>JAYKAV010002921.1:248983-466826 GCA_035582835.1 Phoebastria nigripes | reverse complement strand
TTTTTTTTTTTTTCCCCTCAGTGACTGTAGAGGCTGGTACTGCAAGAGGCGATCCCTCTGCAGCTGGTACAGGATGATTGATAAGCATGTTTCATTAGCACAGCACCATACTTTGCTATGCTAAGGGGTCGAAGATGACTTTAGGGAGAAGTTTTAATTTACTGTTTTGAGCAAGTGAGATGTGCATGGAGGATTAGCATGAGTTCTGTTCCTACAGGTATCTACAAGAAGTGGGCTACACCGACACGATATTGGATGTGAAGTCAAAACGAGTACGAGCTTTACTGGGTCTCTCAAGCGATGCTTCAGAGAAGGAAAACAGAAATCAAGAGCCAATGGTAAATGGCACAGAGGGCCAAATTAAAGAAAACGCAATGATTGGGTAAGCATCAAGATGACATTGTTATCTTCCTGCATAAATGCACTTAATGGTGTAGAACAAATTTTTGTTTACTGAGAAGATTTCAGGATTTTTTCCCTAGTTGGCGATTAGAGCAATTCTAACTAATTTTATTAAATTAAGCAATAAGTATGGAAGTAACTCTTAAGATTCACAGCTCAAAAGCACCGTAAGTTTTTTTTCAGTTGGATGGCAGCACAAAGTCAAGTCAAGCCTCTTTGAGATACAATTGCTAAGTGGTTAGAGGTCAGCGTTGTTTCAAGTTAACGGTTTATCTGTATCGCTGGAAACTTTACTGTATTGGTTACAGGCTTTGCTCTTCTGGTCTATACTGACTATGACATGATAATCTATATGAGATACAGGATTTTTTTGAATGGATCTGAAAAACAAAGTCACTTGTTACATTCTGATTCCTGGAAGTTTTTGATTTTCCACTAATGGATATATATATGTAAATGTGACTGAAATGTAAGGTATTCATTTCTGTCTTTCAGTATTTCTAATACTATGAAAAGTCAGTCAAGGAGAGTAAAAGCTTGTTGTGCTTACTTTTGCTTTTAGTTAAAGTTGAAAACATAATTTTCCATTTTCTTCTCTTTTCCATGCAGAGTTTAAAAAAAAAAAAAAAAAAGTTAGTTAAATCTGAAACTTAACTGTAGAGACTTCAGGAAAACAATCTGTTCTTGTTTAAGATATTGTAGTTGCAAAACTTGAAAAATAATGAAAATTATGCAGAGTTGTTTGTCTGAACAATGCATGAGGTAGCTGTTCCCAGTAGTTTGTGCTGCATCAGCAAGCACAGCTTTCCTCAAAGATTCTCCCTCTTTTTTCCTTTTCTATATTGATGTGGCAAAATTCAAGACCTTTTTTTTCTRAAGTCTAATACTATTATATGACACATTCTGTCTTTTAAAAAGCATTTGTAAAATTTCATTACACCCAGCAGATAGCTGCAGCAACTTCAGGCCAACAAGTTATGTAAGGGCAGAAGTTCATTGTTATGTAATTAAATTTAATGCTGTGAGATGGAAAATTTGAACGTGTGAGAAAACCCGCATGCTACTAAAATATATTGTGCTGCTATGTAGTTGACAAGCCATGGCGTTTATGTACAGCAGCTTTGTTTCTGAAGAACAAGGAATGCTTGATAGATGACAATAACAATTTTAGTTTGATTTCTGGTGAAGGGGTCACTTCTTCTCAGGGGAAGTGGGTAAATAAAGCTCCTCTTCTTACACTTTAAAATTTATTTAAATGTCTTTACTTTGGTTTTGAAACAGATGGATATATTTATAAGGTAGTTATTTGATGGATGAAATGGTTGGACAGTGGTTTTGATATAGCAATTTTGGATACATTTGCATTTCTTTCCTATCTACTTGCTTTCTGGGTAGATCTGGTACTAGGTTTAACACTTTGTAGTCTGCCCTATGGCTGAGGATATTCACTGATGGAGAAAAATGAGTTCACTTCCATTGTGGCTCTGCAAGCTTGTCAGCTGCAACGCTGGTCAGGCTGCATGCTTTGAGAAACTGTTTTCATCTCACTCGTGATGCATAAGATGGCAGACTGTATTAGAAAGCTTAGGGGAGTGTTTTGATACATGATGTGTGAGAAGTGACCCCAGGGTTTTACAGTGGAAGAATTTTCCAGGGATCTTGTTCAACATAGTCACGTCAGTCTTCATGGGTGATTTTGAGTTTGTGGATGTCAGCTGAGATCTCCCTCACTGAGAGGAAAAAGTTGGGATTTTACTAAAATTCCTTGGTCAGTCTGAGTATAGGACTAGCTTTCAATGCTGTGATTCTTCTGGGTGTTTCAAATACACTTTCAGACCATCTCTTTCCATTTTCAGTGCAGAAGGCATTCTGTGACTTTCCTCTTGGCAGAGACTGCCTGTTATTCAACAGCTATTTCATCTTGTGCTACTAGATACTGTAAAATGTTACACCTCACTGTTTCTGTGGCATGTGGCACTGTTGACCTCCTCCCAACTGCATCATCACTTGCCTCTGAGATTTCAAAGTGCAGCTTTATGGCAGATGGGAAATCAGAAATGAGATGAGATGTTGTTCTAGATTGGCTCATACTTACCTGTTAGCTGCCTCATCTATTGTCAGCATTACTTCAACATGTATAGAACACCTTCTTTTTGAAGAGTATTAACACTGAATAGGTGACTAAGATTTAAGGCATATGGATCTTGCTCCTGATCCCAATTGGAATTCTTACTGAATGTTTGAAAACTAAATTCAACGCTTTTCTACCCAGTTGGCAGAACTGGGAAAAATTTAGGTGGCTCAGCTAAATTCTGTCTCACAGTTGAGGTAGGGGCACTCTTTGAAGCAACCTTACTAGTGCTAGGCTGCTTACTGGGAGGGCGAAAAGATTGGCAGTTCTTTTAGCAGCCTCTTGTTATTCCTAGCGTGCATGTAAAGTGAGAAGAGGATTGGGGCCACAGCAGGCTTGTACGGTTGGAAGGAGTGTGATGAACAAGTGCCTGCAGTTTGGTAGTGGTAGAGGAAGAAAGTTACGGTGAGAGATTGGAAGAACAAGAAACCAACCAAAACCTTAGTGCAATCCCAGGAAGTTTAAGGACATATGTGTGTGTTTACCAGGACCACCAGACATTGGGACAGTTGCAAACTAAAATGCAGATGGAAGACACTCTGTGGCTGTATGGATACAGTGAAACTCTTTGTAGAAGAAAGCTCTGCTATCGCCACAGAAGTCTGTGAACTGCTCAAGCCAATGCAGTTTTGCAAATTCAGTGGTTCAAAACATTTAATGAACATTGATGTCAAATATCTGCTAGCAAGTCTGAGGCTAGTGGTCAGCCTGAAGATGTTTTAGTTACATTTGAAGAGCAGAGTGCTGGACAAAAGGGATCAGGGATCAGGTTAGGAAAGCTAAAGCCCTGATAGATTAAATCTGGCCAGGGACGTCAAGGGCAACAAGAAAAGCTTCTACAGGTACGTCAGGGATAAAAGGAAGACTAGGGAAAATGTGGGCCCTCTCCAGAAYGAAACGGGAGACCTGGTTACCCAGGATATGGAGAAGGCGGAGCTACTCAATGACGTTTTTGCCTCTGTCTTCACTGGCAAGTGCTCAAGCCTCACCGCCCAAGCCGCAGAAGGCAAAGGGACTGGGAGAATGAAGAGCTGCCCACTGTAGGAGAAGATCAGGTTCGAGACCAKCTAAGGAAYYYKAAGGTGCACAAGTCCATGGGACCCAATGAGATCCATCCAAGGGTTCTGAGAGAACTGGTGGATTAAGTTGCTAAGCCACTATCCATCGTCTTTGAGAGGTCGTGGCAGTCCGGTTTCAAGTTCCCACTGACTGGAAAAGGGGAAACATAACCCCCATTTTTAAAAAGGGAAAAAAGGAAGACCCGGGGAACTACAGGCCAGTCAGTCTCACCTCTGTGCCTGGGAAGATGATGGAACAGATCCTCCTGGAAGCTATGCTAAGGCACACGGAGGACAGGGAGGTGATTCGAGACAGCCAGCATGGCTTCACCAAGGGCAAGTCCTGCCTGACCAACCCAGTGGCCTTCTACGATGGAGTGACTACATCAGTGGACATGGGAAAGGCTACAGATGTCATCTGTCTGGACCTCTGTAAGGCCTTTGACACGGTCCCCCACAACATCCTTCTCTCTAAACTGGAGAGGTATGGATTTGATGGATGGACTGTCYGGTGGATGAGGAATTGGTTGGATGGTCGCATCCAGAGGGTAGTGGTCAACGGCTCAATGTCCAGATGGAGATTGGTGACAAATGGTGTCCCACAGGGGTCTGTATTGGGACCAGTACTGTTCAATATCTTCATCAATGACATAGACAGTGGGATCAGGTGCACCCTCAGCAAGTTTGCAGACGACACCAAGCTGAGTGGCACAGTTGACACGCCTGAGGGACGGACGGGATGCCATCCAGAGGGACCTGGACAAACTCAAGAAGTGGGCCAGAGTGAACCTCATGAGGTTCAACAAGGCCAAGTGCAAGGTCCTGCACCTGGGTCGGGGCAACCCCTGGTATCAATACAGGCTGGGGGATGAAGGGATTGAGAGCAGCCCTGCCGAGAAGGACTTGGGGGTACTGGTGGATGAAAAGCTGGACATGAGCTGACAATGTGCGCTCGCAGCCCAGAAGGCCAACTGTATCCTGGGCTGCATCAAAAGAAGTGTGGCCAGCAGGTCGAGGGAGGTGATTCTGCCCCTCTACTCCGCTCTGGTGAGACCCCACCTGGAGTACTGTGTCCAGCTGTGGAGCCTTCAGCACAAGAAAGACATGGACCTGTTGGAGTGGGTCCAGAGGAGGGCCACAAAAATGATCAGAGGGTTGGAACGCCTCTCCTATGAAGAAAGGCTGAGAGAGTTGGGGTTATTGAGCCTGGAGAAGAGAAGGCTTCGAGGAGATGTTATTGCAGCCTTTCAGTACTTAAAGGGGGCTTATGAGAAAGATGGGGACAAACTTTTTAGCAGGGCCTGTTGTGACAGGACAAGGGGGAATGGTTTTAAACTAAAAGAGGGTAGATTTAGACTAGGTATAAGGAAGACATTTTTTATGCTTAGGGTGGTGAAACGCTGGCACAGGTTGCCCAGAGAGGTGGTAGATGCCCCATCCCTGGAAACATTCAAGGTCAGGTTGGACGGGGCTCTGAGCAACCTGATCTAGTTGAAGATTGTCCCTGCCCATGGCAGGGGGTTTGGACTAGATGACCTTTAAAGGTCCCTTCCAATCCAAACTGTTTTATGATTCTATAAAATGTAATGCATGGAAATGAATCTAGTCTAACAAGGAATACCTCTGTTAAAGTGAGAAGATGCAGCTCATAGAACATTTGATTTGTTTGATCTTGGAAGAACTGCAGAATATTGTGGACCCAGCTGAGACTGCGGATTTTAAGTCTGATTTTTAGAAAAATGTTTACATAAAAGGAAGAACGTGAGAAGAGGAGTACGGGGATTGAATAAAGAAGAAAACTTGGGGGTAAGAAACAATGAAGACAAATCAATAGGAGTTTGGAAAGAATGTGGGTGAATGTGATGAAGATAATGTAGAATAGAGGGGGAAACAGCACAGTGAAAAACAGAAGGAAAATGGATACACTGATGCGTTTCAGGAAAATGGAAGGCACATTCGCTTTAAATTTCTTTAAAGATTTCTCCATATAGCAAGGTAAATTGCAGAAAGAACAGATTGGCTAAATTGCCTTCTGTACAACTGAACACTCATGTGATAAATCCCAAAGAAAGTAAAAAGATGGTATTTGATGCTTTTATGCTGGCATATGGTTACCTCTTTGGGAGGAGAGAGGGGGTAACGGAAACAGGAAACAAAACTTCCTTTATGTTTTGACTATYGTTTATTGGTAATCAACCAATACTTTCTCAGTGAAATGAAAGTGGTGGAGAACTAAACAAATCGGTACTGAGAGAAATTCCAGTAAAAGAATGGAAGAGCTGACGTACTTATCAACACAGTCTGATTTTAGCACGGTTTTTGTGTAAGCCCATTAATATGTGTATAGTGCTTGTTGCTGCTACTCAGCCTCCTTCAGCAGTACCTCTGATCTACCTCTAACTGTACTTCTGACAACAGCAGACACCCACACTTCTCTTTCTTTTTTTGGAAATGCCTTTGATTGTTGTAAGGGTAAGCCTTGGCATTTTTCCTCTGACCCCCGGGACGTGTGAAGTGTATACTTCGTGGTGGGTAGGGAGGATATTCCTCCTCTGCTTAGCTCACTACATCTTTTACAAATTTTTTACGAGTTGTCTGTTATACCAGAACTTGTCCGTTATACCAGTTATATCTTGTTGTCTGTTATACCAGTTATACCTACTTCAACTGCCGGGGTTCAGACACACAGTGCTGCGATATCAACAGTAAGTCGAGCCTTTTTATGGGAAAGGCTGGTGAGAATGTTTGGGGTGATTATTGTGAAGTTGATGCTGTTTACTTTGGTATGTAGAAGTGTACAGYAGTTACTGTAGTGCAAATACTTAAGACAATATTTATTTGCAGCAGACAATATGTAACTTGAATTCTGCTAGGCTCCAGTTATTTTGGAAAATTGCCATCTGGTCCCTCATACCTCTCAGCTTAATTTTGTATATCTTAGAGGGTTGCAGTTACATCAGAGAACTCCCCCCACCTCTTTGTTTTTTTCTTCTTTTGGTACAGTGATGAACAAACTGCTGTTRTCTGAAAGTCTTTTAAAGCCAAATCAGTTTCTCTTCTTACTATTAGGTGAAGTAGCCTCAGTCTTCATGTGTTACTAGCTGCTACATCTGTGGCCAAACTTGTATTCTTACATTGCCTATTTATTTGCTAATATACAGATCCTCTTGAAAACTTTAGCACTCAAGACATCATGTGGATTTTGAATGCACCCTGCAAGATTTTGATTCCATAAATGAAATGTTAATATGATAACCTGAGATAGATATAGTCCTGTTTCCACTTATTTCATGGAATTTAAAAGGGAATCTGTTTTCAGTTTCTTCAATCAGCTCACTTGCATTACAAAAGATAAGTACCACTTGGCATGACTGGACTCAAAAATAGATACTAAAATAATAACTTTATAATAATGGTTGAAATTCTTAATACCTGCAATGAGAGGAATGGATGCTTTCCCCCAACAAACTGAAACAGAAATGAAAGCTGCCTGCAAATGTCACTTGTAGCCTTGAAAACATGAGAGTATTTAAGTATCTTCRGTTCACTTATTACCTCATTTTTTAATAGCTTTATCTTACTGACTGAAACCTAAACAGTCAAATTAGTTTACCTTCTTGAAGGTGTGTATTTGACTACCATTTGATATGAGTGGAAGCAAACATAATAAAGGAATAGAACTGGAAAGGAACAAGGGTATACCAAGCATATGTATGTATATACACATATATATATATATGGATGTGTGTATATATAAAAGCAATCTAGATAAATTATCTGAGTCCTTGCTAAGGGTTTGATCATTAGAACTATGTTTAAACAGCCAATAGAAACTTTTTAAAGAAAAATGATCCTGAATTATGTATCAGTCTCTCTCTGAAACTGATCTATTGCCCTTTTTTTTTTTCTGTTGAGCCACATATGGCTTCCACTGCCTATACTTTACATGAGCAAAAAGGCATCAAACCTCAACATTGAGAGCAAATCCAAAGACTAATATTAAACTTTTGTAAGACCTTATCTTTCTGATGTACAACAAATCATTCCAACTGGCACTTCAGCGAATGAACATCTTTCTATACCAGAAGGCCTTGAATAACTCTTTTGCATCTCTAAATCCTATTAACACTGACCCATGTAATGAAAATGCTGCATACTGGCTGATGAATGTTGTGTGTTGACTAAGCTTATAAAATGGTTTATTTGGGAAAGTATCTCTGAATTTAACAACCTGAGGTAACATCTGCCATGAAAAAGATTTCCAAAATAGTATGCGAGACTAAAATACTGAATTACAAAAAGAAAAAAAAAATCCAAAATCTATCTGCCTTATTCCCTTTACTGGTGGTTTTTTCCAGCTTTTTCCTATTTGTCCCTGCCTCCATCTTGCAGTGACCTAACAGGCGTTTCAGAGATACCTGATTTAGGCCAGACCTGGACACTTTCAACAGATGCATTAAAGCAGAAAAAAAAAATAGATAAACTGGGGTTTTGTGTGAAGAAGGTAGTACCAATGGACGACTCTCCATTTCATTGGCACAGATCTATGGCTTAAGGGTTTCTGGGATGCTTCTTGGAAATGTCACATAAGACTCATGRTACAGAAGGAATGGGGAGAAAGACAGAGAAGTTGTGCAGTGGGAGAGAGAGAAGCAAAGAGAGGGGATGTGAATGGAGAAATAACTTACAAAAGTTACTTCGGTTCTTCAAACATTGAATTTATTTTTTATTTTTATTCTTTAAACAGCTTGTTTATTTGACATATTATAGTTATCTGACTAGATTTGGCGAGAGAAGTGGCCTTTCGTTTTTAAATGGCATTCCTTCGTGATTCCAATTTACATCCAAACCATTTTGTAAGTGTTGCTTACCAGTTGGAGTATGCATTGCACTGGTTCTTGCATTGTGTGGTGTGAATTCATAAGAGGTTTTAAAGTTTGTGACAGTCTAGCCTGCCCCATGTTCCTTGTGTGTAAATTTTGATGATTGTAAGTGTTCCATAGTTTTATAAATTATTAGTTTGATATTTTCTGTGCTGCATTATGAAAGATTTTGCACAGTATTGAAGATTTAACAAACTGTTCTTAAAGATAGTCCTCATAGAAAGGAATACATTTGAATTTGCATGCATTTATTTACTGCGTCCAGTTTGAAAGAACTCAACTAGCCACATTGAAAAGACTGTGTTAAAACATGAAATAACTAAATTCTATGGGGAATTAATAAAACTTATGACCTTGTAGTAGCACGTTTTGATAGTAGGAGGAAACTGAGCCAAAGAAAATGGCTCAAGAAAGAGTATGCTAGAATAGCTCTTTTTGCTGTACAGGTCCCCAGAAACATTTCTCAGCCTAAGCTGAACTTGTGTTTATTTGACTTTACTGTGGTATTTCTTCCTGCTTCTGAATTTATCAATAAAATCTGGTTTTATTTAAGATAACTTGTGTATGTCTTGGATAAAACAAACAAACAAAAAACCCCTCTACTTTTTCCTTTGGGGGAGTGAGTAGGACCGAGGCAGTTAATGGCCTTGTGGTTGGGCAGTTCAAGGGAGAAGTTTATGAGAGTCTCCCTGGACATGACCACAGGCTCCCAAGACTTACTATCAACAAAATAGAAGGTAATGATAGAAATATTGAATGTGTTGGTTACAAAGAAAATACATGTCTGTAATGTGGCTTTAGTCTAAGTTAAACTTGACTTTGCAATATGAAACATTCTGGATCACGTGGGGAGCAGGAAAGGTATCATCAATGTGCTGTTTTAGTTTCCACATAAGAACTTCACCTTTCCTATAGGTTATGGTTTCTACTTTTCACTCAGTAAGAAACCGGATTTATGTTAAAATCCTGAATATTAAATGATGAGAGCCAGTTGAACACTATACATTTTGTAAAGCTGCTAATATTTCGATGTCAGGGCCAACTGGATTTTTACACAAAATACTTGTCTTGAGCCATGTGACAGTAGGGCAGAAAATGAAGAAGAGTTGGCTGTATGGCCCGCTGAGGCCCAGTGAGAGCCACACTTGCTTTAAATAGTACGTGTGGAATATCCACAAATCATATTTCTTAGATTTCATGGGAAGAGATGATTATTATTCTTAGTCTTAAAGGGGCCAAGGGGTTAAGACAAATCTAAATAATTGAACAGCCTGTAAAATACAAGTTGGGATGAGATTTTCAGGGCAGTCACAGCTGCAGAAAATTCTGGCAACTTCTCCTGAGGAGAAAAATACTCACGTGATTTCAGGTTTATGTTGCTTTAAGGGAGGTAAGTACTTCAGTTACCAGCCCATTTGTAACAAGAATTTTGTGTTTTAAACAGGAAAAAGTGTCTTATATTTGGGGATCAGAAGTTCCCTGTGTCAAGAGTAATATTCACAAAATCTGCGTGCTGCCCATCCGTTGGTAGTAAGGTAGAAAACACAGCAGCATTAGTGTAGCTATACTTTACTTTCTGGTACTACTTATTGTACTTGTTATGCTTGTGACAAGCAGTTAGTCCTGTTGTACTTAATCATGTGCAGACACGAGTAGCAGATAATCTCTCTGCCCCAAAGACTTTCCTGTCTAATTGGATAAGGCTACTGGAGAGGAGGACGTAATGCACAGAGTTAACAGTATCTGATAGAAGATGTTATATTGGTTAAATTTTTTTCTTTTTTTTTTTTTTTCTTCTTTTCTTTTCTCAGATTTGGTTAGGAAGTGGTAGGTCAACTGGGATGAAACCCTCAAGGAAAGAAGGCAAGGTTAGGTGTTGGGGAGAAAACCATGCAATGGTGCTGTTGCAGAGTATGATTGAGGAAGGAGCTGTGGGAAGAGATTCAGAACAAGCAGCTGAGGAACACAGGGTCGAGGATGTCCTGCCAAAATCTGGTTGCTCTACGCTCTCTGCTTTGGCAGCTTCTGTAGCTGCTGCTGCTGTCTGGGGTTTCTGGCTTGTTCTTCCCCAGCAGTTTTTCTTCAGACAATATGGCTGGGGAAGAAGGAAAAAGCAACACCTAAGTCCTTGCCCTTTGAAAATTATTCTCCCTTACATATGTTTTGATCCAGGACAGTTCAGTAAAGAGGAATTGTCTTTTTTGAGACCTTTTGGGTTTTTTTGGTCTCCATTTATTTGCAACAGGTCCTGAACCTTGCCATAGTCTTGCCTCACTTGTGCCTGTAATACTACAGTTCATGTATCAGTCCCCGCCTTTGGAGCTCCATTCTATTGTTTTCACCCATTAATTTTTTAAAAAGTATTCTAGACTACAAAAGCCCTGGAAGTGCTGAGTTGTGTTTCTTTTTCTAAAATGGAATTTAAAGTAATTTACTATACTACCCTATCTCTGAATATATTTTTGCCACTTCTGCTTTTTTATGTTGCTTTGTGAATGACCCCAATGAGAAACAAACTAAACAGGTGGAAAATAATGAAACAAGCAAGCTTCAAATTGCCGTCAAAGTACATAACATAAATTGGCTAAGGCTAGACATTTTCTTAAGTATATTTTACAGTATTCCTGAGTGTTCATGCTGACAGTAATATCTAAAATGCATTATGTTTATGTGCTGCTAAAGGATGAAAAATAGCTAAATGAAAAATAGCTAAATTATTGAGTTACTTCTGATTTGACTGCTAAAGTGTATTGGGGTACAATATAGCCAATCAACCTATCTGTCAGCTTGAAGCTTCTTTTCCCTGTAGAACCTTTAAATAGTTTAAATATTCTGTCACTTCTGTTTTCTTTTTTTGGTTCTTATGAATTCTTTCTTGGAAGTTGTGCCTTAGCACAAATAATCTTCTGTGGTACTATGCTGACTTTGTACATTTTTGTACTGTGCAGGAGTTTTGAAATACATGAGAAACTACTGTGTTTTCCAATGCATGAGATGCCTTTTACCCCCCCGTGTAAATGGAGATATACAATTATGTATATATCCTGCCCACTAAAGTATGTAATAATTAATATGACAGTTGAATTCAGACCAGTTACTTAAAAAAGATATAACCTTCTCTTTCGGTGGTCACTTTGAACTTCAGTGTGAGAGCGCCTGATTTAAGATCAGATGAGTACAGAACCAAATCTAGTATGAATTACTGCAAATACTTGTACTTGTAGAAGGATATCTGTCTCTTAATAACAAGTTTTGTCAATTAAAATTTTATATTCTATGTTTGGTATTAGTTCATGCATTGCTATTTACTCTAGCATGTCTGATAGTTGCTAATATAGATCAGCAGCCATGATGTTTTCACATGGCAGATTTTTAAACGGCAAAATACAGAGGAAAAAACAGAAATACAATTGCCGTTGTATGATTTAGTCCACTAAAAGTTGACCAGGACACACAAAATTTGCTGAAAATCAAGAATTTAGTCAAGTGAAGTACATTACAAGTTTTGTCTTATCAAGATGCACGTTTGTGTGTTGGAAACAGCAAAATAACAGTACCATAGGATTTCTGTGAGAATGCACATTATTACTACAGATTCATGAGGTATTATAGTCTGCCAAAGTAGTGATTACTTAAGGAAAAAGAAAAATATTACAGAGGGCTTTCAGCTTTGTCATAGAAACAAGAGGGTCAAAATACTGCAGGAAGCAAGGCAAATGGGAAGCATGTTTGAGGTTGTTCTTATCTAAGATAAGATATGGGAAAGTGGAAGGAATATTCTCAGTAAAACCAGTGACCATGAAAATATACTGTACACCACGGTATATTATGGTGCTGCCTATGTGGAATTTCTAATGGCAAGTTAAATCTTTATTGGTATTTTTGGGCCGTAAAGATGAGTAAATGAAAAAAGGGTAGAATAGCAAATTGTCTTAATCAGATGCAGACATACTGGGGCTATGAAGAAGCCACTTCTGCTAATTGTTGTCATGTAAGCATAGAACTGCTTGAGCAGAGACTGCATAAAGAAGGAAGTGTGCTGCTTATCACACCTTATTACACATCAGAGCTTTTGCCCTTTGATGTTTCCTGTAATAAACCTTTGAAAAGTGTTATGAAGAAACACTGAAATAAGAGGGTGATGGCTGGATAATCACGTGTTTACACTGCAGGGAGTTTAAAAGGCCTTACTGTATAGGCTTGTTAGTTAATTGAACCTTTTGAAATGGGTCATAGCAGACACAAAATGTAGCATCAGCAAGGCACTTGCTGGTAGTAAGGGTGACTGTACAAGACAATTTAGAGCTACAATTCTGAAAAGAGAGAGAGAGGCTTCTATTGTTTCAGTGGTTGTGAAAATCAAGATGACGTGCATTTAGTGATGAACTATGAAAAAGAGACTACTGATTAAAGGTAAGAAAAGAATAAAGCTTGTCTTTACTGCTGTAAAGTCATATAAAGAATGTACAAGGTTTTACTGGAAGTAATCATTACAATTCAAACTGAATAGTTTTTTTTCACCACTTTACCTTTGAGGGATTGATGGAGAAGTGTGTCTTCTGCATAGAAAATACAGTACCTGTATTTAATTTTAGGATTGCTTTAATTGTACTTTCATCAGAGTTTTAATAATGGTTACAGTCCTGCTTCTTGGATTCTTCCTCCTCAGTTGTTAATATGACAGCCCTTACGCTTCCTGTTCTGAGGCACTGCCTGAATTTGTGCCAGTGCAGTCATAATTTTACCCAATCTTCATCCGTTTCCTTATTTGTTTAATGTTAACGTCTACGTAAGCATTATTTAGTCATCAATGATATTTTCCCATTATATTTTTTTATAGTGGCAAATTTACCATGTCTCAAAAGTTAATGAATGATAGATCTAGAGTTTGATGTTTCCCAGCAAGGTGAGGAACATCAGATAGCAGCCGCAAAGTTTTCCTGTACCCTGATGTACACGTGGGAGGCCAACTTAGTAGCTGTAACTCATGTCCTTGTTGCTGAGGCTTTCAGTGATGGTATATCAGTATTGATGTTGCATTTGGGCACATATCAGATGAACATTGCTTTAAAATGCTTTTCAAATGAAAAATTGAAGTGTCTGTCCTGGTAATTGCAGCTGGATGAAGAGTAATTATTGGTTCTAATAAGATAGTTTATGGATAATGTTTAGTTTTTTAATCCACAAACATTTTTACCTGTAATAGTCCATTTTTACCTGTAGGCTTATTTTAGTCTCATGTGTTGTTGGACATCATAATACAGAACAGACTGGTAATTGCAAAAGTGACTTTGTTATGATTTCTTTTGACTCATGGTGGTGGTTGTTGTTGTTGTTTAGGAAACCTGAATTGACTGACTCTGCCTCTCTGCTAGAGACCTTCAAGTTTCTTGAAAATGCAGCTGCAGACTTTAGTGATGAAGAAGATGAAGAAGATATTGAAGGAAGAGAGAAAACAATCATTGATACCGCAACAGTGAGTGGAAAAAATAATTGAAAAAGTTACGAAGAACAGAAAAAGTGAGATTAATGAGATGCCTATATGCAAAGTATATGACTGTGTATGTACACGTGCAAATCATTAATGCATCTTTATGATGATCTGTCCAAGCATGTGTGCATAAGAGGAATTATGTATGCATTTCTGAGTTTGTGCATACAAGTTAAGCTTTGCCATCTTTATTGCTTGAAGTTTGCAGTGACAGATTAAAATTTTTTAAATTGTCTTTCTMTTCTTCCATACTGTCTAGTATTTCTGATATATATTGGATACAATTTTTAAGGTAGCAGGTGTCCTTTTTTTACAATTTTCAGCTTAGTTTGAAGGTATTGTTTGTAATGTTGCATGTCATAAGTGCATTGTTTCTTGAATATTTATATGAATGTATTGATATTTAAAATGACTTGTAGAAATTTAACCTTGTAGGGTACACAACTGAAATACCACATTTCTCTTTAAATAGCTTGTGGAAGGAAGAAAAAGTATAAGTGGAAAAACTCTAACGTGGTTAATAAATTTTGTTTGTTTGTTTGTTCGGTCAAATACCTGAAATTTCCTCATGATCTATACTTTGCTATATGATTTGGTCATATGATCACATAAAATAGATACATACAATCAGTACTCAATTTTTTCCCCTTCTTTTCAAAATTAGTATTTATTCAATGAGTTGTGATTCCTAACAATTGAAGCAGTTAAAGAGGTATGATGGATGTGATTGTTTCTATGATCAGTTTTAAGAATGAACACTTAAAAAAACGTCAGTTTAAAAGAATTTTTGAAGAGGATATTTGTAARCTTGTTCCTGTCATCCATGGCCTGTGAACTCATGTCTGAGACTCTTCTGTAAAATCATCTGTAATACAGTATGTTCAATAAGCCTGCTGAAGGAACGAAGCTCGAAGTTTAGAATTGCTTCAGGTTTTGAAATTGGTTCATTGTATTTAGAGGAAATAGTCTTTCATCCTCTTGAACCATAGGATGTTGGCCTATGTATTGAAGTCTTTTCAGACTGACCCTTAGCAAGGTTCCAAGTCAAAATATTGTGATGAATGTAATTTTTCTTTTTCTGTAGAAGTAAAATTTATGCTACAGATTTCATGTATCACGGCATCAGCTTACCTGTTAGTCAAATAACTGTAAAGCATCTAGTCCATTTTGATTATTGAGGGATAAGTAAATTTATTGCAGAAAGCATACAATGAGGTCCTTCATTAAAACATGTAATTTTTCTTTTACTGAAATTTGGTAAATTTTTTTTTTACCAAACTTGCTTTTGAATTTGAAAGGGGAAGTGCAGTTTAAACATGGAAGTACCATGTTAAATAACAGTAGTATCTGAGGAAGTATTCAGGATGGAATGATTTTTGCCAAATCTAAGCCAATTAGCTCGTCAGCTGTGGTTTTTTTTTTTCCCCTAGACTTGTCTTTTGGTCCACATGTAGAGTGATTTCAGAGGTGAGAGTTAAAAAGGCTATTTTCAGAGAAGCAGACTGAGTTTGGTTTTGCTGAAGTCCTTTCTACAGCATTCTGGGTTTTTTGTTTGTGGGTTTTGTGTGGGGTTTTTTTTTTTTTTGAATCTGTATTAAGAGACAGTTTGTACTTTTCTAGTATTAAAAAAATAATAGTGGTCTAGGTCAGTGTAGATTCATTATGAAGTGATTGATTGTTGGTGGTCACAGGAAGAAAGATCTACAGACAAATTTCATTTTGACTTAGAAATTTAAACAAAGTCTGTATGCTTATTCCAGATTTGCTTATTAATGTATACTTCTCTGCTGCTTCTTCAACCTCCTGTTAGGATTTTGCATAGAAGATAAGACAGTACTGCTCGATACAAAGATGTGCGTGTAACTTAATTCAGCTTTTTTCTCTCCTTCCTGACCTTTCAGATTGTAAGGAAAAGAGTTCTATCTGACAGCAGTGAAGACAGAGATACAGAAGAAGCTTTGAAAGAGTTTGACTTTTTGGTTAACTCAGATGAAGGTGATGGGGAATCGAGAAGTTCAGGAGATGGAACAGACTGGGGTAAGGAAATTTAATGGATTGTACCAGGAGAAAAAAATTGTGCTAAGAATATATTGTGAGTGATTGATTGATATCTCTGTCATGATCACAGCACCTTTTGAGCATTCCTACAGTAAATAATTGTCAGACTGAAGTCCTCTTGACATAATATTCTCATTTTTCTGTATATTGCTTTAATGTAAGGATTCTTCAAGGTTTATGCTTCTGGTCATTGTCTTTTTCCTTTTCTTTAATGATAAGACAGATAGAATTTGAATTTTATGAGTGGAATTTCAATGTGTTTTTCCAGTGACCCATGCTAATGAAGGGCTCTGATAAAGCTGTATTTTACAATTATGACATGAAAGTTATTTTGTCTTCTTTGCTTTCTCCCGCTTTGATACAGAGAGTACTGTGATTCATAAAGACTGAATTAGTTGTACTCTTATTGTGTGTTAGCAATTTGGGCAATATGAACTATTCAGTTGCTCAAATTTTCTTTTATAATTTATCAGAAGAATATATCTTTAAGCCCCCTAGTCATAGAGAGACATTTCACAAACTGTTCTCTGTCCTTTGAGGTTCATGTCCTGCAACCCAGAATGCCAGCATCCACTTCACCTTGACATGGTTATTCCACGTAAACCTACTGCATAGGGAAGGGAAKAAGGAAGAGAACTAGTTAAATATCTTGATGGGGAATTGTTTCCTCCTTAAGCTGCTCTGGAAAGTCTTAAGCATAAGTGGACACAGAGGGAGCTATGGAAGATGAATAGGAAATAATTGAGCTTTATAATGGAACTGAAACTTTGACAGACAAATAAACCATGGTAGCTGTGGCTTTCATGTGAGCTAACAGCTCCGAGATGCTGTATTTCACTGCAGCCATGCCCAACTCCTGGTTGGACTCCAAATTATTGTTCAGTGTGGCGTAGTCTCTCTGCTTAAGAGGATGTGTCTCAATATTGTTAGATACAGCAGTCTGTATTCTGTTCACCAAACAAATTTAGGAATGTTACTCTTTTTTACGAAAAATATTTTTATTAGGTTGTTCTGATGCTTCTCTTTAATATTAAAAATTTATCCATGTATGCTTGGTTAAGTGTAGCTATTGCTTGTGTCACCGAAAAGTTAGTATGCCAACAGGAGCTTTTTTGTTCTCAAATTCACACTTCTAGTTTATTTTTACTTTCATTGATGACAGCTGAGCACAAATGAGCAACAGTCTAACATTAAAAATAAATTGTCATGGAAAGTAGTAGTTTAATTTCTAGAAATATTAAGGGGTTTTTTGAGTTATAGACGTTCACGTTTTTCAATTACTTGTTTCACAACCTGTGTCTCTTATGGTAACTATATAAGAATAAGATTCTTCAAGGAACTGCCATTATGAATCACTTACGTTAATTTGATTTAAGTGAAACTAGTAAATGTAGCATAGAAGAGTGATGTTGTGTAGCAAGGATAGAAGCAAACAGAGGAAGTCCTTGCTTTATTTTGGATCCCAAGCATTACTGATCAGTTACAGTAATCTGTTGAACCCATTTGTCTTGAAAGGTCCTCAGAAGTGTTCAGGTAATTTTTAAGCTATAAAGCACTTGCACAGTAGTAGTTCAGGATCCACTTGTGAAGTTGAACAGAACCTGTGGGGCGTGCAAGAAGCATCCTGGGACAGTCTGTAGAGAATTAATGTGTTAAGTATTTTCCTGGCAACAATACAATCTAATATAAATCCATTTAAACTTTTTGTTGGAGGAGAGCAAAAATCTTGTCTGGCCAGGGAGGAAAAGCATGATTAAAACTTATAACCTGGTCCCAGAAAGAATACATAGTTGTTTCTCTCAAGCATGATTTTACCTTTTTTGAGTTCTTCACACAATTTTTGAACATTAGTGCTACTTAATTGGACATATGTATTAAGAGGACATGACTTAGCCCACAGACCATCTTTTTTAGAGTCTCTCTTCAGCTTATTAATATGTCTCTATTTTCATAGCTGCTGCAAAAAGACTAATGCCTCAAGACTTTGGGTCTTGAATTAATCTGTCACTCATGAGTATAGGATCGTGACTGGAGACTTCAAAGGAGTGAGAGATAGTCTAGTCCAACCTCCTGCTCAGGTCCATTTGCAGCAGGTTACTCTGGTGGTCTTCTGGTCAAGTTTTGAGTATCTTCCAAGAATGGAGTTCCCATAAACTCTCAGGGGCAGTATTCTGGTATTTGACTGTCCTCATAGTAAAAAGTATTTTGTCCTTCTGTGATGCAAGTCCGAGCAGAGTCTGTCTCTGTCTTCTCTACACCTGCCCATTAGGTAGTTGTAGACAGCACCAAGATGCCTCTTTTGCCATTGCTGAACACTTGCAGTAGTCTCAGCCCCTCCTTGTAGCTCTTCTGCTCCAGCTGCCTTAACCATCTTAGTGGCTCCCCTGGACTTGCTGTACTACGTCAATACTAGGTGCTTAGCCTCATATTTGCAAGGTTTCCCAGTATAAGAAATATTATACTGGATGCATTACTCAAGGTGTGGTCTCAGAAGTGCCAAACGGATGGGAATAATCATTTCCCTCACCCTACTGGCTACATTCTTGTTGATACAGCCCAGGATACAGTTGATCACCTTTGCTGCAAGAGTATGCTGCTGACTCCTGTTCAATTTGATGTTGATGGAGGATCCCTAGGTCTTTTTCAACATAGTTAATTTCTAACAAGTCAGTCCCCATAATAACCCATGTCTTGTTTTGTATCTTCTGTCCAATCATAGTGACTCCTTCAGATTGTGATTGATGGTGTTGTGCTTCCTCTACAGACATTTAATACCCTTTCTGCATATTAGTCTGAGGATAAGTTTATTATTGTTTGTATTTTAAAAGGTCTAGAATAGTTTACTGATATACAAAGCAAACTTGGTCTGAAAGGAATTAATTTTTAAATAATAAGGTTGAGATTTAATGAGGAAAACAAAGCAAAAAGATAACACATTTCAAAAAATTTTGTAGCTGTAATGGTCATGAAAATAAATATATATGAGGAAAAGCTGTATTACCTCCCTCCTCTCACAAGTTATTTTTCTAAGCTGCCTCAGTACAGTCTTTCCATATATGGAAAAAATGACTTAGAGATTTGAACTCACGTAACACGTTTTGTTCAAAATCTCCAAACTCCGTACTACTGGAAGAATACTTCTTCTCTGTATCATGTCACAGGGGAAGCAATTTGAGAGAGATGTTTAAAAAAAAAAAAAGGGGGGGGGGGGGGGGGGGGGATTTTTTTTTTATTAGGCATGTTGAAATGTTTTGTGTATTTTTTCAAAGATTAATAACTCGGGCCTTCCCCTTTTTGTGAAAATTCATGGCTTTAGTGCTGTAAGATTTTATTCAAACCTTGGTGACATGTATACTATGTTAAATGTGCTGCTGCTTTGTGTAAATGACAGCATAGCACAAAGACGATGAAATGAGAATTTGAAATGCAGTGAYGCAACATCTGAGTTGTAAAGTTATGTTGACCAGTAACATAGCTGCTGCTTCTAGATATAATAATATAATAATAATAATTCTTTCCCTGGAGGAAAGAAAAAGCTGAAAAATATGTCCTGATTTATTATAAAGTAAATGTTGCTTACATTTATGAACAGCTATGTGCTTGGTTATAGAAATTAGGCATGTGAAATTTCATCTCAATTTTTTGTTAAGAAAATTCTGAGCAAATAGAAGTGGAATGTGAGTAGCAGTTTTACAGCTTTCACAAGCTTGGTGCTATTTCTGTCTGTTTAAAATAAAAGACAAATGCCATTGACAGCAGCTGTTACCTCCTTCAGTGGAGATCACTTGGTGACATTATTGAAAAAGGATGTTTCATTTGTTTCACTTTGTTTAGAGAAGGAAGACCAGTGTCTCATGCCTGAAGCTTGGAATGTCGACCAGGGAGTAATAACCAAACTCAAGGAACAATACAAAAAGGAGCGCAAGGGGAAAAAGGGGGTTAAGAGTAAGTGGAAAACATTGCACCTTAAAATCATAAATCCCACATCTTTCACACCCTTAATTCTATCTCTCTTTCAATGTTTTCCTAAAATTACTTACTCTTTTACTTTGCTGCTCCTGACTGCTTTCCTGTTCACCGGTTCTCAGGGGTTGAAATTAATGACAGTCAATCAAGTTACCCAATAAATAGTTGGATTAGATATAACTTCTTCCAACCAGGTGTTGGATTAATTAAAAATTCTTGCTTTGAGCATGGATTATACTTTTGTTATTCAGAAACTTAAAATGTAAAAGGCATTGGTTTAATAGTTCACACTTCAATGTAGAAGACTTCAGAACCCTTTCTTAGCTGGAAACATGCCAGTTTCACAGGAAGAGTTAAAGTCTGGTATGTAAATAAAAACAAACAAACAGTCAACAAAATAGAAACTGTCTTGAGTATCCTATTAGATGACAGAGGGAGAAAACAGGTTAATTTCTACCCCTGTTTATACTTAACATTCACAACATGAAAGTCATGCTGTCATCATAATTTGTTATGCAGGGCTCGAAATAGGAAGCAACTCTGACCATCAGCTTATTTGTAAATCACAGGATTTATTTATTGACTTTCATACCTGTGGGACTAGCCTTTAAAAATGTTGGGTATTGTTATCCAAATAAAAAACTGTGATCAGTATCTGAAATACAGTTTCTAGCCCTGTATTATATTTTTTGTTACGTTTCTTGAAATACAAATCTGTTTTGTGAAATCAATGTTTTTTGATAAGTAAGCCTTAAAACTTTTTGAACTCAGATGAATTGTTTAAAATGAAACACTGTATTCACAGCTATACTTCAAACATCTAGCCATATTGAGAATTCATGTGTGAATGATGTAAATTAATAGTATTGCATGTAGCCCAGTAAGAAATTTGAGGGATGTTTCTCCCTTTGTGGGAAGATGCTTATGAATACCAAGGAAATTCTCACTTCCAAAGAGACATGCATAACGATGCAAAAGGTGTCAGATCCTCGCATCATTGAGGCTGATTTGTTTTGTTACTTTTTGTATTGATACTGTGATAAGCTGCTGCTCAGCAGTTGGTTATGTTGCTGAAATTATGCTATCAAATATACAAACTAAGCCTCCTTTTTTTTTTTCTTTTTTTATGAAAAAAAAAATCATTACCATACTTCAAATTTCTCAAGTGATATTTTTGTCATCTTTGGAATCATTTAAATTACTGGAAATTAATTGCAAGTCTGACAAGAAGCTGAGCTGGCCAACTAAAGTGTTCTTGTTTCACAAAATTGATTCTAAATTTCTTTATAGTTAAGATAGAGAGAGCATACCAATATATGACTTCAGGGAAATTGATTTTTGTAACTTGTCTGTTATTTTTAAAATACACAGACGTGCCATGTAGTTCAGGGTAAATGGTTGTAGGGTTAACTTAGCAGAAAATATTTAATCAAACTGCGTTAAAATGAATTTATATTCTTGAACAGATGTTAAGTGCTTTTTATTTTTGATAATAAAACTTAATATTTAATTGTTAATATAGACACAGATATTATTGGAACATGTTTTATATATTTATGAGAAAAAATTCTTGATGTAAGGCAGCACTTGGACATCCAGTGCTCCTTCACGAATATAACTATTGCTCAGTACATTTACAGTACCTTTTGGATTGATTTGATTGGTTTGATCTTGGGAGACCAAATGGTTTACTGCAGTACAGAAATTAAGCATCTTTCCATGGACAAACCATCGTTGGAAGGGCATCAATGCAGAAAAATTGGGAAGAATCACAGCCTGTTTTCAGCTATTCATGATACTGCACGTAGTGAAGAAGAATGTGAGGAAGGAAGTCCAGGGAAAAAAGACTAAATATCTTGACATTAAATTGTACGAAGTTTGTTTCTATGACTTTAATCTCATCATAAATGGTGCTTAGACACTGAACTGCTACTAAGTAAAATATGCTTTTTATAAATCAGATATTATAGTAAAACAATCTTGCAAAATCCGACTTAGTGTTTTCCTGAATCAAGTGATATTTTTGTGACAGACAAGTTAAATACAATTTCGTTTATTATCTAGTCATTATGGTTAGGGTGGACAAAGTAGACTTTGCAACTGCATTAGTAAACTTATGATTTTGCAAGGCTGTAGTAAACACTCCTGTGAAGTAATAAGAGAATAGAATCATAGAATGGTTTTATGAGAGAATACATATATTAGAGTACACTTCTGTGTTAAAGCTGCTTAAAAATAGCTGTATTATTTACTGGTCTAGGAAAAAACATAATGGACTATGGGTAAGACATTTTCCCATTCTTAATTAAACTTACAACAGGAAAAACTACCGAAGATATGTTTCAGCCTCAATCCTATATAAAACAGTCAAAACAGGGATGTGGGAAAATGATGGAGCAAAGCACAGGTAAGTGTCAAGAAGGGCATGGGTCTTCACCATATGTAGCTTCAGGAAGTAGGCCAGTGAATCCAGTTGCATTTATATTTTAATATAAGTATAACTTTTTGGATTATGTAGTTCACGATACTACACTACTGCACAAATAAATTTAAAATAATCATGTTGTCATAAGAATATGCTGCACAAAGTACCTGATGCACAAATTTTAAAATATTCACAAATGTCAGCTATTGTTTTGGAAAAGTAAATATTCTAATAATCAGTATGACTCACTTGGAGGCATTCTTCAGCATCCCATGCAAGTAGCAGTATGAGTTTATAAATGTGGGGAAAATTGTGCGTTCACAATTCTCAGTTGCTTCTATCACTTTCTTTTCAAGAAATTCATTTCATGCTGGATGATTAGTTACTGCTGAAAATAGGTGCTCATTAGTTTTTCTGTGGTAACGTTGTAATGCAAGGTAGGATCCATTGTTGCATGTGCTGCTGTAGCATATCTGATATAAGTAGTGCCGTCACGACCTGTGCATAAACCATTTAATTTTTTTTTTTTTTTTTTTTTTTTTCCCCTGGTTAGGGCCCAACAGGTCAAAGCTGCAAGATATGCTTGCAAACTTGAGAGATGTTGACGATCTCCCTTCATTACAGCCATCTGTTGCACCTTCTTCTAGGCCCAGTAGCTCAAGGCTCATTGAACATGAGATAAACAGGACGGATGAAGGTAAGTATTAAAAATGTGCATACACCTTTGTAAGGGGTAGATGTTTATAGTTACTTCTGCTTAAAGATTATCCTCTAAGACTTTCCAAGCACTTTACCAATACTGATTCAGCATTATGAGTTCTGTCTAAGTGTGATAAATGGCATTCCCATTCCTCCCCTCAGGTCACTATTAGTAAGGTCAAGACACCTGCCTAGGTCAAGTCTTGGCTGAATACCTTTGAACATGATGGAAAAAACTCATTTGGCACTTGGTGGCTTTGTAATATGAGGATCTTAAGTCACTTGCTTTTGTTTGTGCTCATGCCTGGCAGTAAAGTGTGGAACATAAACTCTCAGGACATAAGAGCATCTGTTTTTCTCGCCATGAACRTAATTTTAAATGTATGTATATACACACACACATATGTATGTGTTCTTTTTTTAAGTGCAAAGATAGAGGCTCTGCAGGTAAACGCAAGTGGCTAGGTRTAGCTTTTAAATGCATGTGGTGATTGTGTAGTGAATCATACAGAACAACTTAGAGCTTGCCAGTGTATTAATTTCCATAATGTGTTCCAAAAATTAAAAAAAATTTTTATAGCGGCTTGTCCAAGTATGGAAAGCCATGTATCTTTGCAATGAGGCATGTGGTTACCTTCATTAGTATTATGTCTGAAAGTTGCTATATCATCTATTTGATTCAACATTTGAATTGCTATAATATGCAGCATAATAAAATAAATACATAAGGCTATGTTAATTTGTAGAAGATCATATCATGTGCTCTTCATTTAAATGGTAAATATGTCTTTTGAAAAATGAGCAAAACACGGGTTTCACTTAGCAGTCTTTCAGTGAGTGTGAAAAAGTAGGTCGGCCAAGTTATAATTAAGATGCATAAAAAGCCCCGGCGTGTGGCATAGTTACCAAAGATCTAAGTAGTTCTATCTCCTACATGCTCAGTGATTTTCTTTATGAAGAAGGGGGTAACTTAGCAACACTTTGAGAAGTRGAGGAATTTTTTGTTGAATGTTTCCTTTCCAACTTTTCTCACGTGTACTGAGAGCCATATTCGCAGAGCTCTATTTTCCTGTCCTTTCAAGTATGTGTTTTTTAATTCAGAGACTAAGATGGACTCTCACAAAAACAGAAGAGGACAGCTGATTATCAGTCTGAGTTCAGTATTAGAAACTATTAGCTGTGTATTCCTTTATAAATCTGACACTCTATGATATGTTTGGCATACAATTTTTTTATTCTAGTAACTTTTCAAATTTGATGTCCTGTATGTATTGTGTGTTGAGTGGAATATTACATCRTAAGCTCAAAAGAGAGAAAAAGAGAATGGTAGTTAGGCTTCGGGGTGAAGAAGGTAAGAGATGTTTGTGATTAAAAGGTAATAACTAAGAGACCTATTCAAACAGCAGAGCTTGAAGGGCTTTTATTTGCTTGTAAAAAGTAACAGAAAGCAAACAGGACACTCAATAGAGGTATATGTGGAACGGAAAGACCATGGAAAGACTAGCTGACTTTATGCTGGGTGGGCTGGAGGGGAATTGAATAGCATCTGAACCTGATGCCTTCGGGACAAGAGGGAAGCAGCCTGAACAGATGAGGCTATTCATTGTAAACCATAATTTGCTTGGTTTTTACTTAGTGTCRGTGCTGTTAGACTAAATAAGATGCTGAGAATGAGATGGCGTTTCCTTTTCTCTCTCCCTGGTAGCAACAGTATTCGCCAAGGCTTGTGTTTACTAGGGAGCTAAAAGGGGAAAAAAAATGTAATTTACTGAAAAACCCTTGTAATTTGAGACAGAAGGTGTATAAAATTGAGTGAAGTCTCTTGTGTCCAGAAGGTAACACACTTTCATCTATGGAGTCCCCCTTTTGTGATGTGTAGACTCGGAGAGCTATTGTTCAGGGAAGTTGGTAAAGGCACATCTTTCAAGTYGTACCACTTGATGCAGAGCCTTATGTGGTATAAGTGTGTGAACAGTATTCCTCTTAGCCTTTGATCCTCCCATTTCTAGTGAATCTGCCTGCGGATGTGTTTATGTTACAGTGACTGGAGCTCCTATAGGCATGCTGTAGCAGTTGTAAACTAGTAAGTTTGGATACTGCTAGTAAAAACCTGGAATTCAGTGCTGACTAACCTGTTTGGTAGTTAAACTGATTTTACATGTAGTGATGAATTCTCAGCTTCCAGTCATATTGCTAGATTGGAGTGCATGTAAACAGCTTCATTGTAGACATGCTTTTGGATGTGTGTGGATACAGTGTTAGGAAAAGTCCAGCTGCTCCCACCAGCTACATTTTGCTTGTCTACATTTTTGCTACTTCTCCGGAGCCGATTTGCATATTTTATAGAGGAGTTGGGGAAGGGCCTGAGCTTTTCTGTGTTACTTTTGCATTATATATGGGTGAATGGTAGTGTACTCTTCCCTCCTGTGGCTAATTACACTTACTGTCTTGTCATACACACCTCAAGCATAAGTATTATGTTCAGAGGATACCGTTTATTGTTAAGTACGGTGATTATCTTTAGAATGGCTATTTTTTTTTTTATGCATTCTTTTATATCTTTTTGCCCTTAGCTACTTGAGAGATGTTTAGTATTTTGGAAGTGGAAAATATGCTTTTATTAATCAACATTGTATAAAGCCATGTTTCATGATTCTTTTTCTTTTTTTTTTTTTTTTTTTTTTTTTNTTTTCTTTTCTTGCAGTGGAAGCTTTAACATTCCCTCCTTCTTCAGGGAAATCTTTCATTATGGGAACAGATGAAGCCCTTGAAAATGAGCTGGGTCTTGGAGAACTGGCAGGCCTTACAGTAGCCAATGAGGCAGATTCACTGACTTACGACGTAAGTGGTTATTAATGGTAACTCAAGGTCCTGCTRTCTGCTTGCTGAAGGCAGATGCAAGTTACATGTGTGTAGACTCAGCAGAAAACATTTTCCTATTAAAATTATGCTGCCAAAGGATGTCACAGATTTTTACTCGACATATCTGTTCTTCCCATACACAGCAGCCTTGAAGCTCTCTGCAAGCCCCTCTCCTTCTCTCATTTGCCTGCTGTGTCATTCAAATAGTTGAAAGTAAATGTAATTAGTGATAGTGATACAGCTGTATACTTGTAACCCAGTGACGCTGAGCAAAATTAGGAGCAGCATGGTCAGCAGATTAAGGGAAGTTAATGTCCCCTCTACTTGGGGCTGGTGAGGTCATACTTGTGTGCAGTTTTGGGCCCCTCCACTTCAAGAGGGTTGTGGAGTAATTGGGGAGATTCCAGTAGCATGTGACTGATGAGGAGATGTTGAGGGAAACTAGTCTTGTTCAGTTGTTAGGAGGCTAAGGGGTGCTCGAATAGCAGCCTACAGGTATTGGAAGGATGCTTACAAGGGTGACAGAGCCAAGCTTCTCCGTAGTGCCAGGTGTTAAAACAAGAGGAAACAGTAGCAAATTATGGCTTGGGAGGTTCAGGTTGGACATTAGGGGAAAAAGTGTTACATAGGAGGTGGTACTGAAGCAAGTTAGCCAGAGGAACTGTGGAATCCCTCTCCTGGGAGACGTTCAAGACTTGGCTGGGGGAGAGCTGTGGCTTGCTTTACCTGGTGTGGGCAATAGTCTCATTTCAAATAGGAAGCTGGACCAGAGACTTTTTAGGAGGCTCTTGTGGCCAGCACTTCTACTATGTGTGTGGCCAGCTATGTGTGTAGCCTATGGCTTCTTTTTCTTTCACCTTTTATGAAAAATCTTTCTTAAAATTGCTTCTTTGCAGTCATATGCAATTTTTGTCTGTATTTCTGATTTCTTTGAAAAAGATACTTCAGGTATTGCTTTAATCATCTGCTCCTTTGTGATCTGTCAACTTCAGATTAATCTTGCTATTGCATTGTCCAGCTCTGTCAAGGCTGAGGGATTTCAGAGGTGATTTTTTTAGTATTGTATGTTGGGGAGGAATCATACCCTTCAGTAAATCTGACTCTTAAGTATTATCACCATCTGGGATTTTACTATCACAAATCAAATCTGAGACTTCAGAAATAACCTGCAGGTCTGAAGTTCTACCCTTGTATGTACTTGTAAAGCAATAAATTACATAGTTAATAAAAGTTTACACACATTTTGAGAGTGCAGAGATGTGCTCTACTACTATAGCAAGTTTCTGAGCATGTGATGTGTTATGAATCATCAGGATTGCAATGATGTAGAACATCTCTGCTAAAATTTAGTATTTTAGCATTATCTCCTAATTTGGGCTCAGCTCTTAATTTTTTTGCTAATCTCCCCTAACTTTGTCTCCAAAAAGGGGTAAGATGGTGTACAAATTTCATTTCTTTTACAGTTACACCTAAAACTTTCATGCTGAATTTTTAAATTCAGAGGACAAACCTAAACCATCTGTACAAGAGCTTAATGCTTTCACTGCTTGACTTCGTTGCTCAAGTGTCCRTATAAACTATGGTGTTTGTCCATGTCTCCATATCCTGAACTAACAGCTTTCATTTATGGAATCTAGCATTTCTTTATCCACCCCTATCCTTTTCTACGTGGTTGAGAATATTAACTTCTGTTTGTTCACTTGTTAAATGCCTTTATGAAGTCCTGYGATCAGGAATTCATAGTCATGCTTACCTCACCTCTTACCTTTTCTAGTGCTGACAATTTAAAAAAAAAAAATCATTTACAAAGCTCCTTGCTCTTGTCACTGTGCTCTTTATTGAAGCAAAATGAAAGTCTCGTTTTTCCATTTCAAATTTCACTAGAAGTTTAGCTTACAAATAATATAATCTGTTTTTATTTTGGACTGACAAATGTCAATCAGGTAGGATTAGTGGAAACATATGGGTTTTTTAAGTGTCAGTTTTGAATCATATGGAGAATGAAGTTGAAAGATTTCATGTGAATCAGTCTTTAAATGTATTTGCTCTCAAGAGTTGCAGACACTTTCCTATTTTCACTCCCTTTCTTCCCACTGACACTTTTACTGGATTCTTTTCTTCTAAAACATGGCAGCATTAACCTACCGCATCTCATGGTTTAAGTTTTTCACATGTTGCTTTGGCTGTCTGTAAATTAAAGAATGGTTTTCACTTGGTAATGCAGTTTATGAATTTATTACTTAAAAAAGAAAATTTTCCTTTTGTGGGTAAGTTTTTAGAATATCTAACAAGATGAAATTTCCCAGATTGCTAGCCAATACTCTCAAGTTTATCTTTTCTTTTTGCTGCCTTAACAGATGTTCCCTTTGGTTGTGGGTTTTTTTTTCCCTAATCTGGGTAGATTAAGAAGCTTCATAAAATGATAATAGACTGGGTACTGTACATAAGAGTATCTGAACTACAAAATCATTACATTTAATATTGTGTACTGACATGGAGGTTTTGGACTTTGCAGTAGGCTCTTGCTTGATTTCCTGCAACTTATTGCAAGAGAATTGTCCATAATCCTACTTGCATATCATTGCTGTTTCTGGAGTTTTCAAGTTGTCTGTATAGACACAGATACTACTATTACTGGCAAATCCAGATCAGGTGCTAATTTGGGGGTTGAACATCCTTCCCTCCCCTCCCCCACCCCCAGACTGCTTTTCAAGTCTCAGACTACCTCACTGTTTTATTTTAGTGGGGAGAGAGAAAAGGAGGCTGGCTGCTGTGTTAGTAACCCAGCCTCTCGCAGCTTGTGAGAGGCTGGTGGGTGAAGAGGAGTGATGGTGGCGCAGCCAGGCAGGCGGTGTGTCAGGGCTAGGATCTTGTTTCCACCTCTGCCGCTGGTCTGCTGGCTGGGACTGTCCTCTATCTGCTTCCCAATTTGTAAGCTAATCATCTTGGACTCCTTTGGAAGAACATCTTTGAATGAATGAGAAGCAAATGGAGAATATTATCCTGCCAGAACTGGCATGCACTGTTAGGCCATTTGAGGTGTCTGTGTGGCTTTCGCAGATGTGACACAGGACCTGTGCTGCTGGTATGGCAGCTGGAGGGCAGGCAGGGTTTCCTCCGTCACCTAATCTGCATTAGGTGTTGAGGCAACCAAATTCCTCTCCAGATATCTGTGAATACTCTGTATGTCTTGTACCTTTTTTGCTGAGACTTTCTTGGCCAATGTCCAGAAAATCTGCCAGAGCTGCGAACTTTGCAGTCCTGCTGCGTCCTTGCACTAGCTCCAGCGTTTGTCTGTTCCCTTGTTGAGCCAACTCAGCTCAGTAAACTGGCAAAGAAACTGAGCTGTCTCCCTGAGCAGACAGTACATAATTACTAAGAAATATGATGAGACTAAACCTGCTGTTTGTTACAACTCCTTTCGCATTGTTTAAAATCTATGGAACCTCTTAATTGAAGCATATTTTTATTACTAAATCCAGAAGTACCAAAATTTAAGAAAAAGCACTTTTGTTCTTAAACTTCCCCCCCCCCATTCCAGAATAAAATGTAGATTCTTGAAGTGGCTCAGAACAGTTGTCTTTGCAGTTAATGAGACTAAATTTTTTGGGATTATCTGTAGCTTTCAACATAATGAAATCATCAATATTTGAGTTACAATTGTTTGTTTTCCTGGTTTTACATAACCGCCATCAGCAGTGGTTATGGGAAGGTAAATTTAACTATGGCAGTGTTGACTGAGAGAGTGATAAAAGTCTGTTCAGCATTTTACATCAACATTTGTTCAGAGGAGCAATGTTGAAGTAACTGTTATTTTTTAAGGGCTTTCTTTTTGGATCTGCTAAAAATGCATTTATTGCCAAATAATTGTGTCTGTATATATGATAGCTTATTGCTTGCCAGTTATATTCTTATTGTGTAGCCAAGTCCATTTTGCCTTTTTTTTTTTCTTTTGGTTTTTTTTTTTTTCTGGCAAGCTTTACTTGTCTTGCATTATTACAGAGCTTGTGTTGCCTTAGGTGAGTAAGTTAGATTGTGTTCCTTTCTGTGCTGCTAGACACTTCTCTGTTTCTCTTAGATCTCTACTTCAGAGATGCCATGTCAGTGGTACTTCGGATATTCAGGGACCACAGCTTGGTTGAGTCAGGCCCAGTGTTAATGAATGAGCCAGTAGGTGTAGATAAAATTTCAAATACCAAACTGAGTTCACAGCAGTATCAGTCAGAAAGGTACTTTTCAGCTTTTAAATTGTGTAACTTAACAGACGTGGAGTATTTCAGATTTGCACAGGATGTATTACTGTGGATGTGACRTTACTTGTTGCCTTTGTGGAATACATCTACCTTCGTTCTCATTTTGAATTGTCTGATCAGTGTTAAATGGACTGATCTTCATCTTCTGAAATCTTCTGAAAATGCCAAACTAAATTTCTGATTTCTTCTTTTCCTTGTGCCTTCCAGATTAATTACAAATTTGGCATTTTTTTTTTTATTAGATAGCAAACAATAAGGATGCATTGAGAAAGACTTGGAACCCCAAATTCACATTAAGAAGTCACTTTGATGGAATAAGAGGTCTCGCTTTTCATCCGGTTGAACCAGTCTTAATAACAGCTTCAGAGGACCATACATTAAAAATGTGGAATTTACAAAAAACAGCCCCAGCAAAAAAGTAAGATTTTTTTTTTTTTTTTTGCTTTGTTTCAAAAAACATTATCATTTATGAAGAAAAAAAAAAATTGTAGATGCCGCTTCACTGGATGGCCCTTGGAGTTAATGGAAATTGTTCCTTGAATTTAAGAGTAGGAAAACAAGCTCTTAGAGAAGTATGGAGACTTTTAAAGAGTGCCAGAAGAAATCCATGCGTGTTCGTGAATGTGTTTTGTTTGTGAAAATGAAAATCATTCACTTTTTTATATTTTCCTTGTAGATAACATGGCAAATTAATTTACTAGTGAAAATATTTGGATGTGGCCTGTTAGTGTGCTTGCATGTGTATATAAATGTATAAAAATGCATTTTTTATATATATATATATATATGCATATATATGTATTATACAAATATATGCATATACATGTGTACAGCTTTAAACTCTGACAGAGATGTTGCTAGGTTCCTTTGTACACTGTCTCTTGCGTGTTGCTGGGGATTTGCAGAAATGAGAGCAAATTCTTAGCAGGGCTAATATAGTAAGGGAGTACATCATACCTTTTAGGAGGACTGGGCAAAGCATGTGGTCTTCCTGCAGTCTGTAACAACCACCTGATTGGTCAAGTCCAGAGCAGCAGTTCTTGAAGTGGTTTGTAACTGTGCTACAGCATTGGTGTAAAAACAAGGTGTCATAAGCTCCTTTCCACTGATAGGGATTGGGAACACTTAATGATATATTCCATGTGATACTGATGGCCCTCCACTTCTTCCCCACCATTGGTGTACCTACCTACTGGTTTGATCAGTGTGTGAGAGTTTGTGGACTATCTACCTTGAAGGTCTTTAAAAAAAAAACCAAACCAAACAAATCCTATCATATTTTGAAAGAATGCAAAGAATTCCTAGACATAYGAAAAACCATATTGGGAGAGGAAGTTGTGGGAGAAACACTTCAAAAGACATAGCGGTGATTTTAAGAGTTTAGCAATTCTGGCACATTTTTGTAAAGCATTGTGTAAGATCAAACACATGTTAACCTTTTCTTGTACATCATTTAGGAGTGCTTCTCTTGATGTAGAGCCAATATATACCTTCAGAGCACATAAGTGAGTATTTCCTGAGAAACATTGTCGTATTTTGAGAAATATGTGATTTTTAAGCAAAGAATTTTTTTAAAAAGTAATTTCCACCTTGTCAACTAGTGATTTCATGTGATGCTTTTAGTTCCTATGTTATTTAAAATATCTGCATATGTTCATCTCCTTTCTGCATAATTATTTATCTCTGGAGCTAGGTACACCACAGTGTTAAAAAGAAAAATCTACAAATTATACAGTTCAAATTCGATTAGGTGTTCTGTTCATCATTGCAGCTCTTGCCTTTTTGTCAGGTATGTGCATCTGTAGGATGAAGCTGTTTGCAGTAAATTAAAATCTACTGAATCAGTTTCATGAAAGAGCCTTAGATCTTTAAAAAAGGGAAAAAAGCTGTTTATGCAAAATAACAAAGCCTATAGTTTAAAAGTGTGACACTTCTCATATTTCATGTGCATAATGATTAAATTGTCCTGATTGTAGTTACATTACCAAATATTGTGGAGGKTTTTTTTGTGGGAAGTGTTGTAGCATATGATCTGACTATGCACAATTTTTGTTGCAGTCCGTGCAGCAAGTGAATTTTATCTAACAGGGAGGTTTGAAGATTCCATTGACACTGTTTTTCACATAATGGAAATGTTAATAGTCAATGTTTCTTGGGGGGGGGGGGGTGTTCTTCCAGTGGACCAGTGCTCTGTGTGGTGATGAGCAGTAATGGTGAACAGTGTTACAGTGGGGGAACAGATGGCCTCATCCATGGCTGGAATACAACCAACCCGAACATTGACCCCTATGACTCTTACGGTACGTTGCTGTCACACACACCAGTGAAATTATACGTTTCACACACACCAGTGAAATGGTATGTTTAGTGACATTAATGTTATGTGGCTAAAATAGTATAATTTGTAGGTAATGCTTCTGTGAAAATTTAAAAGAGAAAATTGAATGTTGGCTTTACTTTAAGTAAATTTTTGTTTTAATACTGATACTGGTTGATGAGAAGACAACATTTGTCATTTTCTTTAAAAAGGCCTTGATCTCATCACAATTTTGAGAAACAGCTAGGTTGAAAAAGTACAGGACTAAACCTGATACTTGGCAAGTACAGCAAACGTGTATTTTAATGTTCTTTTCTTCAACAAATCTCTGCGCAGTTGAGATAAAGAGGTTGTGTAGTCTGAGACCAAAGCTGTTAATGGTGTCTGCAAACAGCTGAAAAGGCCCAGTTTGGTAAGATTTACCAGATCTGAATGGATGTCAGCCTTGTGTCTGTGTTTTAAAACATTTTTCAGTTCTCATAGCTTCAGATGCAGTTGGCCTCAAAGCTGGCTCTTGGAAAAAAGGGATTGATGTGCCATTAACGGCTGTTTGAGAGTGAATTTTAAAATCAAAGTGTGTTTTGCCGACTTTGATACTGTTCCTTCTGCTGAAACTTTGGTTTGTTCCATTAGTTGTAACTGGATAACTGAATGCCATGTATGCTGATGAAATTCAAGCATCTTCATACAAGAATAATTGAGACTTCTATATTGATATGACCTGATTRGTCTTGGTTTTTTTTATGGACTAGCTTCTTAAGGTTGGTCCATAAACACAGACCAAGATAGAACTACTGACTTAATTCAAATTTTATTTTGAAATGTGGTTTGTTGTGTTTTGTTCACAGATCCTTCTGTTCTAAGAGGTGCTTTTGTAGGTCATACAGATGCAGTGTGGGGTCTGGTTTACAGTGGAGCACACCAGCGTTTGCTGTCCTGTTCAGCAGACGGCACTATATGTCTATGGAAAGCTACAGAAATTGCTCCAGCTCTCAATGTATTTAATGATAATCAAGGTACAGAAAATTGCCCTACCTTAAAGTTCATGAGCATCACTGTTCAGACTGCCATAATTTTGGCTACTGAATATAAATCCTTCTTGTTTGTTTTACTGGATTTTGTATCTTTATGAATGTTTTTTGGGAAGAGTAAATTTTGGGTCCCTTCTCCTTTGACACCAGCTGAATACATACCTACACGCAGGGGGACAGTCACACACATCTAAAAGCCAACTGCTGCAGATGATCTGCTGATGTTACTAGAACCATGGAGTATAATGTATCAACTCCATAGTTCAGATTCAAGCTGAGTTTCCGTTAGGCCCTTGCTTTTGGTTTGCCCAGAATAAAAAACCCTTTCTTCCCCCAACAGAGGTTTGGAGTAGCCAGTGCTTCAGCTCAGGCCAGTGTCATCATACCTTCTYAGGTTATGTTCCTTGTGTCTCTAACACAGAGATTTCAGTTGAATTTCTGAGTTTGCACATTAACTAAATAGCAATAACCTAGTCGTCCTAAACACTAGGTTGAAAAATTTAGTCCTTTGGATTTAGTTACAGAAATGTCATGGGCAAAACAAAATCCTATTGTTTAGAGCCTAATTTCTTGAAGTTGCTGTTTGAGTAAGTGCTCTAGAATGAGCCCATTGACATTGCCAAACTCTCTTAGAGCTGATGGTCCTAAAGGCAACCCATGAACCGAGACAGTTCCTTGCTCTTCAGAACAACTTTGAGGCAAAATAAGCTTCGGCATAATCATAGAATCATGGAGTGGTTTGGGTTGGAAGGGACCTTGAAGATCATCTAGTTCCAACCCCCCTGCCATGGGCAGGGACACCTTCCACTAGGCCAGGTTGCTCAAAGCCCCATCCAACCTGGTCTTGAACACTTCCAGGGATGGGGCATCCACAGCTGCTCTGGGCAACCTCTTCCAGTGCCTCACCACCCTCATAGTGAAGAATTTCTTCCTTACATCTACTCTAAATCTACCCTCTTTCAGTTTAAAGCCATTACCCCTTGTCCTATTGCTGCATGCCCTTGTAAAAAGTCCCTCTCTAGCTTTCTTGTAGGCCCCCTTCAGGTACTGGAAGGCTGCTGTAAGGTCTCCCTGGAGCCTTCTCTTCTCCAGGCTGGACAACCTCAACTCTCTCAGCCTGTCTTTATAGGAGAGGTGCTCCAACCCTCTGATCATTTTCGTGGCCCTCCTCTGGACTCGCTCCAACCGGTCCATGTCCTTCTTATGTTGGGGGCCCCAGAGCTGGACACAGTACTCCAGGTGGGGTCTCACCAGAGCGGAGTAGAGGGGGAGAATCACCTCCCTCGACCTGCTGGCCACGCTGCTTTTGATGCAGCCCAGGATRCAGTTGGCTTTCTGGGCTGCAAGCGCACATTGCCGGGTCATGGTGAGCTTCTCATCAACCAGCACCCCCAAGTCCTTCTCCTCAGGGCTGCTCTCAATCCATTCTCCGCCCAGCCTGTATTTGTGCTTGGGATTGCCCCAACCCACTTGGTCGGGCAATTGGCCTTGTTGAACTTCATGAGGTCTGCACAGGCCCACTTCTCAAGCCTTGTCAAGGTCCCTCTGGGTGGCATCCCTTCCCTCCAGYGTGTCGACCACACCACACAGCTTGGTGTCRTCGGCAAGCTTGCTGAGGGTGCACTCAATCCCACTGCCCATGTTGCCGACAAAGATGTTAAACAGCGCTGCAGGTCCCAATACCGACCCCTGAGGAACACCACTGAACAGACTTACTGAATTACGCTGTAAAGCTGGTCAGATCTGCTATTACTTCATAGTTAAAATAGGCTGAGCAAAATAGAAATGTTTCATGTATTTTAGTTCTGGCACAACTATGTTTCCAAAGGTCTGCAGGGTTCTGTGAAAAACATAACTGGTTTGCTGCCAGCTCTCCTACCTGTCTACTTTGAAAACTTCCTGGTAGTGGTTTTTTTGTTTGCTTTTTTTAGTTTTTGTTAGTTTGTTTTTGGTTTTAATCATTAAATTAAGGGGGAAGCCTCACAGACCTAATCTTTGGGTTTTTCATGTTCCAAACTGGAATGAAACCCAGTTGTGAAATTCAAAGATCCTCCTTTGAAACTGAGTTTTCTATGGCTTATTGAGAACCTTGGACAAACTCTCTAAATTATCTAGCAGTCAACATTTAAGTCCTTTAGATTAACCATTGTAGGCTTACCAGGAAGTTGCAGATGAGCAGGCATGGCAGTGGTAGAAAAGGTCACTTCAGAAACAATACATGTTTTCTTCTCACACCAATCCTTTTGGGCTTTTTTTGAGTATCTGTAGATAAGCGCCACCATTCCTGAGCAACATTCCTGAGCTCGTGTGTCCAAGAAAGATGTTTCTCGCGTGAATCTTAGATTTAGAGGGAGGTGATGATATTCCTGTGTTATTTGGATCCGTGGACATTAGGTTGCTTAACATTCAGTGTCTCACTCTCTACCTCTTCCTTCTCCTCCTGGCATCTGCTGCAACCGGTGTTGTTCTTTCACATAGCGGGTGGTGAACAGGACATTCGAGGAGAAAAATTCTAAGGGATATTTCCTGTACCCAAGCTCTGCTGATTTGGCTTTCTGTCCTGCAGTGTTCAGATTGCTACAGCGTAAGGAGATCAGATGTATACTATAATAGGCAGGATGGAAGAAGCTTTGTAATATTGAGTTTATAATGTATTTATGTAACTTTCCATGCTGACAGTGTCAGCATATAAAATTTGCACCTGGAAAGCTTTGCRGGTTTTTTAAGTTCTGAATTTGCCCAGGTTAATGTTAATCATCTGTCATGTAAATTATTTTACCACTTCAATTTCATGTCCTTTTACTTGATGCAGTGGAGGTTTGGTTGAGAATTGCTCTTACAGTTAAAGGAAGGAAAAGGGGGCAGGGAGTTCTTACTTTCTTAATTTCAAAGTAGCTTTTTGTCCAGCTGCAGTTCTGGATACAGCATYTTAGTAAAGAATGTTGATACGCATATCAGAAAAATAAGATTAAAATAGTGATCATGCAGGGCAATCTATTTAGATTGGTATAATGTAGATTTTAAAATGTAACATTTCCTTTCATAATCATAACCCTTTTGATACTAAAATGCTTACTGGTTGGGATTTTTGATTGGGTTTTTTTGTTTTCTTTACACCAACTAAATCTTATGAAAATGTTCTCTACATTGTTTTCTAGAAATGGGAATCCCTTCATCAGTAGATCTTGTGAGCAGTGACCCAAGCCTCATGGTAGCATCATTTAACAGTGGACACACTAGCATTTTTAACATGGAGACACGGCAACGAATTCTTACCCTGGAGTCCAGTGTAGATACTAGTATGTATCAAAAAAAAAAACCAACAACACAGAAACAAAAAAATTGCTTGTTTAAGATTGATACTGTTGATAGTCTTTTCAGTGTTTCCAAACAATTAGGCAGTGTCATGATAAATTATAACATGAATTATGTTACAAGCTGTGTTTTGAGATGTAACAGTAAATTATCACTACTACAACAGACCTCGTGGGTATTTCAGTAGCAGAAGAGTGCACGTACTTTTGAAAGAAGGTAGAAGAAACAAGCCCACACTATCTGAATTCCTCTTCAAGGAACAGTAGCACAAGGAAAAGCACAGGTTTCTTTTAATTAGTAGAGCCCAGTGATCTTTGCAGCTTCAAGATTTCCATTCTCTCTTCAGTCAAAAATTGCAAGATAGAGGTAATATCAGGAAAATCTAAAGGTGAATTTATTAAAAATTTGGGAGTTTGTGTGTGGATTTTTTTTTATTTTTCCTCAGAGATATCCCTTTTCTAAGTTTTATATACACTTTTGGCTCATTTGCAGTTAGGCGTTAGTTGAAGTTTTTACTGTAGGAGAAAAGCAAAGCTCCAGTGGAAGAGTGATTCACAAAGTCCCATATAATGCCTTGGATCATGGCAGTGGCCAATATCAGAAGTTTTAGAGGAAATTTAGAGTTTCCTCTAAATTACTGTTTTGATTACTAGTATTACTAATACTAATCAATTAGTATTACTGATACTAATTTGCTATCAGTAAATTATTTTACCCCAGCATTAGGAAAGAGACCAGAATGAGCTGAAGCATGAGGTTTCATATTCAGGCCAAAATGGTAACCTGATAACAATATAGATTTGGTCTTTTTAAAAATTTTGATAATTTTTTCCCCTAAAAATTTTATGTCAGTGAATTCTACTGTCTAATCGTATTTTTAAAAGGGAACAAGCCCTTCCTGTTGGCTTCGCTTGTCTGTTTTGAAGTAGTTGAATGACTGTCATTTTATAAGAGGGAATGGAAAGTGCCATCTACCTTGTTTATATTATTCTTTGCTGTGCAGGATTTCTTTTTTTAACCCACATCTTTGTTCCTGTCTGAAAAACTGTCCTAAATCAGTTATCTATTCAGTGGATGTTACCTTTCTTCTTTTTTTTTTTTTTTTTTTCCTTTTTTTTTTTTTTCACCTCCTCCTCCTTACTGTGATTCAGTAATATTCCTTTAAGAAAACGAGACTGTGGTATGGCAACCAGCAGTCCCTGTTTAAGTACTTTAAAGCTTACATATATTTAAAAATATATATATATAATTATTTCTACAAGAACTAGGCAAGAGGAAAATGAGTCACCTGAAATGCCCTACCACCACCACTTAGGGACTCCTCACTCTGCTTGGCATTTTAAAACTGTGAGGATAGCTGGCTGTGATGCAGTCTCATGTGCTTTTAGTACTTTTAAGGGGGTTTATTAATATGGATGCATTTTTCCTTAATTTACACTCTGATAATTTTTAAGTGTCCTGTGGATGCTGACACTACTTGAAGGTTCAGATTTTTATAGAAAGATGTAAATTGAAGTCTTTACCATCTTGGTAGCAAGTGATCCTATAGTAGYGTTCTATTTTGTTTATTTTAGTAAGAATTTTGATTAGATGTTGTGAGTGTTCTTTGGCAGCAGTTTAACTAAAAACAGTCAACTCCCACATGAAAGAAGATAACTGTATTTTGATGTTCTGTGGAGTGGCTACTTGTGTTTTTGTGGTAATCTATGCCTCTTAAGACCACTCTTGCACCAGTCTGTGCATCACAGCAATGCCTAAATTTCTAATCAAAAAACTCCTATACTTTTTCTTTTTTTTTTTTTTTTTTTTGTGTGTGTATATATATATATATATATATAAAAAAAAATATTTCAAGATTCTTGAAGGCTAGGAAAACAGCTCTCCTATGAATAGCCTAGCATCCTTTTCTTCAATAAGAATTTTAATCTATGTGTATCAAATAATAGTAGATGGGTTTTACTCTGTAAGGGTGAGGGCACAGGATCCTGTTTGCTTGGAAACATACTACCTGCAATGTTAATTTTTCTGTACTGTCTGTATGTTAAGAAAGTTTGGCTTGACCAGAGTAGGAATGTGGAGGTGGGGAAGTGCAAAAAAGGTATTTTCACTCAGTTTTTGGCTTCACATTCTTGCCTGATGTGCCCATCTAAAACCATGGCCAAAAGTTGGACCTTATTTGTTTGTATTTACACTCATACATATGCTTTATATATGTCTCTGTGTGTGTGTAATTTGGAAGGTATTTTAGAGTAAACCACATTACATAACATGCTAGTTGAGACTTTCAGTTATATAAAGGTAAGAATTATTCTGCAGATAAGATTGATTACATATTTATTTCTTAGTAGCAATCTTTCAAAGAACTTAGCAATTTACATGTATTGATATTTTCTTAGCAGTCAGTTCCTCCTGTCAGATAAACAGAGTCATCAGCCATCCAACTCTTCCCATTAGTATCACTGCTCATGAAGACAGACACATCAAATTCTACGACAACAATACAGGTATGCATCTTTTCAGCAGGTCCTAGTCACAGTAGTTGTATAACATAAAACATAAACAAAATTTCATTATGATTAATATTATTCACATAAATGCTGAGGGATGTTAAGAATTGTATATCCTCTGAAACAGAAATCTCTCATCACCAGTAGAGCCCAAAGATTGCCAGCCCAGTTAAAACTTTATTGGCGCAGTGATAAGGAACCTGCATCATTCTCTGTCTGTTCTTTTAAAATGCCTTATGTATGGGGGTTATCAATATTTAACATAAAAGGAAGCTTTTTAAAATGTTCATGTGCTTATGTTCATGTTTCTTCTATTGTGTTGTCTGTGTTATTTTGATGTGAGGGCAGGAAGCTCTGGCACTCCTTTAGTGCTTCCAAGATCTCTGCCTGATGGCTTGGAGGTAGAAGTTCCCTTGAAGGCATCATTCTCAATTTGATCAGCTGTATTTCTCCAAATCTCTCACTTCTGCAGAAACAGCTGGACAGCTTATAATACTTTTTCTAATTTGTAGTGAGAGTCGCACTGAGATGTGTAATAAATCTCTTAGGTTTTAAAGGACTTTTTGATAGGAATGGTAGTATTAATCTGGTTTTCTGACTGTGAATCTTGATAATCTTCAGTTTGTGACTTCTCTGCTTCCAGGTCACATGGTCTTAAAAGTTAAATTGAGATCTTTCAATATTCTTGTTGATTTTAAGTTTGCTACTCCCCAGATGTATGTTAAATAAGAAGAGGTAAAAGGACCCAATGGAAGCTGAGGAAAAAGCTGAAAATAGCTGATTTGTTTGATGATGTAGTTCTGTAATAAATAGTAGAGGAAACACCCACTCATTTTTTTTTCTGTTTTATTATCTTCTGCAACAAAAAAACCCACATTTGACCCATGATTTCTTATTTTTAATGTGAAATCATTACTGTAATTATAATAAGCTGTAACAGAACATTAATTTGACTAAAATTATCCCATATTCTTACGTAGTTTATATTCATTGCTTATTAGTATACTTAGTCCCTGTCCTCCTTCCCAGTCAAGATCTTACTCCTGAACTCGCTTAATTCATTTAAGGGGCAGATATTTGAAAAAAGCGCAGTGATTGCAGCTTCACAGTGGTTTTGCACACATAAAACAAAGGTCTAACAAAGTTGGTGATGTTGGTACTGTGGCTCTCTGGAGACTGTAAACATTAAAAGAATGACTTCTTGCATAATTGTAATGATTCAATCATGGGACAAGATCTTGTATTTATAATATGAGCTGCGGTAGGATTTAAGCAGTGAATACAGATAACAAAGTGAATTGCAGAAAATAACCTAAATAAATCTTTTCTTTCAAAGGAAAACTGATCCACTCTATGGTAGCTCACTTAGATGCAGTTACAAGTTTAGCTGTTGATCCTAATGGCTTGTATTTGATGTCTGGCAGTAAGTACATTCAGATTTCATTTTCTTTTTCTCATAGTGGTCGCAGACATGAGAATTACAAAGAAAACTGTTTCCCCTTTCTTTAGGTCATGACTGTTCGATTCGCTTGTGGAATCTTGAAAGCAAGACCTGCATCCAAGAATTTACTGCTCATCGCAAAAAATTTGATGAGTCTATTCATGATGTGGCATTCCACCCCTCCAAATGTTATATTGCCAGCGCAGGAGCAGATGCCCTGGCTAAAGTGTTTGTATGACAGCGTGCTTCCCTTTCAACTCTAGCTTTGTATGTATTTAACCAGCTGCACAAAAGAGAAGAGGAGGGCATGAGTCGTCTTATCCTGCCCTATAATTCAGAGAATGTTTGTAAGTGTTTAGTTTTGCAGGATGCTGTTTTCTAAATTGACATTTGTTCTGGTTTCTGTGAGCTCAGCTGGTGCTGAGAGCTTGGAAACTCTCAGTTTCAAATAGTTAAAAAACAAAAGAAATGCTTTTATTTCAGAGGGTGTGAATTTTCGTCCAGGCAGGCCTTGGGTGAAACTAGGTCTATGTATTCTCTATTAATAAAATGGAGTACTGGAAAGAAGGGATCTAATTGCATCAGGGAGTAGGAAAAGAGGGAAACTTTCTAGGATGCTTCTCACTGAGGAATCTTAATGTACTTAAAATTAAATCACCTGGAAAAAGTGTCAGTTCACATGCTCGTTACTGTGTCATGTGAGAGGCACTGTGTCATCCCTTTGGTATTAATAAAGTAGAGCTTGTTCAGAGAGCAGTAGTGGATAGTTAATCTCAGCCACCTGGCTGCTAGCCTAAGATAAATGCAGTTAAAGGAAAGCAAATTACTAACATAAATTAAAATGCAGTAAAGTTTTTGTTACATCTTCTGTGTTATACAGTAAATACTTAGTTTGCAAAAAAATTTATATAATTTTTTAAAGACTATATTAGTGTGTGGCTAGAAGCTGAGCCTTTACTCTAGTCCCAATTAACAACAGACTGAAGCAGTCTGTATATGCTGCAGTAGCAGATTTAACTTATTCAGATTTATAATGCTGTTTATTCTTGGAGATGTGGCACAAGAAATTATTACAAAGCTTTCCAAAGAAGCTGTCCTGCAATTTAACTATCAAACGTTCATCTCCTCTTTCTGTTCCTGCTAAAAAGGGTATCATTCTGGGCATTAAGGGTAACAGTGAAATACTTCTTTTGAAGATTAAACCTATACCTGATGCTTTGTGTGAGTCCTACTAGTGCAGCAGGTAGGAACTACACAAAGTTCCATCAGTTTCAGAGATTTTGCTACTTCTAGAGGTATTTCCCAACTTCACCATTTGTGGAACTTTTTTAACTTGTCCGCTTCACTGGGCATATCGTGCCATTGATTAGGTTACCTGAAGAATGAGTGCTTCTTGTAATTACTCAACAGATCTGCTTTGTTTATTTATTCAGAACTTCTCTGTTGATTTGAATGACAAATAACTTTTAATCCGATCTCTTAGTCTATTTATCCCTTCTTAAAGGAAGGTGAGTGGATTCTTTTCTATTATGTGTCATCATCAGAGTTATTACTGCTCATAAGCCCGAAGTTGGTGTTTTCCTCTAATGGGAATGGAAGGTGAAATTTCTGCTGGAGATGATTTCTGGTGCTGATGTGAGTAGGAAAGAACCCAATGCAACTTTTCCATATAGTTTCCATATAGTAACTTTCCATACCAGCCTGAGGTTAAGACTGGAAACAGATAAATAAATCTTTACCTTTAAACTGACACTTTTTAAAAAGGAATTGTTGAAAGATATCTACATAGGGTTTGACTGTGTGTGTTTTTAGAGTGGCATTTGGGGATGGGACCACATTCAAAGCTGATCTCAGAGTTTAAATCAACTATATTATTTAGAATAAAAGGTTGACCTGTGCTGTTTGAGCCTGCAACACATTATATTTACTGCTAAAATATCCTGGAATACCTTTTATTGCTGAGAATATTCAGATATGTCACTTCATGATATTGATATGCAATATATTTCCATAGATAAGATTAGAACTTTTACCATGAAACAGATGACTACAATAGTAATTCAGATTATTTAGTTTTTATAAAGTGTTTTGGTTATGATGGAAAGGGGGAAACTTGGCTGCAAAACTGAGCGTTCAACTTTGTGAGAGTTCTGTGTACTTGACTCATATTCTTTCAGTGTCATTATTTTATTTCTTTTTGAAGAGCAAATTACAAAGATTTATTTGAAAAATTCTAAAAGTTATGTATATTATATATGTGTATATATATTGTAAACATGTATTAAATGTGTCTAGTAAGGGAAGACTCCATGGGTGCATTTTAATGTTTTAGTATTAAGAGTTCTCTTGAGTTTGTGTATACAAAGGATAATGGTGTGAGTATGAAATGAATGTTGTGCTTTTGCTTACACAATACAATATGTAGTTACAGTTGTTTAAATTGCTGTACATAAAACTAATAGGCCGGCATGCTTGTTTTTAAAGACTGTCATTCTGATTACAATTGGAATGTAAGAAGTGGCTGTTCAAATGTGAATTGAAAGATGTTTCCTTCTCACTATTGAGCTCTTGTTCAAACTGAAAAGTGATTTTTTTAAAAGCTGGCAATAGCTAGAGGATGAGGTGCCTTTAAAAAACAAAACAAAACAAATGTAGCCTTACAAAGAGGTTGTGGAGTATATATATTTTTGTGCTGGTCTTCATAATTGATGTCAATGTCTTTTTACTGTACTTGCTCACATACTTGTAGGACTGCAGGGTATTGTGCATGAGCCTGTCAGATCTTCTGAACATCATCATAGGAGTTAGGGATGAAAAAATTATATAGGTTATCTAGTCCATCTGCTTGCTAAAGCAGGGTTTTAGACTTGTGCATTTTAATATTGTCTTGGCCAGTGAGGTTTTATATATGTTCTAAACAATTAGCCTTTCTTTTGAAGATTATTTCAATGATTGTGTCTCACTGACAGGAGGATTTACATGATGTTTAGTAGTTCTTTTTTGTAACTTCATGCCAGTATTCCAAGCCATGTTTTCTGCCATTTTACATATTCCTCATCATCTTTGTAATTTGGAATCTGCGTGCACGCACTTGTTCTAGCTGTATATTTCCATTCCTTTCCACTTTCTTCAAGCTATTTTTTAGTCTGCTCTTTTTACACGTCTTTTTCTTGTTTTCAGCTTTTTAGCTCAGTTCTCCATATCTTGGTGCCCACAACACCATTCCACATGCATGATTTGTTGGACTTAGTCTGAAGGTCATCTGTTAAGTGTGGTTTTTTTGTTTGGTTGGTTTTTTCCTCTGTAACATGATGCTTTTGTGTAGGAAGACCAAACTTTTGGTTTTCTGGCTAGTGTCTCACAAACCCAAATCGTATTTCTTTATTTCTGACAACTGTTTTAAATAACTTCGAGCATTGCTGCTTCTCAAGTTTCTTCTTCACTTTCAGTATGTTGTTATGATTCTTTTGCAGCTAGATACTTAATTCCTGTTTCGTGATTATCCTGGGTTTTATAAGCTTTGAACTTCTGGTCTCTGAGGGCACTAAATTATTTTTATTTTTTCCCTTTTATGTGCAGTTCTTCCTGGTTCAATGTAATTGGTAACTTTCATTAATGGGATACATACATCTATTGAAGATGTAAACAAAACTGGACCTAAGGCTTATTCTTGCAAAAAAGCATTTTTGTGCAACATCAGTATATAGCATTTTACCATTACTGTTTTTCCCATATCTAATTTACATGGTACATTTTTTTAATGGTTAACTCATATAATTTTTTTGTGTATGTTAGCCTGTGCTACTGATTTTGGTTTTACTAACTAATTTAATGGGAGAATTTTCAGTCCTTCCATATGTTGAAAATTGGTCCGCTAGTTTTAAATACTCTCATTTTTATTTCTAATTTACTTCACTGTGCTGTTTGCTTTCACGTATTTGATTCAGTTACCAAAACACTTGCACAAAATGATTTGGAGTAGCCTGGAAGAAGCTCTAGATATATTGTGGAAAACATTTCCTTCACTCTTACAAAATCCTAGTGTCTGCATTTATTTTTGTGCCTCAAAGAGAAAACTTTTGACATACCAAGTAACAGATTTTATTACTTGTAAGAAAATCATCCAATGAATATTTTGGGGTCTCATTAATCTTTATTTTGATAAAATATGTTCTTCAGCAAGAAGCCTGTACAACTATATGTCACATACTGTAGGTTGTTCTTTAGGCCGTATGATTTCAAATAATGTTACGTTAAAGCAGTCCCATATGTAATGTGTTTGAGTAAGTGTTTGATGTTCACCATACAGCTTTGTGATTAGGTCATACGACACCGTTTTGCAGTTGTGAATTTAAAGTAACCAGAAACTTGTCCTTTTGAATAAATGTGTAAGAGATGAAGGACTTAGTTACACCACCTTTTTCAGTACGCCTGTTTAATCACATACGTGTCCCCTTTCCCCACCTCCTTCCTCATGTTTTAACAATGTAATTTTGGGGAGCAGCAATTTCCATAAACTGATGTGTCATTTGAGCAGTGTTTGATTGGCAGAAGTGTTAGTCCATCCCAAAGGAAACAAAACATTAGAAAGCAGGCATAACCATCAGATAAGCAAGTTTTGGGTTTTTTTTAATGCCTTTCAAGATGTGTATTTGGAAGCGTTTGCAGGCTGTGGTTTGGCAGTCTTTGCAGACTGTCCTAGGGAGCCTACTTGACACCTGTGTGAAATATCTAGTAAACCTAGTAAAACCTAGTAACGTGGGTTGAGTTAAGGAAGAAATGCAGCCATTGTGGTTGTCCCTGTGCCTGTACAGCAAGAAGCTATAGCCGTGTTTTCCTTGGAGTTCTCTTTGCTGAAGCATCAGGTTTGCAGCCTAACACGAGTAATTTCTGCAGTGTGGGAGTACCTGCAAATGAGATTATTTGTATTTTTACTTTGAAGGTCTGTAGGTAGTGGTCATATGGATTGTGTGCTGAACAGCAAAGGAAGCAGGGAGACTGTTTGCTGAACTCTGTAGGGGATAGATGGTACGTTAAATGGCCAGAACCGATGTGCCCTCCATGTGACTGTTGTCATCTTGGGAGAATTGGGCTGGGGAGCAGTGTGGAGTTTAGCCCAATGGTATCACTAAGGAAAACATTAAAAGGTTAGAGTAGCAAGTTTAGCGAGGCTTTGCCATAATGATTCTTTGGATTTATTCATTCATCCATTGGCTGCAGGTTATATGAAGGATAAAATCTAGTATATATCCAGATTCCAAATTATGCACTCTTGTGTCAAAGTAAGAGGTGGAGATTGTTCAAATTTCAAAACTATGTCACTTTAGATGAGGAGATGGCAGGAGATTTGTAATAGCATATTACTTAAATTCTAAGAACAGAACTTACTCTTCTGTTAACATAGTCTTCATGCTGGGGATCAGTTATGTGAAAATAAGTTCCACAGACGCTGTAGTGGGACTACTCTTTTGCTTCCAGATAAACATTTATTTAAAAACAAAATTGCAGGACTAAGACTTTGTTTCATGATGTCCATTAGTATTGAACCAAAGCCACAAAATTTGGGAAGCAGAGTAGAATTTTAGGCTTGTTTCTCATTTTCCTTTTCTTTTTTTTTCCTTCAGTCATAATCTACATATTAAATATATATTACATACAGTGTCATCTGTATGACTCACTTCACATTAAATATCCCATTCTGTAAAAAATACTCCTTCAGTACTTTCTCATACAAATGAGATGTGAATGGGACCRGTGGTTCCAGGTAATTTGTGACTCACTTAGCATGTATGTCTTTCAGCTTTCTAATGGTTGAGCTGATAAGATTCATGGAAATAACTGTGAAAATATGATGCTGCTTATAATATAGCATTTAAAAACATTCTGAAATTTGTGGCTGTTTAGTGGAAATTGTTTTGGACTACACTGTTAAGAATGAAGAAATCAGAATATGATGGTAAACCATTTACATATGGTAAATTGGTTTGTGTAAGATGTTGCAATCTTTGACACGGTAATTTGAGTTTTCTCGGGCATCTGCTGTTTCTTGGGCATCGTAGGGATGCTCAGCCTAACTGTTAGTATTGAGTGACAGAGAGAAAGCAAAGATTTCCCCGCAAAAACTACTCAGATGGTTCAGGAAGCTCCTTTTTTCCATAAGGACGTGAAGGCATTGAGAATACGTATTTAGTATTTAGTTGAAGAGGGTTACAATAGGTGAACAGTCTTGACTCTTTCATCATCAGTGTCTTTAAGCTTAGAGATGAACACCATTACTGAAATGAATGGCCTGTAAACAGCTAGTCAAAACCTCCACAGTGTTTCTACTGAGCAGCAGAGAAACTGATGAAAACCACAGTGTTAATCCATCCAGTTATACAGGGGGTGTTTTACAAGAAATAACCCATATTGTAAAAGATAGTATTACATACCACAGAGCAAATGAACAAACACCTGGGGAGAGGGGGGGGACTAGCATGACCTTTGTGTAAATAGTCCTTGCTCAGGCAAGTGCTCTTGTTCAGCTGGTGGGACTAATCCCAGGAGGGAGGATGGTGGGAAGTAAGACCTTTAAAATTATGTCTCTGCCTGTGCTAATGAACATACCTGTTGTGCAGGTTATCTGTCCTTTTGATAACTGATTTTTATCTTCCCACTTAGATCCTCCTTTAGGCTATATTTTCTTAGAATCTTAAAATCCTGTTTGCAGTGGGCTGTCATTGCAGGGTAAATTTCATAAAGAACTATTGATTTTCTCTTAGAGTGTTTTTTGAAGGGTGGAGGTTTCAGCTTCAGCCCTACCCCTCCCACCACCAAAAGGCTGATTTGTACCTCCTTATTCACAGCTCATTTAATTCTACTGAGTTATCTCTTACCCCATGTGCTGACTTAATTTTGCTGCTCTATAGTCTGTTGTGAAAACTTATGAAGTGCTGTATCTTTTAAGATGTTTTTTGAGAATCTGAATTCCTCTACAGAAGGTGTAAATCCAGTTGAATAGTACAATTTGTGGGTCTCAACGGTTCACTGTCAGGAGAGATTTGTTGCTGGATAACAAAATCCAAACTATGGCTGAACTAAAAAAGCATTTAATAATATATGCTTTTTAGCCCAGCTTTCTTCCTTATTGAGTCTGGGTTGTGGTATTGTGTGTTAAACTAGTTTCTCCCTGCTCATGCTGCCAAGCCATGTTGTGATCCTGGGAGATCACACCCAYGTTTAAACCATGCCTGCATGTGTGTTTTTTAAGCTGCTCGAAGCCTTGTGTTGAYACGGTCCTCAAGCCCAGTCTACTTGCATTCCCTCAGTTTGAATTGCAGGCTCCCAAAATTACTTCCTTGCTATTTCAAGGAACCCTTGGTCCTCACACCAGAGTATTAGACTGGGACGTTGAGAAAAGATTTATACAGTTGGATTTGTACTATTCTGAAAGGGAAGGGATAACTTGTTGCCAAGCCAAATATTTTCATTATTTTTGGATTACTTACTAAAAGCAGCCAAAAACATTGTATAAGGGATAAATGATGGACTTCAAGCTAATATTTTTCCATTAAGAATTTATTTTTTTATTCTTCCTGTCATCAAGATAGTGCTTTTTGAATGTAGCTCGTTTTCAGATGTATGGCTCCTAGAATTGTTTCCTTGCAGTCAGACATTTACAAACACACACAGGTTTTGAAAACTGTCTCATATGTGTTAGCACTTTTTCTGGAAATGCAAACTGAGCATGTTAGCTAATAATGTCTTGTACCTTTATAGCCCAAGCAGACTGAAAAGCGGTCTTGTGCTACATTTTCCTTGAATCATGCATCTGAAAAAACTTGTAGAAGAAAATCCATGATGAGAAGACTGTTGTTGCTGTAAGATTTTCTGTTGACATTTGTCAGCATATCAACTACCTGCATTGTATTTCATATAAATGTCTTCAATTGGTTTCTTTTAAAAGAAACTGTCAGGTTAAAAAAAAAAAAAATTCCAGAGAAATTTCTTTGCCTTATGGACCGTAGTTTGGATTTTTTTGTTGTTGTTTATATTAATATACTTTTTTTTCCTCTCTACAGGAATAACTATTGAACTTAGAGTTACCTGACAGTTCTCTTTCAGAGAAGATAGCACAGGTGATAACCACTTAAATGTTAGTAGTTACAGTTGCTCYTCTTCTGTTTTGGGTCACTTCCATGACAGATAGTTGATACGAAAAGGCTACTGTGACTGATACGTAAACAGCTAAAGGAAATTAAGACTCCCCTTCAGAATTATGCTGAGGTTATGATTTTGCACGCCAGTTTTGAATGACTACTTTGAAACAATGTTGGRCTTCAAGTGTCTTGCAAAGTGGTGGATCCAACTGAGAAACACATACTTGTTGAGTAATAGTCTGCTTGTCAGTTTGTGTGTGGCTCAGTACAAGGCTGTGTCAGAATTTCAGTACCACCAAATTACCTTGTTTAAATGCTACTGTCGTACAAAAGTGAATGTTAATTTAAGTGAGAAATTCTGTTTTCTAACTTGTGAAGGAAATAGTTTTCTTGGGAGTAAGGATCCATAAATTTCATGTATTTTGTGATTTCAGAAAGGCTTCTTAATCATGGGACATGAGAAAAGTGAAAAAGGGATTCGTTCTCCAAAGATTTGATAAGCATTTATTATAAAAATTATAAATTTTTGCTTTAAATGAAAATGCTTCTTCAAACACTTTAATATTAAACTCCTTACTAAAATTCAGTATTTTAAAATCCTGGATAAATATCTAAAATGGCGAAGATAGAAAATTCAGAGGGAGATTATTTTGAAATACGCCAGTATATTTTTGAGCTTCTCAATTGTGGCCCTGAATTTTCTCTTTTTCACTGCAATTCCTATTTTGTGAAACTTCTTGGATAGGTTATATTTAAAGCTACATTCACTTGCCTGAATAAGTCAAGTAAATATTTTGTCGTTAAAATCATATAGATCTGCTTATGTTAGTGTGCCGTTCAAAATGAGACCACATTGAGGTAACCATGCAGGTATTTGTATTGGTATGACAGTAGTGAAGTGGGGTAGCTGTATACTGTACCCACACTCTGTGCTGAGCAAAATCACATGGACTTCCAGAAATAAGCAATGGTTTTTAAGAGCAGCTTTATTTAATGTTACAGCAGCAAGTAAGTGTCATTTGTACCATATAATTATGTAAATTGGGTGCTAATAAATACTATTTTTCAACATTTTGTATTGTGTTCATAATTCTGCGTTTTATCACAAGATGTGTGTACTAGGAGGGGGAAGTGCGCTCAGACTAGGACAAGTAGACATGCGTTTGGAGGGGCGTGAGGTAACTTCATGTGAACTTCCTTCTGAACTGTGCAAAGCGTTACCGTTCACAGTAGTCTCTCAGTTTTTCTATTCTCCATGTCTTGGTTTTGTACTGCTTTGCCATCTTGGCCCTGCTGGCACCYGGCATCTTTCCGTGCAGTTAGGCACATAGTCCCCAGTATCTTCATGGGGTGAAGACATGCAGAGTGGGTATGGTGCCGTTGTGCGGGAGCTGGTCTATCAGCGGTGCATTGATCGCAGCGAGACATGGTGCGCTTCCTGGGGAGAACATTCATTTAACATAAAAGTAAGCACACGGTTCTGCCCTTGGGGAGAGGATGAGGGAGAGCAAACCACACTTCACAGATGGTAGTCACGTTGCTACGGGAAGATGCTCGGAACGGCACTGTTGAGGGGGTGGTATGGAAACCTGCACAGAACTGAGCAGAACAACTTGTTAGCGAGTCCATCCTGTTTTCTCTAAGCTTGTAGGTGGGATAAGCGAAGTTCTCATCTCCTCTCCATGGTAGGTAAAATAAGCTGCCTCATTTAGTCCTACTCATCTTCCCTCCTCACAGGAAAGGAGGAATTGCTTTATGAAATGACAATACAGTTGCATTCACCCCAGTGTTCTGCCTCCAGAGAGGGTCAGTAGAAGATTCCTGAGGTAGGGAGAAAGAAAACTTCACAAACAATGCAGGAGTGACCTTCCCACATGGGAGGCTTTCCTAACATCCTTATGGGTTTGCCTATAAGACGTGTCCCCGTAATGATTTGGGTGTGAGAGAAGTGAGCATATTCTCTCTGCCCATATGGTGAAACTTTTACCTACCATTTCTCTTTGTGCTTAAAAAGAAGTAATTTCTATGAGTGAGTGTTGGAGTTCTTGAACTGCATTATCAGAGTTTTTATTAGAAATCAGAGAAGGGGCTAAACTGGTGTTAAGGAAAATAACACTTGCTCCTCTTCCATTCAGTATGACTGACAGCTGATTGTGAGTGATGTAGCCAATGCAGTGCTAAAACCTGTGATACCCCCCAGTTTAAGTTTTTAACAAGGAAAAAAAAGACTGCTTTGAGAAATTTGAGGCACTYGGCTATATAGATGTACACTTGCAATGTTTTCCCTAGGTAGGTGATTTAGCAAATGTAGATGGCCTGGTACTGTCTAAGACTTCTCAAACTGAGATGGGAATGGAAAAGAAAGGGGATCAAGCTGTTTCCATAATGTTGCTGATGGGCAGAGAAAAATAACTAGAAGAATGAGTGAGTGAGTGACTTTGTTCAACGATGAAGTAATTTAAGGTCTGTATACCACAGAAGACTGACTTAGTGTTTGGTGGCTACGTAGTATTTCTGATATTTACTGCTTGCTTTGACTTGCCAAGTAGACAATGTGGATAACTTTCTGTGGAGTTTACAGGTAGGGTGTTAAATCCACTAAGGACGTTTAGATTGGGTTGGTCCTGTCTGGATGCTTAACCCCAGAGCTGTTCCTGGTTACTGGAACAGTTCCCCTCCTGTGCTGGAGAGCCATGGGGGGAGGAACGCGAGGAGGAAGCGGAATCTCGTCTGCCCGCCTGTCAGAAAAGCAAAATTCAGTAGCTGCTGTGGGGAAACCCTCCTCTTGCTGAACCAGCAAAGCAGCAGCAGCTGAAAAGCAAGAGGGCACACACAGCAGGCGATGCCTTCTGTGCAGGGTGGCAGTGACAGCAGAGGTGCTGAGTATCCCACCTTTGGACCAGCAAGGTAAGATACTGCTGGGAAACGGGTTTTGAGTTACCTCTCTCTGAAGAGATGGTTGAACTTTGAATTGAACTTTGGTTGTCCACCCAGAATGTGAGCAGCTAATGCTGGAGTTAGAGGCAAGAGGTGCTGTCATAGAGCTCCCCCATGGCTTTCAGATCATGGATGTCAGTATTTATTTCCAGGTGGGTGTTCTGCACTGTGATTGCTGAGCAGTGATAAGCCACCAGCCCAACTCCTGAGCTCAAAGGTGCTTATTTCCTAGGGAGAAGGGTGATCAGACAACTCCCTTTTGGCCATGTATCCAGTGACTAGTTGAGACAGCTCCCAGCCCTGGCTGGATGCCTGCCTGCCTCCAAGGCCAACCCTTTGGTGCCTTTCTCTTTTGGATGCATCAGCCAGACAGCAGGTTCCACCGCACTGGTCAGGCATCTGAAACTAAGTGGCCCAGCATCAAGTGTGTGGACATCTAGATCCTCTTTGATTCAGCCCTGCATCTAGAAAGTGTGTAGAGACTGTGTTAATTTTTTTCAGCTTCCAAAAGAAGTCTGGTTCCAAATAAGATGTGATCTCGCAGACTTGGGAAAGTACATATGATTTTGATGCCTTTCAGCCATTAGACTCTGCTTCAATGACTGATTCCTCTGACAGGCAATTTGGTGCTCCTTCCTCTGCTAGCTCACTTTTAGGCTTTTTTTTCAGCTGAGCATGTAAAAGGATGACATTGAAACACCTGGGGCTTTACCAACCTTGCTAGGTGTTCCATAATCTAGTAAGAACCTCAGCTGCATTTCAGAAACTAAAATAGCATGGACCATATTTGGTGTTTATTTTTTAACCGCATACAAGATGACGTACTGCATATGCCTTTGGGACAATTTTATTGCAAAAGATATAGCAACTTGTATTGATAAGCTCAAAATAGCTTGTATATGTTACAGAAGGAGTTCTGCTGCTTTATTCAAACAAATATACCCCCTTGAACATTTATGAAGATTTATACGTAAGTTATCTTGTTTTTTAATAAAACAGTATTTAGAAACTTCAGTAGATGGCAAGTATTTTGATTGCTGTGAAAGGTAAAGATTAAGAGGAGTGTGTTCTGTGCTGATCCACTCTTGCTTTTGTTAATGGAAGGGTGTATTCTTACAAGTTTTGAGGCTTATGCTTAGGTTTACAGTGTTTATCAATAGGACATCCAAGTTTAGATGGGAGTCAGATTAAACATTAAACCACTTTCAYGCTTTGAGATCCAACAATTTCGAGGTCATCCCGAGAAGTTAATAAAAAYGCACATTGGCAACCGAGCGCCATAGTTCTTCTGTAAACTTAAGATAAACCATTTAAACAACAACAAACCCTGACGTGCCCTTTATAAATGCTTGACACAGAAGATAGCTGTGCAACTTCCTGTGAAAGAGCATTTGAAAGCTCACTGTCATTGCTGCTTCCGAAGTTGAAGCTTTTGGAAGAAATTAAAATGTGTATCCTGAAGAACTCATGTGGCTCTAACTGTTCCTAACGTCTCGGCCGTCTGTGCTGTGCTTTCAGCAGAGCACAAGCRAAACACTGGGGAGTCTCTGCAGAGTACCAGTCTTCTGTGCTGCAAGAGTACGGCCAGTATGGAAAACAATATGCGGTGGTAAGCTGTTGCATTAAAAATTAAACCACAACATTAAGAGTAGGTAAAAGTTAAGACTTAGGCCTGTTTCTCAGCTAGCCCCAAATTAAACCCCAAGCAAACAGGTTTTCAGAAAATAAATCTGGTGTCTGAACTGAAGTCCCCAGTAAATTCAGATTATGCGTTTGAGATTTGTCCAGCCYATGTAATGTCCCTTGTTGACAAAGAAAGATGCTTTCAGCAGAACGGTAGTGAGGGAGGTGGGTCAGGAGATGGGGGGTATCAGGGGTTGCTCTGCTTCTACCTAACTCTCTGTCCTTAGTCTTTTTTCAAGCCAAAAGGCTATCGCTGTGAAAGTGCAGCAGCACAGATTAGAGTTAAAAACTCTGCATACAAATATATTTTATGTCTTTGATTTGCTTTTCTTGGAAGCTGGCAGTGCCCTGCGTCTTCTGTCTGGGTAGGATTATTGTATTGATGATGTTCAGTTACAGCTGGAACTGAATGTTTCTTCTGAGAGGAAGATCTGAACCTTCCCTGTGTAAAACAGCTGTTTCATCCAGGATTGGTTTTGATAACCTCTTGAGAGGACCCTAGCCTGGCTTATGTTAYGACACCAGGGAGATCACGCAGAATCTGCCGTTCTCATTAGTTTCCATTATGCTTACTCCATTGCTAATTTTTGAGCTACTTCAGTCATATTTCCAAACATAACAATTTCAAAGATTGTGCTACATTTGTTGACAGAAAGGAGTCTTCCTTATGGCAATTTACTTCAATTAATGTTTTTATGTGAATAATAAACATCCTGGGTCATGGTTATTTATTAAAGCTATAAAGGCTATTAACAGTCTGGTTTGTGAGTGAAATGTGAGTTTTAATTTCTTCCCATTTCCTGTTAGTTCCACAAGCCTGACGCAGTGTGGCTTTGATTGCCATAAGGTGCGTGAACACGCACATTTTTATTGGCTCTGAAACTCCATCCCTTTCCTTCGATAACTTTGCTTAATGAACATGTTTTCTTAAATTATACTGCATGGAAATATAACTGGCAACTGCTGCTTCCTAATTAAAGTGCAGTTCTTTTGACCTTCTTAATATGTCACTCCTCCCCTACTGACTAGTGATATGGCTAGTTCTTCACTTAAGAAACAACTGTGTGTTTTGAATAATCCAGGGCTGTAGTAGGTTCATTTTGAAATCAATCCATAAAACAGAAGCCAATCCCAAATTTGGGAGAGGATGTCTGTAAATGCTCGAAATGCTGCTTTTCCCAGTGTATAATACAGAACTTCGGATAATTCCCTCTTAAATCCTGTTAATGGCTCTTGAATAGCTCTCCTCACACTAGAGACTGCTGTAAGCTGTTCTGAGCTGTGGTTTAACGATAGAGCGGTGGGTCTCAAACGCTTTTCCGATTGCGAGCAACTYAAACCCACAATTTTCTCAGTTTCCTCTGTCCCGGCAGCTCTCCTGCAGGCCTTGAGCTGCACAAGAGCGAAGCAAGTGAGCTAAGGGGACAAGACACTTCTCAGAATCAAATATTAATGCAGTGCTGTAGGAGACTAGATTCCAGTCACTGCATGTTGGCTGCTTTGTGGATTTGGGGCTTTATTGGGGTTGACAACTTGTAGGGTTGTAGGGTCGCACAGCTTGACTCTTTCCTCTCGCTTGCTTTCCAGTCTCTGGGTTTGGATAAATCTCAATGCTTGAGTTTACACTAGCTGAAGCTTAACTTGCTGGCAAGACAGCTGTACAGAGAGAGAGTGCCTGCTTTTAAGAAGGTACTCAAATTTGAGTCATGTCCCCCTGAAAATGTCTGGTATTTCAGCCCTGACCTGGGTGCCGACTGGCAGGCAGTGCTACATGGAGGTGCTTCTGCCGCAGCAGCTAAGCAGCGTGGCTGCTCCCTGAAGGGACCTGGCCATTTCAGGAAGCAGGTGGTACATTTTAAGGAGCTTGTCTGTGCCCAAAGGTGGGAATCAGACAAGCTGGGCCTCTCTGCTGGAAGCAACTTTTCGAACAGGTCCAGTTATTTCCTCCATGTTTACTGCTTCTTTTGCTATCCATCGAAATCAGAGTTTCTGAAGCCTGCAAGGAAAAAAAAAAAAATCAGCAGTCTACACAGAGCGTTATCATGCATAGGGACAGAGCTGCAATCAACCTTGCTGACTGGAAAGTGCCAGAGAAAAAACACCTCCAGTATTTCTTGAACTGAGGGCTGGCATTACTCCTGTGGTACTTGGTGTGCCTTCAGCATGGCGCCTGAGGGTTCTGCCTTGCTCAAGTCCATCAGTTCCGTGGCTGGGAATTAAATTCTGTGCAAATGTTTTGGATGAGCTGATTAACAAAGCGGTAGAGGTTGTCAAATTCATCCACGAAGAAGGAATGCTCCTTATCAGGGTCCGTTGCGATGGCTTCCAGTTCATCTTGGGCTGCCCAAGCAACTCCGACGGAGTAAGCTATAACTCCTGGAAAGAAACACAGAGTTTAGAATGAGCATAAAAGTTGTCATTGTTTAAATTTGATTTAAGAACAATACTGCAAACATAGCTGCCAGGCCACAAAAATGTGGGCAGTGAGCTGCAGTGCTCTTTCTCTCTGTATAAAAATGGCATTTTCAAAATGGAGGAAAGGCCTAGTTTGTGCTTTGGGAGTACCTTTTGCCGACAGCAAAAAGGCTTTAAAAATAGTAAAGCTCTAGCTCTGGGTCTGAACAACAGGCTCCTGAACAACAGGTTCTTGCTCCAATGCAAATGTCTTACAATTGTGTTGAAAGATGTATGATTATCCTGACTGGAAAGCCGAAGGAGTCTTCATGTGTTACTAAGACAGTAGAAATCCCCTGAGCTCTCCCACACATAGCTGCATTTTGCTAGATTTATGTGAATTTTTTTGGAAGGTCCTCATTCAGATTTTAAATAGACACTGGTCTTGCTTAGGGCTCGATGACACCCCAGGGTTAGGTGCTACTGTTCCTTCCTAAAGTTCCATCCAGTGCCTTCAAATCATAGCAAATGGCATTTCTCTGACCTGGATAAATGCTGAGTCACGTAGGAAGAGCAGCTAACGATAGAAGACCTTACCGTTTTGGTGAGCTGCCATGGCTGGCATTCTGACATCGTCATAAGACCTGCCATCTGTAATGAGAATCATGATCTTTCTTTTGTTGGGTTTGGATTTGCTGAACAGCTGCTCTGAGGCGTAGCTGATGGCTGCTCCCGTGCTGGTCCCACCACTCCAGTAACTGATCCTTTTAATTGCACTCAGCACATCCTGCTTCGTGCTGTACTCGTCAAAGCTGAACTCGAGCCTTTGCTCATAGGTATACTGAACAGCCCCAATGCGGGTGTCGGTGTCCGAAATCTCGAACTCTTTGCTGATGTTGGCTACAAACTGGAGGACGGTGCGGAAGTTGCTGGTGCCAACGCTGCTGGAGCCATCRATTACGAAACCGATGTCAGCTGAATTGAGGCACGTCTTGCTGCACACCAGCCGATCGGTGTCGCAGACCCGCTTCACCAAGGGCTGGACCACCTTGTGTAGGCTGAACCAGCTGGGCACGTTGATGGAATAGAAACCGTTTGTCCTGCACACTGCCTGCAAGGCAACACAAGGACGAATGCAATGGAAATTCAGTCCGCCTGTTTCAGCTGGGGTATGTAGCTAAATTGTAAATATAGGCTCCTGGAAAGAGCAACGCTGGAGTCTGAAGTGGCCTCTCCTCCAGTCACCATCTGCTTCCCTGGGAAATGACATCAATGTAACATCACAGATACTTGTGTAACGAGCCAGTTTTTCTTGCCTTTTTTTAAAGCTGTGGGATGGAGCTGATATTATAGTAGTGAAAGAAATGTAATAAGAAAGTTTGCCACCTGTCAAGCTTTTTTAGATTTGTTATATTGTTTGCAGAGAAAGCATCCAAATCACAGAGCTGCTGTTAGCATGGCTCCAGTGGGCATTATGGGAGCCTGTGTGTTTGCCAGGTGGCAACTTCAGCTCCCATCGTTCAGGGCAACAAGGAAAGTTTTGCCTGCTGACAAATGCTACTACCTTGAACTGAAACCTGGGACTGAAGTTGGGTTATCCTTGGCTCATACCCTTCTAAGCAGAAAAAAACCCAGGCAATTTTGGTGAAAATGCAAAAAGCCCATAAAGATTCCCAAATGTGCTGGCTCTGCCGAAGAGTTTAAAAAAAAAAAAAAAAAAAAAAAAAAAAAAAATCATTAATTTTTATAACTGAATACTTGTAGGGAGCAGATCTGCAGGAGGCTTCTATAGGGTTAGTGGGAGTCAGGTGAGTGTGGGTAGGAAGTAGGGGTGGCACAGAAAAGGGAGTGGGAGAAGTCAAGCGTGGTGGGGGGAGTGGTGGGGACAGGCTGGATCAAATTGTCCTTGGCTATAGTGCCTTTTAAATGCTAATGCCTCAGGTCTCTGGGTAAGAATATTTTGTTAAGCCAGGCTTAACAAAACTTTGTGTGTGTGTGTGTCTGAGTCTTTTAAAAGACCAAGGCACTGCGTTTTTGGTGCCTGGTCTTGACTTGCATAAAGCCTAACAGCTCCAAGGGAGTTACAGTCCCACCAGTCTGGGCTCCTCACCATGTCCTGCTCTCGTTTGCCTTTAGTGTCTTGCTGCTATTTTAGTGTTACGATGCAGCAGTATCAAGTCACTGTTCCCTCTTTACCTTCCTATTCTGAGCCCACTCTGCTCCCACTTCTGCCGTGTCCCTGGCAGATTTGCAGAGACTCACTGTAGCTTTGCCCTTTTGAAAACATTAAATGCAAATGAGACTACAATCCAATTAAACATTGACCGGAGACAGTGCAGCTCTCTGGAGCAGCTCTGGAACTCATGGGAGATTATTTCATGGCAGAGCGACATGGCTCAGATGGGAATCTGTTTTCTGAAAATACCAGATAACTCGACCCTGCTTCCTGAGCCCAGCCTGGTCTGGCACTTGGTAGTACCTGCCGTAAGGGGGTGCCAGCTTGCCCTGAAGCACTGTTGAGCAGGCAGCTACTGTTAGTGCCAAATACAAATCGTTCAAGGCTTGCGTTCTCTTTTTTTGCTGCACATGGCAGGGATTTACTCTTTTTCCAAGAGCTGCCATGAAGTCCATGGAGTCCATAGCAGCAGAAACAACAGAAAATAACCCGCATCAGATCAACAGTGGAAACAAAATGTTTGAGTTATCCAGTATAGCTGAACAACTGGGATGTGCCTATGTTGGGAGTGTCCCAACATTTGCTTGTATGGGACCTGTTTGTAAATGCAACACTGACATTAGGTTGACAGGGCTCCTCAGCCTTTGCGGGGTGGGAGATGCATAGCAGGAGGCTCGTGGAAAGCTCAGGCTGCAATTGTGCTTTGTCATGCTACTGTATATTTGGGAAACCTCTCATCTCAGTACGACTGCAGGTTTGTGCCAATGTTTAGTCACTAAAAAGCCATTTGCTCCATGATGCACCTCAAACCAGAACTTTACTGACTTCAACCCCTTTCTGACTTCAGCATTGCTGCCTGGCTCTTGGTACAGGAGACCTCAAGACAGTATACGCAGGACAAGAAATAACCATAAGTGGTAAGAAGGAAAGGGAAATGCCCTGAATGAAACAGCTTGGAAAATGTAGTCAGAGCAAGCTCCTGGCCAGAGCCCAGCCCAGTAAGTACCTTGTCCACAAAGTTTGGTTCGATAACGTTCCGCTTCTCACTTTCAGCAGCTACTTCAATAGTGACAAAGAAAATGTTGATCCCTGATTCTCTGGCCAGCCTGGAGGCCTCCTCCACTCGGTCGGTTGGCCACCCGTCCACCATCACTACAACCACGTTGGGTGCTCCACCTCGGTTTCCATTAGCATCCGAAAAGAAGTTTTTGTTAACAAATGAAAGTGCTTTCCCTGGAATAAAAGAGGAGATGAGGATGAGTTACAGGTCTGGAAGCACTCTGCCTGATAATATCTCACAAAATGGTAGGCAGAGGGCTGATTCAAGTGTTGGAGCCCTGCCGAGAGCTGGAGAAGGCGGTTTCTGTGGCTGTGCGAGCAGGAGGGGAGGTCACTGCTGTCGGTGCCAGTGCTTCCTGAGCCCTCCTGCGCTGAACCCCATCTTCCCCCTCCCTGTGCCCCAGAGGGGCTGGGGGTGACAAGCTGGGTTAGCAAGGATCCCCAGCATGTCAGTGGGACCTGCCCACGAGGAGAAAGGTAAATCCTGTCCGCTTGCGACAGACTTGCAGCCCCCTGGACCAATGCAGGCAGGTCATGGTGGGAGCGGTAACCCCTCACCAGCCCTGCCCTAGCGCTGAGCACCGTTCAGTCACAGCCTCCGTACCCAGTGAGGAGGTGTGGGCTCGCTACAGCCCAGGCTCTGGAGCCCTCCCCGAGCTGAGGACGTGCAAGCAGCCGCATCACCTACCAACGTTGGAAAGTCCACCCTTCTGTGGGATTTTCTCAATGGCGTTTCTTAGGTCCTTGGAGTTGTCGTAAGTTTTTAAGTTAAATTCTGTGGAAGGGACATCACTAAAAGAAGAAATGAGAGCAATTGTCAGTTTTTTGCTTCACATGCAATAATACAAAAGCTGTAGGACCTGTCTGTGTTACCCAGCTCCTGAGTGCGAGCTGGAGTGAGACCTTTAGCATGCCTTAGCAGCAGAGCCACAGCTGCCAGATTGTGCAGTCGTGCCCCGTGGCAACGGGAGTAGCTGCACGAGAAGTTCTTACCCATACTGAACGATGCCCATCAGAGGACCAGCGCTGCCAATGCCAAGGGCTTGAGCCACGTTACTGAGGAACTGCTTCTGGAGCTGAAAGCGGCGTTTACCGATGCTCCAACTCCCATCCATCAAGAAGGACAAATCAACCTTGCAATCTGAGGAGAGACACAGAAACACGGGAAATATTTTTAGTCCTTTCCAATAGCTATGCTTCTTGTGAGGAGCAAAGGCCTAAAAAGTCTGCATCCAGTGACTTTTCCTGCTGTGCAAGCTCTACCAAAAAGCCTTTGACAAGGACAAGTCACAGCTGGGGGCTCAAGTCTGTCTGCTCATTGGTGAACAAGGTCCTTGGCATGATTTTCTCCCGTACAACATCCAAGCCTGGCTGGGTGACAAAAGGGCAAGAAGCTGTCCCCAGGGGTCAGTCTGGGAGCACCGCATTTGGGGGCTAGGGAGGAGAGGTCAGCCATGCAGGAGCAAGCTGGCTCGTGTCCTGTGCCCTCAGAGCTCCGGCTGGGGCTCAGCCCGCTTTGTTCACGGCCCAGAGGTGGTGAGAGTTTGTAAAGCCAGATGTGACCCTTGGATTTTGTGGTCTGGCCACCTGCAGAGCACAGACTCCAGGGATTTCCTTGGTTACTTTTTTGTGGGCTTAATTGGTATAATAGATGTAACAGGAACAGTTCTTCACGTATTGTGTTAATGCTGCTCAGAAGGGAGGGAAGACCCACTCTGTTCCCTAAACATGTGATGCCCGGGATGTGCCTCGGGGCAAAGGACATCATGGGGTCTCTTCAAGGAGCTGCTGACAGCAATCCTGGCAACTCTGCGCTTCTGAATGAGAATTGTTCGGCAGCTTGATTCTGGGCTGGAGCTAACATCAGGGATGATGATTTCGCTTGGTGTGTTCAGACTGAGCGGGGGGTCTTTTCGCATGTAGCTGTAGGCTTGTACCTGTGTGTGCAGCAGCAGCAGTGTGCTGTTGTGTGTTGCCTCTCTGGGCTGAAAGCAATATTCTAGAAAAGCTATGCCTGCACCCAAACAAACTCTTCCCTTTAATTACACAGATGAACCTGATCTTTGTGCTTCTGCGAATGCTGTCTTCATCACTGCCAGCCTGCTTTTACGTCTCTGCAAGGTAGCAGTGAAACATTCATCGGTTGGACTGTGACTAGGAACGGGATCAAAATTTGGCTTAACTAGAGCGCTAATTAACATTTTTCCCCTCTGGCGTCTGGGTCATCCCCATCTCTTGATTTCCCTCCAATGATGCCTCCTACCAATCAGACTGTCCAAAATCGTGTGTTTTAATCATTAGGTAGCCCGAAGGCTACAAAGCACCAATTGTTCTTACTGGCTTATGCAACTGCCTCCCATCTCATTACCTTCAATTTTTTCTCCTGTAGCTGTCTGTTTTTCTAATTTTAATAACGCTGAATTATAGAAGCATGACTGAGAACCATGTTCATTCACAGCAGATCGTGAGGCAAGGCCGGGAACCCACAACAAATAATACCTCAATTAATGGCCAAGTTTTCCTGAATTTCCTGGCCTTTAAAAGGAGCTACACCATGCGGTCTATATGTGGAAAGTGGGGAGTTTGTTAGCCAGCAGGGTACAGGCATGCAAAGATTTACATACGCTTATATACAGACTTAATTTCTGGGGAGGTTTCGGACAGCAGGAGTATTTTGGTGCTGGGACATCAGTGCGACTCTGCAAGAGTCTCAAGGTGCTCTGTAGGGAGCTGAGTGCTCCCTGATTGCTTTCTGATTTGCAGGGAGGCAAGATCTGAATTACAGCTTTTATGGTCCTCTATACCCTAGAGGTATCAGCGGGATGAGAGTTTTGATTCTGGTGTGCCTTATCTCAGTTCAACTGCTGAAACTCAGCTGTGCTTGCCTGCGTCTCTGCTATCCTGAGCTCTGCTTTCCTGCAGTGCAATCGGGTCTGTAGGGCAGATCCTTCCCCTTTTCTTCTTCTTTCCCTTATTTCTGTATCAGTTTTAGGTGTATTTGACATCTTTGATAGGGAAAAAATATTTTCAAGTATTAGGAGGAGCACCTGGGAATATATAGACGTTTGGTTCAGTAGTTAATGTAAAGAGTCCTTGAAATGCCAGTTCTGTGAGCGACGGCGTTCAGCTGCTGGAGGATGGGCAAGAGAGGACCCGGGTGCCGGTGGGAGGGTGAAGCCCCCTCTCCAGGGCAGCTTCCCATGAGGAGGCGGCAGACGACCCCACCTCTCCACTCAGAGCTTGCTTTCTCTTTCTCCTTCTACTCTGGGCCCCATCTAAAGATGAGTTAATGGGCAAATCTGCCTTTAATTATAAAGGGCTGTAGAAGATTTCCTTTTCAGAGCAGGGGACCCTACATCTCCATCCCTGGACTGAGGAATCCTTGATTCTCCCCCTGCATCCCCCCTCCCCTTGCTGAGGCAAGCGCCGGGTCCTTTTCTAAGGTGATTTCCTTCTCTCCCACCCACTGCTGTGGGAAGGGTGCTCACACTCAGCATAGCTCTGGTCAGGAGGGCTCGCTCATCTAACCCTGGCCACAACACATTGGTTTGCTGTCCTCCACCATCAAAGTCCCTGAGTGAAGATCTGCACCCCAGGAACGTGGAGCTGATACTGCCCAGGAAGAGGTAGCAGTGAGCAGCCACCATCTCCCTGCCCAGGTAAGCTAAATCGTGGCTGTTATTTCCTTCCCTGTAGAAGCAAAAATCAATTACATGTATGAGAGGGGTTGGCGGAGAGCGCTCGCTGTTCCTCTGCAAGGGAAAAAATGCGTTCATTGAGTTTCTTAGGCTTTCTTGAAAGCTTACCTTTTGCTATTTAATTTAAAAGCATTCTAGCAGCRTGTAATTAATAAAATGGTATCGCTTAATTATGAAATTAATTCTGAAGTACATACTTGGGTTCCCCTGGGAGATGGACTCCAGTGGCTTTGGATTCAATTCTTCCTTTGAACTGAAGCCTAGAGAGAGGAAGGAAAGGCTTCATCGGTGTGTGCTCGGTGGTTGCCTTCGCTCTGGAAGCAAGCAGGCAACGGAGTGGCTGCAGAGTCCCCCCTGGCCTGAGGATTGATGTGGGAGGGAAACAAGGATGGGGAGCACATCCTTGGAGCTTACCTTTTTCCACCTACATCGCTTCTAGGATAAAACAAGAGTGGAGGCATTTCTAGAAGTGCCACCAAAATCTCTCCAAGCACCAACTTTGACTCCCCTTTGTGAGTCAGTCCCCTCACTGCAAGGGCTTGAGAGCAGCATGCACAAGTAGAGGGTTCCTCCGGTGCAGAGGCTGGTGGCCATGGTGTGGGGTGGTGACCTCCCAGCACTTTACCTCTGAGAGAACCGGCACTGCCACCCCGCTGGCTTGCTGCGCTTCACCTGTCCTTTACAACAAGCTGCACAATGTCCAAAGCAGATGAGCGACAGATTTAGCATGTTGCTTTTCTGTCTGGAGAGGAAGGCACGGGCAGCGACTCACCCCACTGTGTTACAGCTGGGGAACCAATGCAAGCCACAGCTCCTCAGGTTCTCCTGGAGGACTGGGTTATTTTGGAAAGCACAAAAGAAACAGGGTAAGCAGTGGCACAGAGCTACAGTCAAATCATGGGAAACAGTCTCATGGGTCACTAGCGGATTTTAGCTGAGGCCCTAACCGAGATATTGGGATGGTAGCAGCCCTGGGGGCATGAGTTTATGTCCTTGTGAGATGCACTGACTCACAGGGCATCATCAGGCTGGCGTCAGAAGGTTTGAAAATGCTGAACTTCACTCATGACTTGAATGTCTGGTGAGAGTCTCCTACAGTACAGCACCTCCCTCCCGAGCAAGGGCAAAGAGCTGTTTCTTTTCACTACAGCATGGCAAGATTAAGGGGATTTAGCTGGGATAATCCTCAGAAGAGACAGCAATGATCAGACAAGCCCCAAACCAAACACTCACCAAGGAAGCAGCTGGTCAAAAGAACAGCAGAATGGCTTATTATTTTTGTAAACTGCATATTAATTTTTTATAAAAAAAGGAGGAGGAAGACTTCCTTAAATCTTCATCACCAAATAAGTTGAGGAAAGACTACAAACTTCAGAGAGACAGTAAAAAGGTAACTTTAGAAACTGTGAGCTTAATATAGAAAAAAGATGAGAAATTACTAGGTGCCACAGAGTTTGTCTCTCCACAGCAGCCAACCACGAGCAAGCCAAGCATTAGAGCATCAGTGTATGTAAAGAGACCAGGCAGCAAAGGGACATCAGCAAAGGTCACCACCTAAATATGATGGGAGGTGTAACAGCTCTGAGCGCATGCACCGCCTAAACTGGTTGCTGAAGATATTAATGACCAAGCCATAATAATGCAGAAAACAGCCAAGAAAATGGGGGGAAATACCAGCTCCAGCTCCCTCCATCACCACTCCGGTTTCCATTCCAATTACATCTAATGATCCACCCCTCATAAGGGGCAAATACAACTACTTTGAGTCCTTCCACCTGCACGCTGAAAGCTGCACATAGTTTTGGGTTGGGGCCAAGTTTGTATTAAGTCTGAGTATGCAGTGCCTAATGTAAAGCTCACCTGATGCCTGATACCCCGCTGGGAGGCTATAGCACACTGCAGCATCCTTATGGGACAGAAAGTTTGCTTTGGCTTCTCGTTTTTAAATTCAGCTGCCAGTGAAGAAAGGTTCTACTGCAGGGACTAAACAGACCTGCTAACAGCAGCACTGTGTGATTTCCCTCCGCTTTGCTTGTCCCCAGGCATCTGCTGTTGCCTGTCACTAGAGACAGGACACTAAGCTAGCTGGAGCTCTGGGCTTGGCCTTGTTCAGGAGCCCATGTGGCTGCGTATGAATGAAATAGGTAAAGGGCACAAAGAATAGCCCTACTTTGTTTATGGCAAGAGCTAGTGATTTCTTTGTGTGTTTTGTTTCAGAATTTCTCTGGCTGTGACTGGCCAGGTTAGGACAGCCCCAGGGCTGGTGTCGCTTTTTTTCACTGCACATGTGGTGCCCTGTGGTGCCTGCAGCCCCTGCCCACAGCCTCCCTGTGCTCCTACCCAAGCTTTGGAGCAGATACCTTCTGGACAGGGCATAGGGGCTCTCCACCCATCCCGACCCTGGCTTTTGTACCAGAAATGGCTCACCCCCATGGTTAGTGGAGCTGGCCCTCTCCTGCCAGAGCAGGCTGGCCTTGTTCGAAGGTGGGCTGGCGAGCTAGGCTCCAGCTGGCTTTGTCCCTCCCGGCTGGAGCTGTTGTCCAGCACGTTGCTGGCTTGTGCCTCTCGTCTTGCCCCTCCTCTGCACAGCTGGGATCAGCTCCCAGGCAAGGAACAGGGGAGAGGGCTCCTGGTGGTGTGCGCTTGCCCACAGGAGGCCCATTTGGATGGGGGAAACATCAGCAGGGGGAGGCAGAGTGGTGGTGCTGGGACAGCACTGCCTGAGGCTGGGCACTGGCTCCTGACTGAGGAAAAGTGATGTTTTGGGAACAGGGGTGACGTAAAGCAGCTCTGTCCAGTGACATCTGCTACAGTAAATATTTCTGACCTATCTCAGGCCTGAAAGTCTTGCTGCCAGGGACCAAATCTGCCTTTGGCCTGAGGAAGGGCACGAGGCAAATCCTGTACAGGTGCAGCTGCTGCTCCTGAGAGATAAACCCTCTGCTATGTGAGGCATTGCGGGGCATGAGTGACTGAGGGGTATTTTAACTGAAAATACTTGATGGGAGCAAACCCACCAGCTGCAGGCACGGAGAGGCACGAGTGTGACCTGGGGCGGCACCAGTGGCATGAGGTGCAAGCAGCAGCGGCGCAGGGAGGGGAAATAGGACAGGGTTAGAGGAGGAGAGTGAATTTTGGGCTTAGGCTGGTGTGTGTCTATGGCTGCTCCTTGGATAAATGYGAAGGAGGGTGGTTCAGCAGCCAGGCAAAGTAAAGCAAAGGAGCAGGAGCTGCAGGAGAGCACTTTGACGGAAGTGGCCATGGGGCCAAGTGTTTATTGCAAGCTGAGGCTGGGCTGTGCACTTGCGTCTGGCAACCCTGCCGCTCCACCAGCAGCCACGGCCTCCCAAACCCGGGAGAGGAAAAGCTCACCAGTATGATTTGGCAATGCCCCCTCTTTGCCCTTGCTTTGCCTGTGTGTAAATGCCTGCAGGCACAGTCACACAGACACTTCCAGGTGGTGCAAACCAGCTCCACYGCCCAAAGGCAGAGTCCTCCTCTCGCCAGGCACACTCCCGCCTGCTCCTGCCCTGCTACCAGCCCCTGTGTCTGCCTGGTGTTGGTAGGAYGCAAGGAGACAGGGGAAAGAGCGGAGTTAAACTGGGAAGAAAGAAAAAGGTTAATGATGGGTTGGACCAGCTCCCTGATGCAGCTCACCCTCTGGCCACGCAGGTGCCTGGGCAGAGGGTGGCTGGGAGGCAAGGCGGCTCTTTTTGCTGGCAGCACTGGTTTATGGTGGGTTTATCCGACACTCAAGTAGTGGGCGACATGAGAGAGAGAGAAAGAGAGAGAGACAGACAAAGGAAGCAATGACTTGGACCCGTACAGAGTCTCTCTTTGTCAACCACATGGATGAGAATGACTGTGGTTTTTTCTTTAAAACCTGAAACGGTCGGCAGCTTGCTCTCCTGACTGTGTATGTTCCAGTACAGGCTTTAATTACATGGGCACATAATGGTTCCTCAGTAATAGACCAAAGCCACGCCTCATCCTGCAGCCTGCACACCACATACCTCACATGTGCCAGCTTGGTATCCCATATGTGCAGTTCCCCCTGCTTGCCTTATTTGCAGAACAGAAGTAGGTGGATTTAACACYGTAGTGAAATTAGATATTAACATGTGCCATTCATTTTAGCAATTAAATTGTATAGGGAAGCTAATTCATAGTTATCTGCCTCATGCATTTATCTGCATCCAATAAAATCCATATTCCTTACCCAGGCATACAGCTGACATAAGCTTTGTCGGTATGGAAAACCCAAGTGTAGGCGATGCAGCACTTTTCATTTTTATTTGCCAGTGCAATTACCAATTCTTGAAGGTTGTGGGTTAGCTGGCTGATTTGTGCTTAGGGTAACAATAAGGTCACCCACCAAATAATCTTCCCCAACTAATTGGGGAGGTGGTCAGTCTCTATGGTCCTCCCTGTTCTGCCAGTCCAATTTAATGTTGTTATTGCCATGGGAATTTCAACTCACTGCATGGGCAGTCTACTCCATGCTAATTAAAGTTCGCTTAACTGATTGTCACAGCTGTCCATGCTGATTAAACTTCCTATTCATTTAAGTAAGACAGCAGTGACTACATCCATGCTAGAAACCATTCCTTTGAAGTGACAATCTGAATTCATCAGACTTTGTCACATAGTCTATGCAGGCACTTCAGTTGCTGAGAAACTATTAATACATGCCCAATCTCTCATTGCATTTAATGCAATCTGTCATTTTCTGCCTCAAAATACCCCTCTGCACCCCTGGCCCTAGTGCTGTAGCTTTTCCTAAATAAGAACACTGAAGGCTTAAGTTACAGCAGATAGAAACGCTTCCTCTCTCTGGCTCAGACTGCAGCTGCTGGAGAAGGGAGRTCTGTTCATGTTTGGGATGATGCAAATTTTGATGGTGGCTGCTAACACTGGATTTGCAAGCTAATGCAGATGGACTATGCTGCTCGTCACAGCCAGTGCAAGGGTTAGTCATGCCTCAGCTTTGAAGTAAGCAGAGTGTTCARGGGAATGGTCTTTACAAGGGCCACCAGCACAGCCCTCTCCAGCAACAAAACCGGTGATGGAAAAGACATCTTATATTGGATGGTTCAGCTCCTTGTAAGAGAGAGAGTACCCTGTAATGAATTGGCCTGTAGTTTGTGTAGTCTGCTTTAAATATTCCCGAGGAAAGGGATCCCTTAAATACTGAACACATAGAATCTGCAGTTGGTAACTGCTCCTGGTTAGGAGTTGCGCAAGTCTTGGTCTTGTTTCTACTTGAGCCTGCTACAAATGTAGGGTTTTTTTCCCTCACTCACAAGTAATTATAAAAATATTGTCATCTCCACATTGTCAGTTTTTAAGGCTAAAATGACAGAAAATTTCAATGATGCTCATTATTCTTTACGCTCAGCTTAAACGCTCCTTTTCTTATCTGAACGTCTTTCCTAAGTACATCGACATCAGAATAATCTGTCATCGTCTTCACTGATTGCAACTGCTATCCCAGCTGTGGCATTCCCAAAATACCTTCTTATTTACAAATTGCTTTCGGTAGCTAGAACCCCTTTTCTGCAATGTAGCTGCCAACTCTTTCCAGAGCTCATCTGTTCTGCTCCTGCTTTAGGCAGGAATTTGAGACTGATGCAAGCACAGAATAATTTTAACTACTAAGATGTAAACTACATATCTCATTTATCATTTTAAATACTGTAATTACTCCTTAAAATGAGATTGTTATCAGCAGTGTCATGGGCCTGATGAATAGCGTTAGCTTTCCCCATGTGTGATGGAAGCCAATTATTCCCAGACTAGTTACTGGATGCTTTAAATATTTACCTGTGTCAAAAAGGCTCACTCCAGGTTTCCACAAGTCTGTTTCCATTGCTTTCATACATGAAAGAGAAGAAAAATTATTACTAAAAATAATGGAATTACTAGAGATTACAAAGCTCTGACTCAATTTAGAAAGGTCAATTCACACAGTGAATTATCATTAACCTAAGGAAATCAGTAAACCTGGAAACCTTTATGTGCACATTTCAAGCCATATTTAGGAGCCTCGTATCACTGCCTCCAGAGCACTAATCTTTTTTATCATTTTAAATACATCTCTTTAGATCTGTTTTGGTCTTGTTCTTCTAAATTGCGTTGATACTGAGGCAAGTATACTAACTTCAGTATACTTTTGCTTGGCTTAGATTGTTTTCCATTGAAAATCTGCAAATACCTCTCACCTATGGATTTTTCTACCCCCTCAACCATCCAACAAAGAAGCTGTCTACATTTTGCTTGCAGCCTATATCAGGTATGGAAAACTTCATCAAAATTGCTGCTTTCATAAATAAACCCCAAAATGTCTTTGTTTTTGGAGCCTGCTGAAGAGCTTTCCCAAAAAGTGATGTTTTGCTCTGGGTTACAGCCAGATGAAAGCCCTTGCAGCTGACCAGGACAAGAACAGTACCAAGGAGCACTGGTGAGATCCTTGGCCCCTGACAGTCCATCTCCAGGTTTGTTCAGAGTGGTTTACAACAACAGGTATCTCAGGCCCATTGAATCCATACTGCCTTCCACGCCTGGGTTTCCCTACCCAGACTGGCAGCTGGCGTGCTCCTGACTAGAGCCAGTGGGTGTAGGTTTGGAAAAAGTTGTGGGGCTTGCTGGTGTCCTCCAGCCTAGTGAGAGCACTGACCTTGCCCTTAGGTTGCAATCCCAGCAAGGAGCTATCAGCTTCTCTTTGGGAGGGAGACTTGTTGCATGAGACATGGCTGAATAAGATGCGTGGTCTCCCTTAGGGTAGGAGGAACCCCGTCATGTTTCATTGCTAAGGTGATTTTTCCAGATCTCCTTGTGCTGAGCACTGCTTAGATACCCTATGAAGAATCTAAAAACTGAGGAAAGCGAAGGGCTGAGAAGTCAGTCATGATACACACAGAAGTTTTGCTGTGATTTAGGAGGAGAAGTAGGGTGAAGGAAGGGCAGGCCTGGGTAGCGGGGAAGGAAACAGGAGGAAAGACAGGAGGAATATTCCTAGTTCATCATCCACCTGGGCAGGGTTGGTTGCCAGAATTTTGTACATCCCTCAGCAGAGTCATGAGGAAACAGCAGCGACTGGAGCTAGGGGTGCTGGTTGCAGAGCAGGAGGACCCTATCCATAGAGAAGAGCTGGTGCTCATTTGTTATCAGAGAGGCCAACGTGTCTCCTGAATGCTGTCACTGAGAAGAACAACAGATTTCAGTGAAACCAGCTTGTGAGTAGATAATCTCAAAAGGTGTGCTTCACCCTCTCGGGGCAGAGAAATGTCCAGTGACTGCAAAAAGAAAAGATTAATATGAAGCTACTTTTCAGCCTGACCAGCTGAAAAAACCAGCCAAGGAGCAAATCATGAAGAAGACCCTGCACTTCTTGAGTCTTCTGTACAAATATGTTGCTCTGTGAGTTGCAGGGGGAAAAGGTGCTTAAAGCAATAGGAACTGCACTGCACATGAAACCAGCCAAGGAGCTGTGCAAAGATCTGCCAGCTCTTCTTTGTAAGCAGGGATGTGAGCTGAAGGACACGAGCAAGAGAACGTGCCTGTCCCACTTATCACAGGTCTGTGTCTGCTGCCAGCTCATTGCCAGGGACTATCCTCAGTGACTGCAGCACAGGCTCCTCTAACTTCTCTGACTGTTTAAGCTCAAAAAAGTCAGGCAGATGCTTTTTGGTAACTCCAGGAAAAGACTGTCTTTTGTCAGTAGGAGCAATGCTGAAGTTTTTCTAGATTCACTCTTCTCAAGAACCACTTCAACTTGGATGACTGCAGGTGCTCTAGTCTGTCCAAACCCCTATGGGTGAGAGCTGTCTATTGCTTCTTCAAGCAGTCTTCTCATGGCTCACACCCTTTTAAAACTTTCTGCGGTGAGAAAGACCCTGGTTTTTCCTTCTTAATGAAGAAAAACACTAGATAAGTGCCAAGGGTTTTGTGCAGTGGCTGTAAATATGCAGAATATACAGCTTTCTGAGTGACCTGTAAATCCAGGCAAAAGCTCTATTTCTTGCGTGTAGTCCTAGACACATAACAAAGAAAGCTCTCAATGAAATGCGTATCTGAAAGGGAAATGATTGTTCTTATAAGTAGCTAGAGCTTTTTTTTTTTTTTTTTTCACTTGGTGTTGCCCATAAAAATCAAGGGTTGATTTTTAAAATACTCCAAGACTGGTCTTTGAAAAAGAAAAAAAAGACACCACCACCACCACAACTCTTCAGTATAATTGTCTTGGAAAAAATTCTGGGCTAAGTGAGTATAGGATTTCAAGAGAGTTAATGTGCATTGTTAGGAGCTTGGAAGAGTTGAGACCTTCTGAAGAATGTACAGCAAGAAGCTGCACAGGCAACTGCTGTGTCGGGGTGGGTGTTTTCCCAGCACACCCTTTTGCTAACCTGAGCCGATGAGAGGAAGTTCCTCGACAGCCCGGCCAAACCCGCAGAACTGRTCGCTGTTGTTTGCAAAGCAGCGTGCGCATGCTTGGTAGGATCAAGAAAAACAACTCTCCTTTCCAAGAAAGCCAGGAGTTGTTCAGGAATTTCCCTTTGATCGTTAGAAAAATTGGCTGCTTGGAAGCAACACATCCGAGCTGCCAAAACCTGGGCTGAAAAAAAGATCAGGACTCACTGGGAGTATAGCAAGTATGTGTTTGTGGGTTTTTCCCTTCTTGTTCTGTGATGGAGAAAACAGAATCATTCCTGAAGGAAAATTTGTGCTTTGTAATCACCTTCGAGGGGACCTTAAGGTGCCTCAAGCAATTAGGTGGGGTCAAACTCTGACTTTCATTTAAACAAGACTCAGCAATGTGTTCCCCTGCTTCTCTGGCAAAGATTTGGCTAGCCTGAGGATTAGCCAGCACATCATTTGGTCCAGATGTTAGGGCTCTTCCCATTTCAGCCCTATATGTGGTGTTACGTAATTAGTGCATTGCCATGACTGGCATGTTTACAGGCAACATATTTGCTCTGCTGTTCTGCACAGGCAAATATTGCTCTCCTGTCTCCCCTCTAAAGGTGGGCACTGGATTTTGACAAGGGCAAAGGGAGTCGGGCGAGCACAAAAACCGTGAGATTAGAAAAAAAAGAAATGGCTGTGACATCGGCGTGGCCAAAAGGATATGAGAAAGACAAACATGGATGGAAACCAGAGGGAAGAGAAGGAGACTGAAACAAGGAGGAGAGGTATAAAAGTGAGGGAACAGAGTAAATCTTAGGAGGAGGAGGAGGATTGTATCCACTTTAAATATGTTGCAACTAGGTCAACCACAAATTGTCATTTTGATGGGGAGATTGCTGGGTAAACTTACTTGGCCCTTATTATCCAGAAAGTCCTASTGCATAATAATGTCCTCTAACCTCAACATCAAGAACCACTTTGCTCTCTCCTGTTGCAATACTCCTCCCGTGCTTCCCAGATCTCACCAAAGCCCTCAGGGYCCCGGGGGCACCCTCAGACTGTGCAGCCTCTCCCTCCCCTGGGGTTTGGCTGCCTGTGCTCGAGGACAGCTCCACCGCAGCACAGCTCTATTGCCTTGACCCAGGCTTGGGTGCAACAGTGAGCAAGGGCTCTGTGTGAGAAAGGGCTGTGGGAAACATCTGTGGGGGCCTCCACCTGTGCTGCCTGGGGACAGCACGTAAGCACATACCCTTGCCTTTGCTTCTTGCATCTGTGCCTAGTCTTGAACCTTGCAATCCTGATCCTGATCCTGACCTTTGCTGGTATGGTGTCCTGCCTCAGTTGGTCAGACCCGCCTCATTGAAAGAGACTTGCCTGGCAGCCTGGGCTGTCAGCTAGCCCCAGRTACCACCACTGGAGCCACTCTGCTCTTCTTGTTGGGGCTCTGTGGGTCTGCAGCCCTTGTCAGCGAGGGGCAGCCCCTGCCTGCCTTGCTGCCACCCTGGCTCCCATCCCTCACCCCGCTCTGGCTGCTCCTGGGCACAATCCRTCTCTGAGAAACTTTGCTGTCCTATCAAGGGACAGTTAGTGTTTGTATGTGCACTGAGCACTCTGGAGCCCCAGGAAGTTGTTGGTGGCCTTGCAGAGCATCCGCTGACGGGGCTGCTTGCTGGTGAAGGATGGTGAATTGCAGAGCCAGGGAGGAAAGAAAGTACAGGTGATGTTTCTACACTCAGTATTAAAGGCAACCTCTATGGTCGCAATCAGCCTGGAGGCTCCTGGGAACCACAGCAACAGAAGATTTTGCTCCGCAGACGTGATAGCCTGCACAGAGCTGTTTTTTTGTTCCTTGTTTTGACTAACAAATAAGGAAAATTTCAAACACTGTGGTAGATGTTGATTCCCACAGCCTGAAACAGCAGCTCGCCAGTGACTGAGCTGTCCTTTGCCTTTTGCATTCAGGAAGCTGCTAGTTGGCATTCAGTGCGTGAGGCTTGCCCTGGTCCTCCTCCAGAACACAGGAAATCAATCTGCGGTACTGCTTGAGGGCTAATTTTGGGTTGCTAAAACTATGAAAGAGAGCAGAAAATCTGCTGCTAGCAATCTTGCTCACCCAGGTGGGCTGGAGAGCCGATGGCCCTCCGGAAGGCTGCAACAGGCTCTTGGCGCTGAATACCTGCATGATCCGACAAAGAAGCGAGAGGTTAGACGCCAGTGGGCAAGGAGAGAGAAGCACGATCGCAAGGGATGCAGTGGCCCCGAACTGTCTTTCTGCACATGTTTTCAAACCAAATGGAAAAGGAAGATGGAAACTATGGATTTAAAAAAAAAAGAATTTAAAAGCTGAAAGAGGTTGGCAGAAGCAGGAGAAAAGAGTTTAAATGTTAGTAGGTGCTGTGCAGTGTAGCTGTACACCTGTGCACTGGAACAAGTGGTAGTGGGTCCTGAGATGCTGACCATGCTCAGGGCCTGGAAACTGAAAGCACGCATCTTCTCTCAGGGTCAGGCCTTCATCCCCCAAACATACACAGACACAAAGTTCCCTTCTCATTTTGCAACAGCAAATGTTGTAAAAGACCTTTATAAATTGTTTTAGAATACTATTTTGAGAACAATTCTAATTTTAATTATTCCCATTTCTTTTTTTTCCTAAAAGTTACACTATTGTCACACAATAACCAGTGTGATATCTGCTCTCACTGCATCCTGCTACGAACATGGTTAGGAGTGAAAAACAGTGCATTACTGCGTGACTCAGTAGATGGGAGTGGTGGAACTAGCTATGGGGAGGAATTAGAGAAGGGATGGTAATGCCTTTACCTGTATTGGGTCGTAAAATATTCCTGTTACTTGCAGAGGTGGAAGTGCCCCTGAATGCTTTGAAAATATTATATTGGTTAGTATATGTAACTTAAACACAAGGTTTTCTAGTATTCTAGCAATACAAATTACTAGTTATTAATTTAAGACATACCTGTATTCTGTCCTCTTCCTTGTGCAGCCTGAGCCTGTCCTAGGTAGACATCAAAATGGAAAAGTGTGATTTATACCATGTTTGGTTCAGTACCACTGCTACCTGGGTTTTTCACTGAGTCTCATTTTATAGCTGTCAGAGTTAATGGTTCATATATAGAGAGTTTTCATTAATATACTTTCTCAGATGTTAACTCTGTATATTTTGAGCCAACTTAAAAAAAGGATTGCCTTGCTCTGTCTGTCATATAGATTAGCCTAGTTAACATTCCCTTCAGTTATGAATATTACTTGTACAGGTCTCTGGTCTGCATTTAAAAGGTTTGTAGCTACTGCTGTGATTTGCTTTCCCTTATAACTTTCCTTCTCTCACTCACACTGGTTTTCTATGTTTATTTCTATTTCACTACCATCCRATTGTGCTGGTTGTGTAAGGAAGGTTAAAAAAAGCCCCAAACGCAAAACAACCTCCCAGACCAGATACTACCCTTTCTGCAGAGAGTGAGTGGACACAAGCAAGCAGGCAGACTGTAAATAATGAGACAATGACAAAATTAATGTGGGAGAATTCATGTGTCTGAAATGTCTTCACCACCATCTACACAAAAGGCTTCTTTTTAAGGTGATTGGGTTATTAAATTCCTGTTGTTCAAAAATACTAAAGGCTCAAAGTGTTTGCAGATGAAAACCACGTCTTTAATCATGCCTTTCATTTCATTAATTATTCTTAAGAAGCTTGTTAACAAACCTAGCCTTTAACAAGCCTTTATTCATTAGTTTTCCCAGAAAGATTAATTCCAAAGCCTGGCGAAATCAGTGGGAATGTTCTAGCTGACTCCTGTGAATACTGGACAGGGGCCCCTGAGATATTTTCATCAATAAGATATCATAAACGAGACCATTTTGAATGGTTGTCTCAGAAAACAGGAACTGCTGCTTCTTGGGAACTTGATATTGCAAAATTAGGTGACAGCAAATAACTTGTGTTTGACCCAAACTCGAACCTTCACAGGCCACTGGGAGCCCTTTGATGGGATTTCTAGGAGCTGTCCTGAGAGACCTTGTAAACTGCAGAAGCCAAAGAGATCCTGTTTAAGGAAATATGAGGCTCATCTGCCAAAACTGGCAAGGCTTTTAAACTCTGTAAGCTTGTAGCTCTGGCTCCAGATGGATCACAGCTAGCCCAGGCTGAGTTTCCAGTCTGTGGAGGGACAAGTCTGTCTGTGCAGCAGTGTTGTGTGGGGTTGTGCAGGGCACGCTCTCCATGCGGGAGATTGGTGCGTGCCAAAGAGGTGGAAGAAAATTAACTCTGAGCCTGAGAGCTCGCCTTGTTTTGGGTTTGCCACAACGGAGCCCGACTGTTTATATAACACTCTTTACAAGGTCAGTAGAAACAGAGTACAGGTAAGAGAGAGATTAGCTCAGTATCAGAAGTATTTTATGGCACTTTTTAAATGAATTAACCCTACCATCCACACCCATGTTAGCAACCTGGATTTCCCTCTGTGCTCCTTTTGACTGTGCTGTGCCTCGGGGCGGTTCCCTCTTGCTGTACCCCCCTAAAGGCGTGTTACCGCCATCCACCAGTAAGCTGGTTTCTGCCATGCGTTTGCTGGCTGGGGCAAACACAGTGGTGGTGGTGGTTGGATGCCCAGGCACTCACTGCCTGATGCCTCAGCATGGCACCGAGGATCGTGACGTGGCTTATGATTGCAGTGTTCACAGGAGCACTGGATTTATTCCCAATCCTCATCTCGGGTCCAAGCAGCTGTGCAAAAAAGGATTGCTTGAAGAGCTGGGATGGGAGAGGGCAAGTAGGTTTGTGGCCCTTGGGAGCATGCTTGGCTAACTGCTGTTGGAAAGAGGCAGAAGCTGACATTGTACCAGAGCATGGCTGAAGTTAAAGTTGTGCCCAGAGCAGGAGAGAGTTTGCATCCACTTTCAAAGCCCGCTGCCATTGCTGCTTCCCCCTCAGGATTGTTCTTTACCGTATGCTGCACTGATCAAGTGCTGCACTCACTAGTAGGGCAGATAGATAGGAATAAGCTGTCAAATATCATGCTAGTCACATCAGTGTTTTTTCATCTAGCAGTTTTGCCACATCAAGTCTTTAAAGTAGGGGTCCTGCGATGGAGCAGAGTCTTAGATATTTTTCCTGTTTCTGTATCTTTGACAAACAGAAGATAAAGGGGAAAGAACAGCAAGAGGTAGGACAAAGGAGTTTTGCCCCTGCTCTAATGCTCTAAGCGGCAAGTCCTGCTTTTCTTTTGCCCCTGTGAACTTATGCCAGTGCCAGTGGCTGGAAAGCGAAATGCTGGAGCTAACAGCAGCCACAGCCGTGCTCTTTCTGACTATGCTCTATTTCAAGGCTATTTACTTTTGAGGTGTCTTTTGCAGGCAAACTACCAATCCCCTGTGAGAGGTAGATCTGCAAGTCCCTGTGAGCTAGGATGGACAGGAGAACATTTGATTATATCCGGTCAAGCCAAACTCAGGTTAAGGCCAACAGCATCATCAGAAACTCTGGCCTGAATAATAGGAGTGAGTCTTAGAGGCTCCTCAGACATAGAAAACTGGTAAACTGCTTTGTGTATGGTCATCGCTTCAAAACTGTATTTGTACTTTCTRTATTTTTTTTTAGCCAGTTCTTCTCTTTTAGAATCAAGAAGAGATCAGGAGAATTCAGGAAGCCAGATACCAAGTACAGACATGCTGGGCATGGTCCTAGAAATGAAGTCTGTGAAATCAGAAGTAGGTCTCCACCACTCTTCCAGCTCACAATAACCTGTCCCTAAGTCTGATCGCTTTAATCTTTTGGGAGTTAATTTATGTTTAGAACATCAGTAAAGAAAAYTGTGAAGAAAGATGGATCCAAATTGCAATGAAGTGACCATTGAAAGACTTGAAAAAGTGAGCGTTTTTTATTTTGGTTTTTCATTTTTTGACTAAAGGTTTGGTCTTATTAAAGACACATACAACCTTCCCACTGATTTCAGTGTTGCCAGAACTTTACCCTCAACATGCATCTCTCACTGACTGGGGAACCTCAAACAGGGTTTCCTAATTGCTAGTAAAGACAATGATGGCCTTCTCTCTGCTCAGCCTGCGGGAATAGGAAATAGAAAAGAGAGCAACCAGCAGGACCATGTTTACAGGCACATTAGGTACCGAATGATGCAGATTCCCACTGAATTTAAACCCCTTTGAATTTTGTTGGCACTTCTGTAAATCCTGCCATACACATACCTGCACATTTGACTTGGTCAGATTAACCCCTCCAGCCCCTGCCCTTATTCTGGGCTCACAGCTAAATTTGACTTAACGATGCTTTCCCTCAAGACCTGAATTGCCCAAAAGATACCTGCCCTGCCATGTGCTTGACTCTGAATTACTTGGCAGTAGGGACGGCCACAGTTATGTATGTGAGAGCAAAGCCGAGCTCAAGGCACTCAGAAATACCGACAGAGCATAAAAYCTAATGATGGCCCAGCTCCCTTTTCACTCAAAAGCAATCATATCCCCATGCTCAGAAACTTGCAAACAGTTGAAAATATTCTCCTTTACTTGACCGCACAGCTGAGCAATTACACATTGTATGGGAAAACACCTCTAAATACTTGCATTGCAGGCTGTGGGCTGGAATGGGAGCAGGCTTCTGGATTGAGATGCAGAGCTCTGAGCAGCCACCACTCTGCTGTCAATAACACGAGTGGCATGCCAGGAATAACGTCACACTTATGCCAGTCTCAGAACTACAGCCTGAGGTTTTTGAAAGAGGATTGGTTTAACGTAAGTTGGCATTTCAGATCTCTCAGCCCTAAGTTTAGATGGCTATCCAGGCCTCTGCATCATGTATCTTACAACTAAATGAAGTCTCCCTTTGAGAAAGTAAGACAGAAGGAAGCAGCAGGAAAACATGATTCAAACAGCACAAGCTTTGTCTCAAGTGTTGCGAAACCCAGCATTTGTCAAGGCTGAAATGGGCAGATATTCACTAGAAAGGCTTCCCCAGAGCTGTGGGTGATCAGCATCTCTGACATTCAGGCCAAGTGTCTGCTTTTCAGTTTAAATCCAGACTTGGATGCAGTCATTGAGTTTGCTGAGGCTTTAAAGGTTATTGAATCATTGCTGCCTTAAAATACACTGTACTGCATGCCTTGTGGCACATACTTCTTCACCATACTTACTTGATGCTGCAGCTACCACAGATGAATATGCTGGGTGGACACTGCTAGAACCTAAAAATAAGAGATTTTAGTTTTCAGCTATTGAACCAAAAAAACCCAATGTTAATGAATAAGAATAAACAGAGAAGAAAAGATGAAGGAAAACCACGTGTGCAAAAATCATATGAGAATTCCTTCACAGTGTTTTAATCTTTAAAATCCAAAAGCTGTTACAAAAAATATATTACAACTTTCATTTATTGAAAGTTATCACAAAATTAATTCTAAAATGAGTCTTGACCTATTTGTTGAACTCTCAGTCCAGACACGTAAATCAAAGAACTATTTGTTGACTCCTACACCTGAAAATCATGACAGCATTTGGGGATGGAGAGCTTACTCCCCCATGAATCAATTTATATGCCAGTATAAAGACTATCCATAGTTGTACTGCTTACTGCAGATGAACTCTCATCTTGGAGAATCTACACGTTTGGGTTTATGTGAGGCACACTGCTTTTCTATATATCTCGAAGGCTATACCACAACCCTAACTCCAGTTCATCTGCTGGAATTAATTTCTTTATCCACTCCTAGTATTTCTACATTGAATTGCTGAATTCATGATTTACTAAATCATGGTATATTCAGCTGCATGTCTTGTTCCTTATATTTTAGGAAAGCTGTAGGTCAGGAGGAAAGCAATTCAAACATCCATGCTACTGACCTATATCTCTGACACTATGCAGTCCAGCTCGAGTCTTGGCTGCAGCTGCAACTGTTGTGGTTCTGGTTGTTGCAGGTGTTGTGGTTGGCTTTGGTGTTGTGGTGGAAGGATCTGTCGTCGTGGTCGTTGGTGTGGGGGTTGTGGTGGCCATTTGTGTAGCTGGTGTCGGCACTGGAGAAGTCTGATACTCTTTGCGGACTCTGTCCCCTGGAGGAACATTGACACGATCACTGCAGCTGGATGTGTGACACAATCACTGCAGCTGGATGTGTGACATGCATGGAAGCATCATGAATAGCGCTGACTGTTTAAGGCAACCCAGACACTGGTGTTCTCCTCAAGATGTCTACAAGCATCCTCATCTGTGGAGCCATTAGTTCCTCTTGCTGTGTGGATGTCTAGCACACATGCCTGTGTGACACAGTATCACACCACTCTCCGGAGGGTGCTGACAACAGCCTGTTGTTGCCTTAGCGGTTCCCCTATACTTTCTCTGCTTTGGCCAGGAACACCTATCAACCTGACAGATGTCTCAGACCTATGAAACGGTTCAACCAGCCAGTTGCAGTTTCCATTTTGTCATCATCTTTTTCTCAGTGTAATTAAGCAGTTAGAAAGTCCATATAAATGGAAATCAGCTGACATCTGGAAATAAAAGATGGCCATTCTGAGTCATAGACCAGAATAAAATATGCGTTGCCCACTGCAGCACTGAAATGCTTTTGGCAGAAAGACAATTTTCAGGTAATGGTGATTTGGGGAGTGGGTCAGAGCCAGAGCAGGGAGCATTAGGGCTTCGGCTGAGGGGAGCCGGGGAGAGCACCACCTGGGAGGTGCCAATTTCATCTAACTTTGACTCATCTCACAGTTGCTACTACTTTTAAAATGTGTCATCTGTTGTGAGAACAGAGACAATTCTAGTTGCAAAATTTGCATCCTAAATATCCTTATACGAAATTGTTAACATGCTTACAGCTCTTTCAAGTCATTGTCTTGAGAAAGACCCTTCACCGTTTATCTTCTCCATCTGTCTACAAAAATCTGCCCTAAAATATATTCCATGTTCACCTCAGTCTTGTTCCTCTCCTCSCTGCCCATAGCTCTGGGGATGGCCTGACATGCTGTGTACACTGAAAGGGAATGGTGTGCAGTCTATTCATTGCTGCACAGCACAAGCTTGTATTTTATTGCTGGATGTTCTCCTTTTGGAAAGCATCATCATGAAACCGTCTGGTGGATTAATTAGCACCTAATGCTAGCCAGTGAAAAACTCAGATCTCAGACAGTTTTAATGGGATAATGCTGAAAGAGAGCTCAGAAGAAAAACAAAACAACTCAGCTGAAAAAATCAGTATGAATGGCTCTCTCTGGGCTGAACGGTGCCCTGCTCCATGTTGCTGCGCTAAAAGAAAGAAGACAGAGGGCACAGTGAGTCTTCCTCTGGGATCTGGTGCTGCTGGAGTGGGGAGCAGGCACATCGACCGGATTTATACCCCAGGCTGCAAGGAGCAAGGAAGCTGGGAGCTAACAGTATTAGCAGAAAAGCCAATGAAGCAGCATAGTAAGAGCAGAGAAAAGATGTTGCCTTGGTGCATGTTGGCTGTGTTTCTGGTGGAGCCTTTAACACAAGAGGAGGGCTCTCAAAGGCTAGCGGTTCCCACTGCTCCTGCAGGCAGGGTGCCCATCTCCCTCACAGTATCTTCAAAGGGTTTGCAGGGCACATGCCCTGCATAGGGAATTGCCAAGAGCTGTAACGCAGGCTTTTAAAGTTCATGGCACCTGAACTCACCCAAAGCGCAGGCAGAAATTCAACTGAATTGGCACACGCCCTTCCAGCACCGTTGCAGGTGCTCATGTAATGGGGTTGGTTTGGTGGGAAAGAAGCTGTAGAGAGGAGGTTGGACGAGGGAGGTAAAGCTGTATGTGTTACCAGTGTCAAACTGCTTCCTATAAGCATCTGCAGGCAATTTAGACTGGGAGAGATACTGTAAAAGAACACCAAGTTCCCCAACCCATACCTTGTTCTGATGCTTTTTCTGATACATTAGCGGTATCTGCATTCTTCATAGCTTTTAGGTCTTGCTCTGGCTTTTTAGGCTCTGAAGCAAAATTAAGCACATAAGAAAATGCAGCTCAGGAAGAAAATAATTTTAAGTCTCCTATTTAGAGATTATAGGTCCCCAAAGGAAGGCATCCCGTCACCTGGCATTAGGTAGGTCAGTCAGTCTAATCAGAGCTTTCTCAACAAGTGAGAAAAAGTGATGGCTGGGTGCCTCTAGAGAGTAGTCACCCCATATTTTTGGTGCCAAATTTAGGCATTTTTACTGCCCAAAAGTTCCTTCCAATGTTAATAGAATTTCTGAAGTGAGCAATAAATATGGGGGTTTACCACTAATAAACCAATACTCGTAAGATTAATGCATCATGCTGTTGATATTTCCTCCGAGTAGCAGCATGTCCTGAGAATCAGGGTCACGGTGTGTGTAGGGTGTTTGGGGAATACCAGCTAACATGAAATATTTCAGTCACTAATTCACGTTCAGATGTAGTTCTTTCTTGCCAGACATTGTCAGATCATCATGGGCCCAAATCCTGAATGCCATGGATTGGCTTAGAAGGAAAAGGGAGATTTTTTGGGGCCTTTTTTTCTTCTAAGACCCAAAGTCATCCAAGTACTTGGAAAATTTATTACAGTTCATTTACTGCTACCCTGCAAAAGAATCTTCCTCTGCTTTTATGTCTGACTGAGTACTGGTGGATTTTGATCTTCCATATTTTTCTCTTCTCAAGCTATTTTGGCAGCATTGACCTATTTGAGAAATTACTCCAGGGTTAATGGTTTCCTAAAAATTTGTATTATTTTTAAAACAAGAGCTTTTGATTGTTTTTACCAGCTGTGAATAGTTACAATTTTGGGAAGGTTTTTCTTGCTATGCCCAGCATTTGAGAAGCACTGTAACTAGCAGCAGCATTTAAAGAAAATGTCAGGCACTATGAATCTCCGGCATCCCTGGGATGAGGACCAAAATTGCATCTCTGACAGCTGATCAGGTGTGAAGCAGGATTTTTTGCTAATCTGACAGCAAGTGAGTGTAATCCTCAAAGGACTGCCTTTACCTCCTACAGATAATGGGTTTAAGTATCCAAGTGGGCAATGTGGTCTCTATAATTTAAATCAGAAGAAAAAGGTAGCTTTTTTAAAATTAAGAAAGAAGTAGGAAATCCTCTATCACAAGATGGCCCCAGCACCATATTACAGATACTTTTATCTTAAGAACAAGCTGTTTCTAGCAGAGTACAGCTGAGATTGCTGGGCTGAGGCAGCAGGGCTAAGGAGGGCTGACGGAGCCAAGCGGGGCTCGGGGAAGACGGATTGTGACCATCAGATCTCTTTGCTACTGGTGGGACAGGGCTGGGCAAAGCAAGGCAGTGGTGTCCTCAGGCACTGAGTTTGATGTAACAGTTATTATTTGCTCCTTTGATCATCCTGGGTTTTCTCTGCGTGAATGCACAGTCTTTGTTGTTAGGTTCCTAACATTTTCATTCACACTGTTTGATTCAAGAACAAAGTGAAGGAAACCACTTGTGTCTTTGGTTTGCTGCAGGAACAGTCTCCTGGTAGTTTGTTTGCATGTCTGAGACGTGACTTGATGACGCTACTCATTCCTATACTGATTCTCACGTAATGTGGGTTTTAGCACCGGTGGAAGAAATCGTTGCCTGCAGTGTGCTGAGCTCTGCCCTGGCTGCGATTGTCCCTGGTCTGGTGTGAGGCGTTTGGGCTGATACTTCACGTGTGGGTGCATTTGGGAATGATGAGATGTGGTGTTAGTGATTGTTTCCTAGAAAACCAAAATTTCGAAGGTACTGCATCCCTTCTAGCAGTGCATATTTGGGCCAGTAATTTCTGCATACCTGGTCAAGACACATACATAAATCTGTACTTGTTTGATTGTAAATGCAAAGGTATTGCAAACTGAAGGCATGGCTTTGAGTGATGCATGTTCAGTCTGAACAACTATGGTGTTCAGATGAAAATGTGCCTTTGTGCAAGTAAAAGCCTGAAGATGAGGAAAGAGCTCTGTACTTTGCTTCCATGGACCAAATAATAATGGGCAGGAGAAGAGCAGGACTCCACATAACCTCTGTGTGGCCTTGGATGAATACACCCACTGACAGGCATTTGAGTTCATGGAGAAAATACAGCATGTTTCGTTATACCACAGCTCACAGAGGATAAGCTCAGGAAGGCTCAGGCTCAGCAAACAGCAAGAGCCGTGTTAGGGAAGCGTGTAGTAGCATGAGACATTCATTTTGTTTTCGTTCACACCCCCAAGGAAGAGTTTGAACATTACACAGTTGTTACAGGGGGCACAAACAAGTGTCATTTCAGCGACAGAGGCACTTCACATACACTTGAATATCAACTACCACTTGGTATGAGACTTGATCAAAGACCTCTGAAAACAACCGAATTATTTAAACTGAGTTGAGTCTTACAGAGTAGGATGCTCACTAAAATGGTTATCCAGAGTAGTTCCTTATCATATCATCCTTAGCTGAAACTGCAGTGCATTGCCATCTGTGACATTAGTATTATATTATTTATTATTATACTCTCAACACTGAATATCCCAAAAGATAACATGAATAACATTAGGAGAAAGTCAACATGTAAAATCTCAAAAGCTTTCATATAATCACTACAACATCACACTCGCTAACAGGTTTAAAGCAAGGGGGAAACTACTTGAGAACAGAAGTCTGTGAAACATGGTATGACCAAAAATAGAATTTGTCTGGGATAATTTCCATATGCTTAACATAAAAAATACCAYGAGGGATTTGGATGAGTTACTAAGGGATGCATTAACTTCTGACTCTGAATAATTATATCTTTATATTACACAACTGAGAAGCTGCAACAGATAGTTGTGAATGGATGCAAGGGAGAGTCAGTCATAACTACTTGCCTGATTTAACAGCTGTGCTTTTTGAAGAAGAATATTCAAGAGTTGATGGATATGTCACACCTTTTCTTGGCTTGCCCTCTAGAAAAAAAAAAAATCATTAAAAAGCATCACAAAAAATTTCTAAGTTTTCTTGCAATAAAACTCCCATCTAACATATGCATTCAGAATCAGACTCCACTTCTTTACTGCCCAACTCATTTTCTTGAAGATTTCTTTCATCTGATGGCAGAATCTCAAAACCATGCCACTAAAAATACCAATTCCTAAATCCAGCATCATAAAAAAAAAGCTAGAAAGCATGAAAATGCAGTCCTGGGAAGGATTTGAAGAGGTCAGTTMGTTCATTCCTTTGCTCTCAAATGGTGTTAAGCATAAGGGGACCGTTCCTGAAGGACATCTGTATAACCTGTACTTAAACCCACGGCCTCCCTAGGCAGCCTTTGCAGTTGAGTTAGAAAGCATGTTTGATGTGGGATTCATTTCGTCATGCACACGGCATTCTTCTCTGACCTCACTTTTGCAACATGCCATTTCTGGCAACAGTCTTTTGCAGTAATAACAGTGAAAGAAGGCTGTGCTTATGTGTGGGAACATATGGTACCTATATTTAGATCTAAAATGAGGGTCCTGTCTTAAAACAATGAGGTATGTTTCCCAGTTAAGCTTTGAACCATAAATCTTTTTAGTGCTGCATCACATGCCATCTCTATTGGTATATGTGGCCATGCAATTCTATCTCTTGGGGCAGTTTTTATATTCCCATATATCACTGAATGAAAAGTGTTGCAGAGAAGGCCAGTGTAGGGAAGACTGCTCAGGCCTCTAGGAATTGGTGGATGTAGGACTTCTGGACYGTGGTGACTGTGTCTACAAGATGCTGTGCTGTGTCATGTGTCTGGACCACCTCAGGTGAGACCTACCTCCACCTCCTGCAAAACCTGAGTCATGATGGTGATGCTAGGTTTGCTTTCCTTTATTCCTTCGGTGGATTCTTTTAGAAGGTGTATATGGCACTGCAAGCATGCCAGTTGTCATCCTGGGTGATTAATCCAGAGACCAACAGCACTGAACATAACTAGCTGCTACAGACTGAGCCACTCCTGGGACCTGGGGGCTATTTCCCCTGTGATGGCAAACAAAGAAGGGTATATGCCAGAGGAACTGGTCGTCTATGTGCAGCAATGGCCATGGAGCTGGAGAGGCACTGTCCTTTGTCCTCTTCCATGTTTTTTTCTCCTTTGTTTTACTCCTCTCTGAAATTTCAGATGTCATTAAAAAACGCTAGATGAAGAAATTAGTTTGAGATACTAATGAAGTAATGATGTAAGGATCTAACCCATTTCTCATTTACAGTGGTATAAACTGAGAGCAGCTCCACTGAAATCAACACAGATCTGCCAAAGATCAGAGCTGGCAAGTTAGCATGCAAGGACAAGCTGGAAAGAGCTTCCTCCTTGCCCTCAGGTCTCTCACAGAAGCTGGCCTAAGTGAAGGGCAGAAGGCCTTCACTTCCACTTCCCTCCAAGCCAAAACCAGGATCAAGAGCCAAGCAGGACTAGGGAGCTCTTCTGCCAATTTGGTAGAAAGACGGAAAAGTTATAGGATTGCAGATGATTTCTAAATGCATTTCTTTATCCCCAACAGAGGCAGAGTTGTCAGGTATGAGTGATTGTTACACAGATGCAGCAATAGCGTAATAGTCTGATTTTAATTTAGAATATTTCTGTGCTAATCTGATTTCTAATGCAAACCTGAAGCCTTCTGCTGTGCAAATAAACTAGCTGGCATGGGGGCTGGCTGCTCCCGGACTCTGGGGTTTTTGATCAACAGCAACTTGCATCCCATATGTGATCAAGAGGTAGGTCTGAGGCCTGACCTGAGTGTGGCCCTGCTCTCTGGAGCAATGGTAATATGTCTTTTCCACTGTCTGGAAAACGTTGCATGTAGGTCGGAGTTTGCTTAACATACTTAAAAATGGGTTTACATGTGGGCTGAAAACCTCAACTTCTGGCTGTTGAAGTACAATCTATGGGGTGGTGGCTGCTCACCCTCTCATGCTTATTTCTGACTAGCAAACCCAGAGATTTAGGACTCTATTTTCTTAACCCACTAGCTGCAAAACTCCCACTAAACTGAATGGAGTCATTCAACTGAGTGCCAAGGCATTTCAGTGCTTGAAAGTGAATACCAGTGCATTTGCATACCTCCTGGTGTGCTGGCTGCTTTAATCCCAGAGGACAGACCTCGTCCCCCTCTGCCCCTAAATCACGCCACTTCATCGCCTGGGTCCCCCGAGGAGTCCTCTTCTGCGCTCTTTTGTGTGGATGCTCATTCACAATTTAAACATCACAAACTCTTGGTGACAATATCCTAACTAGGAATAAACTATTGGCACGTTTCCAGGGTACCGTAGTGCATATGGGTCTGGTCTGCTGAAAGAGAATTTGGCTGGAGAATAGGGGATTCAGTTCAAGCTCTAAAGCTGTCCTGAAATTAATGCCTTAGGTCACTTTGTATTTTTATGGGTGAATGCTTTATGCAGCTCTGTCTTTTTATGACTCATAATTGTAAAAAAAACCCCGACTCATCTCTTTGAGAGTGAGATCTGTCTGCATTCAGCCTCAGGCTGCTGAGATGAATAGCACAGCCTTCCTGGGGTTTTAGTCTTCTAAATTTCTCTCTAAAATTCTAAAATTCCCACATTTTCAGTAGTTATAGTGAGAGTTTTCTTCCTATTTATATATGAAATAGGATATGATATATGATATATGATATATGATGTTAGATTTACGCTTGAGCTAGTTTATAAACTAAGTAGTTCCACTGACATCAGCGAGAGCACTCAGCATGTGTAAAATTAAGTGCATGAGGGACAAATCTTATCATGCCTACACATACCCAGATTTTTCATCATCCCCTCTTACGTGTGCTTGTAACTTTCTCTTGTATCTTCTTTTATAGTGTCTCATTAATTAAGAATAAAGATTTGTTACTATAAATCAAAAATTGCTACAATTTTATGGGAAAACAACTGAGCAGCTGCTGAGGTAAAAAAAACCTTATTTCCCATTTATGTACCAGAATTACAATGTGCTGTTTGTTGGGGAAAAAACAGCAACAAGTACAAGTAGCAATTCAGCTATTCCAGGAAATTCCTACTCATCCAAAATAAATCCTTCTCATAATGTGGTGTACCCATGGCAGAATGCTGTAAAAAGTGCATCCAAATATATTAATGCAAATTCCAAATGACAGTTCTTTTTGGTCAGTTTCTGAGACCTCCTTTGACGTCCTCAAATTTTCACATTTTTAGTGGCTGTTCAGTTGCTTGAGCTGTTGATTTTTCCAGGAATGATGTAGTTAACTAACATCAACTGGTCGTACCTACCCTAAACCTCCAAAAGAGTGGACCAGCAAGAACTGACCCACTGTATGGATGCAGCAAGAAGTTAGATTTAGAAATTGTATGTAAAGTGATGTAAATTAGACCCTCCTTTCACACAGGTAAAATGAGTGCAAGTAGGTTTAAGACAATGTGAAGCTGGTGTAAAGGGGATCTAATTTACAAAAAAAATCTGTGAATTTTGTCAGTGAATGCAAGTGAGCTGCTGTATATACTATGGGCAGAAAAAAGGAATGAGCATTAAATTAAGATGGATTTCCCTGCACTGAGTAGATATCAAAACTGTTTGGCTAACAGAGGTGGGGATAATTCATAACATACTTGGGATGCACCAATAGAATTGCTTAATATAGGGTTTGCATACAGTATGGCTATATGTGGCTTGAGATGGTTGACAGAAGTCAGAAGTCGCTTCAGAAGACATGAGTTCAGGTGCAGGCTGAGGGTGCTTCAGATGGCCAAAAGGCCCTTTAGTTCCCTTAGCAGCACTACTTACTAGGGTGGAGAGCAAGTGCAATAGGAAGACCTCCCCATCAGTACCAAGGCTCGTATTTTACGCATCAATAACGGGAGTTAAGGTGCCCTCAGAGGGTCAATCCAGACCGCCTGTCACCTCCCGCAGTGGGCTCAGACCCACACTGGGCTGAACTGAGCACACGGCTGGTGGGGTGTATGTCTCTCTGTGGGCTATATAGGAAGCCCAGAATAAAAACTGTTTCAAGTGCATTCTTCATGCTAAAGCTAGGTGGGTAGGGCCTGCGGTGACTAAACAGGTCTTTAAAATGAGAAGGCTGCTTCCCTCTCCGCACGTTGCTGCCCAGCTGGTCGGGCAGTGGGGGGCAGCCGGGGAGGGCAGGCGGCTTCAGTGCTTCACCACGGTACCTGACACGAGGAAGGACTCCCTCCAGCGCGGCAGTGACAGGGACCGGACCCCATTGGAGAAGCTCCCGCGGTAACCGGAGTGGCCGGCGACTTTCTGAACGAGGATCTTCCCACCTGTGTTGTCGATTATACCACTGCAAGGGGAAAACATGGTGTCTGAAGGCAGAAATTCCCCCCAAAAAACTTAGAAACTGTTCAACAATGCAAGAGGTATGAAGCATTCACTTTTACCTTTAAACCAGGGGCTGTAGTGGAGCTGTGACACTACTACTAAGTCTGCTGCTAAGAAATATTTGTGCTTCTTCCAGATAGAGAAGAGCAGCTTGTTACAAAGTGTTGTCGGGATCTCTTTGCTCTTCCCACTGATCTACTGGTCCTGTGTTTAAGGTTGACMTAGTTGCACACAAGAACAAGCTACTGCCTTCGTTAAAATTCTGACAAGCTTGACTGAATGACTGAAAATACAGGGAGAGGTACTCAGAGGAGTCTTCAGGCCAACCATATGACAGAAATACAAATTTGAGGCAAACCTCCCACTCGCTTGACATTTTCTTTTGTAAAAAATGAATATTTTCTTTGAGTTCCAGTATGTATTACCTGCAAAAAACTAAGCCTGGTTCTGACCTCAGCCTGGAGTAAACTGAAGACAATATTGCTGGAAGCTGTAGAAAAGCTGGCAGGCTCCATGTGGGGTGCACATTAAATGGTGTTTGACACATGACGTAACATGTATCTCAAGACAAACAGAAAACCTTCAGTGTACGCAACCTGCTGTGGCATCATTAGGAAAGCAGGCAAACCAGGAAGGGACTGCGACTCTAGAGGGGTGGTAGGGCTGGCAATAATGACACTGTGCAGGAAAATAAGTAATGGGCAGCAAACAATGGTGAAGAATATGTTAGAGCTGCAGCTTTCTCTGATGATTGTGGGAAGCTGCTGGTAAAATAACCGTAAGGAAAGGAAATTCACTGTCTGCGGAAATGCAACATATAAGCTAACAAAGCCAAACCCAGCTGGCAAACGAGGAAAACTGAAACCCTCACTGCCACAATACAGGCAGCCAGCATTTGAACTACGGGGGAAATTGCAGTCACTATCAGAATTTTCTAACTTCCCTTTGGGACAAGCTCTGCGTGCAGAGACAAACAATTTCCATTGTGCACTAGCATCTGAAGGAAGAATTTGTCCTTTGAAAGCCAGTCAACTGGCAGTCATCTCTCCAGCAAGGGGCTGAGCAGACAGAGCTGCAGCCAGGAGGTGGCAGCCCTATGCACACAGGCATGTCAGCCTGGGCACTGCGCAGTGCAGAAGTGAGGTATAAAGTCCCAAAGCCTTAACTATTCAACTTTACTCAAGATCCCAGCTATTTCACAGAACTGGAAGCACTGCAATAGCTCAAATAACACTGAATGATGTCAAGTTGTCAATCAGGCTTTATAAGGTCTTACTGCATTTTCAGCTGAATGCATCCTGTCTCTGCATCGTGCCTACAATTACGGTGTGTTTTGGTTGTGAACTTATTCTCCATTAAAATTTTATGCACATTTTTGCATGGCTAATAAAACTCGGCAAAATTTGTGCTATAAAATTTGTATTATACCTTTTCTTATTCAGTGTCCTTTTCTGTGGCAGAAAAGCACATTGCTCAGCCTTTGATGTCAAGGTGAGTTAAATTCAAATCTGGAGAACCAAAACCAGACCCAGAAGTATGAGAGTTATATGTATTCATCACTGGCGACATGCCTATTTTTTTCTGAAGCTTTATTAGTAGCAGCAGCTCCATCCCTATCTTCCACTTGAATAATAATAGTACAATAGTAATTTTCTATGCATGAATGAGAGCTCTGCAGATCTCAATACACTTCTCCAAAGGTTGAGAAACATCTTCAAACATGACTGATTTCAATAGGAATACAGGATTGATGGCACTTTATAAGATTGGATCCATTGCATCACACATGGTCTTTCTCGCAGGTTTTCTACTAGAACAGCAGCCTGCAATCAAACCTACAAGGCAGTGGGAACTTTAAAGGTTTTGAAAAGCTAAGAGCTCCCTACGCTGAACTGACGTTTTTTTTCTGAGTACCTTGCTCATTTAAACTCACTCACCTGTGAATTGCCGCATTGCACACACTGGAAAAGGAAGCGTAAATGTCTGTGCCATAAACACGGTATTTTACATCTTGACATCCAGGAGGGCATTTTGCAATGAATTCTGGATTGATGATCTTCCCCGCCTTGACATCGCAATCGATCTGGGGTACATCTGTGAGTGCAAAATCTTGGTAAAGTCAGATTGAATGTTTTCATAGCTGAGTGATCTTGTCATGAAGCAATGAATAACTGAGTGACAGGGATGCCCTCCTCTTATGCCTTCGTATCAATGGTTTTGGGATACAAGACATGTCTATGTGTTCTGCATCTACAATATAACACATAATAACCGCTATACCGAGGGATGTGGCTGTAGCTAAGGATGGAATAAAGAAGCCTGAGGATATTTCTGACCTTCAATGTTTGCTTCTCTGAAGGAAATACCCGTTATGACACTGCTGGAGAGAGAAAGAAATGTAGTCACCCAGGCTGTGGTTAACATGTGGGAAGGAGGGGGTAGGGGAAGAGGTGGCTGTGAGTCAGGACCAGGAAGGACTGTGCACACATGAGGCAGGATGCTTCCCAAGCCTCCCACTGTTCTCATATAGCTCCATGCCATCTATAACACCAGGATGCAGCCACAGCCCATTATCTTGTCCTTAATTTTTAAAACTATTTGCTGGGTACAATTTACTTTGAACAAGGGGTTTAAGTGTGAGTTCACAACCTTGCAGCAGGTTTGTTTGTCAACTAAATGAGAAAAATAATCTATGGACAGAAATGCTTTTACAGCAGTGTAGCTGAAAGTTATACATCCTAGTGCATAGGACATGCACCACTTGTCTCATGCTAATCAATTATATATGCTTTGTGTTACAGCAGGTCCATTCCACATATTTATGTCTCTCTCTCTGTGAAAACCTTAGTGCTTGCTTAGATCCTTGTGTGGTACCTAATGACCTATGAAGATACATTTTAGGAGTGAAGTGCACAATTTCCCACATTCAGTAGCACACACTTTACTTAGTGATTTGATTTCAGTAAAAGAATCTGTTAGTTAACATACGCTCCCACTGACTCTCCAGACAATTGTGAAGAGTTACCAGAATATAACCTCACTTTGCACTTTTTTTATGTATCAGACATGCCTGCTGTAAAGCAGCCAAGAATACTACTGGGACCACTTACATAGCTTAGCCCTTTTCGTCTTCTTTGTGGCTTCCTTAGCTGCGTATGTACATATAAGAAACACACCTAAAACAAAGAAAACATAGTATCAGGAAAAAGGGGGACTATCAACATCAGTCACCACAAGCTCCTGTGCATGAGATTTCCCAAATTTGAATCAACAGGTTGAAAAAATGAAATGGGAATATTCTCAGCCACAGCTAGGTTTCTACTTGCTGGTTAACTTCGCAGTCAAGATGGCTTCTACTGTGGGGCAGTTTTTTGAAGGGGATTAAAGATCAGTTCAGCTCACACATTCATCTGTGGAACCCACTATCAAAAGATGCCATTGAGTCCATGTGGTCCAGAAAACCACAGAAGGCCCCAGTGTTTCCACAAGCAGTGGAAACTCTTTGTAATTGGTGTGATAGAGATGTCAGTGAAACAACATGCTCTGTGCATAAAGCAACTGGGAATTTAGGGAGAGAAAGATCCTTCTTAATAGCCCGGGGGGGAGGTTGCCCTGTAATCACGGGTTGTGGCATTTCACTCACTGGTGGTAGTGGGTATGGGATACTGGGCAGCATTACAGACCGTATGAGGTTCTAGTGTGGCATGTCCCAGTATCCTGTCCCAGCAAGGGCACTGATTTTCTTCAGTAAGTAGAATTATGATTTGAAAAGTGTAATAGTAAAAAAGACATACAGTGTTATGTTAAAATGTTTGTCACAATATATGCATGTAGCTTACGTTGTTAGGTTTACTTGCTAAGTGCATGACATACAAAACCTCTTCATTCTCTGTGCTTATTTTATAAGCACTATGTTATGGGTAATGAATAACTTCATTACAAATATCTTGACTTTCCTATTCTCTTTTCGCTTCTCTGAGCTTTCAGAGGGAATTGAAACTCTCTATGATGTGTTGGCTGATCCTCTCATCATTTGTTAAGTTAATCTTCCTAAAATATGCAACAGCAGTCTTATTTCTTTCTTTTATGGTCTTCTCCCCCTAGGCTGGTTGCAGAGAGTTTGCAGACTTAAACACTCCTAGAACTTGCTCAAAAGAAAAATCAGTCTCACAGTGTCTGAAGTGACAGTGTATAGATGCAGTATTGGGGCCTTTTGTCACTGGTGCAGTTGTGTAACCAAGGCAAAACTGTAGTTAGAAAAAAAAGGAGCGAACCAGTGGAAAATGAAGTGCAAAGTCCCAACTACATGCGATGTTAGGGCATAATTTAATGTGGAGAAAGTAATTTGGTCTCTTAGTAAAGAGAGAAGAACTACATAGATGGCTATGAATTTGAACTAAGAATGGCTATCCTGCCAGACTTGAGGATCCCAGCTAGAGGCAATATTTCCTGGGAATATCACAATTAAAGTCATACAGCACYGTTAGGCTACGTGGTGGCTGGATCTCCACCAAAGGGAGACACGTAAGTAAAGTACACTAAGAAATCATGCTTGATCAACTAGAGTGTTCATGTAAGATGAATTGCAAATTCTGGACTCTCTACATGTTCCCAAAAAGCAAGATCCTGTCTGACTGCCAGGGGAAAGAAAATAAGACACATTTATAGCCTTTTTCCTTTGGCACTTTCTTGTTCATGGGAAGAGGAAGAACACAGAGAAAAGTTGGGAAGGGATGCTCCCACGAAAGAAACAGCTGATTTTTCTTTGGAGGGAATCTTTACATTACAGACATTTTTAAGGCCCAGTTATGCCATCTGATATGGACTGCATGCAGCTGGTTATGTACTTAGAGATCTCTGCAAGTAATTAATATTGTTTCTGTGCCAAAGTCAAGAATTTTGGGTAGCGTGTTTCTGAAAAGCTGTGCCGAGGCTTACTCCAGCTGCCATTGAGATCTTCATCAGCCGTGGAGTCCAAAGGGAAGAGAAGAAGCCAGCAGCCACTGGTCAGCCGGGACAGGAGAGTACAAACCCACAAACTACTAATTGCAGCACATCAACTGTACTTACCAAAGAAGGTTGCAATGACTGTGGCCTTCATGGTGACTAAAGCAAAATCTGGATGTGTCACTAAGGAGCACTGAAAAGGAAAAGAAGAGTACATCAGGCTGCATTTGAAGGTATTGCAGAAGACACTGGAATGGTGAGGGAAGAGGGACTGTGCACTCTTCTTCAACCTTTCACAGTCCTCACATGCTGCATCCTCTTCTCATGCTTTGTAGAGCAGCTGATGTCCCCAGAGGAGATGGTGTTTGGGCTGTGGCACTCCCATGGACTAATTTTTTATTTCTGTCCAAGATTTGCCTTTTGCCTCAGGAAACCAAGATTTCATTCCACATACTTATTTCTGAAGCCAGTGGCAGGAGAGGGCATGATGGATATGGACAGGCTCTGACAGCTATTTAAGTTCATTCACTACTCTTCTAAGACATAATCGCAGAATCGTATTGTCTGCACGTCAAACCGCACCATGTAATCTCATAAAGATACAGGGAACGTAAATCCGTTCACTCCTGAAGGACGTTGCGTAAAGTATCTCGCAATTGTACCATTGTTTGTGAGCCACATTACTGGTTTATTTCCTTTTCTGAGGATGTGTGTGTGTGTGCACGCACATGCCTGAGCACCTGAGATTAAGAAGACTCTGTCAGAACATCTGGACAATGTTTTTTTCTGGGTCTGCATATGTGGTTCCTGACCCCTGCCATCCCTGAAGCTCTTGGCCAGGCTACAAGAACACAAACTTATCAGAGAGAACCCCTCTCAGCTCCTCCTGAGCATCACCTCCCATGCTGCTTTTGCAGCTATGTGGTGATTGCTGAGGCAATCCTGGGTTGGGCGCTCATAATTAATCTCAGTCATTAAAATACTACCAGATACTTGACAAATATCAGAGTAAAGAGTCTGAGAGGGAGAAAATATTTGTGTGTTGTACAGGAAAAACTCAAGGATCAAAATAAACTTGGTCATCAGAGAAACTGATTGCATGCTTACAAATGGAAAGATTTGTACTAAAATAAAAAATTAGCTTGCTATCAAGGAAGAAAATACATGGAATGTTAAAGCTGCAAATGATCAGGAAAAGCAAGATATCTGCCTCCTGGAAAAATAGATTTCACATAGCAATTTGTGTACTCAGAGCCAGGGCTTTGGCCGCCCCAGAAAGAAATTTAGACTGAGAAGGCAGATACAGGAGAGAGAGARAAAAATCTGCAATCTGTCTTCATATACAATGTTTCCACATTTTTTATTTTAATTGCTTTTCTTTTTCAAGCAAGCCACATGCTTCTTGAGTGAGGATGACTAAAATGATACACTAAACTAAACTGAGTTCAGCCAGTTCTAGGCCTATATAATTTACAACCCTTTTTACATGGACCAGCTGCACCTCTGATTTTTGCTTCTGTACTATGGTCAGAGAACTTCAAATGCCAGCACATACTAACAGTATCACTTCCTAATAGTACTATGTCTTTCCTTAATGATCTCCCTAAACCAGTCCTCCTGCTAGGTTGCTAAAGCTGTAAGCAACAGAGGTTGCTCAGAAGACACCAAACTGAATCCTGGGGGTGTGGAAAGTGGCTCAACATGGTGACTGTGTCTTTCTGCAAAACGATCGACAGTGCAGTTGGGGTGACCCCAGACTGTACAAGCCATAGCAGCAAGAGCAGTTATGTGGTAACATTCTGCTGTCACTGTTAGTTTCTGTGAAAAAACCTTGCCCATCTTCTGGAAGAAAAATCCATTTTAAGCATTTACTGCAGTGTATTTCCACTGTGAAGCTGCTAAAGGAAATAGTAACAAGCTGTAGAAGAGAGTTCAGAGGAACTTAGCTCAGATGCTTTTCTCTTCACTTACATGTCTCAACCCATCACCATGTCAGAGGTATCAAAAAATTGCCCCCCTGCAATGAGTTCTCACTTCGGGTCAATCCCAGAAAAAGAAGAGGCAAAATAAGAGTTGCAAGTCATTTGCAGAACCACCATGCACCATTAAAGCCTATACTGGCACTGACTTAGGCTTTGGAAAAGGCATCTTAATATGTGCATTCCCAAAATCTGCAGCGAATAAATTCAGCAGCGGCATCTTTATTTAAAGAGAGCTGTGAGAATTTGTCCTGACAGTATTTGGCTCAGTGCTGAGGTATTTTCATCTCCAGTTTAATTAGAGTAGAAAAGGTCTGAGATGGTAAAGGATCCATGTAAAAGCTAGCTTCATGTGTGGGTTGCTGTGTTTCTTTGTGGAGAGATTCCAATACTACTTAACTTTTCCTGTCTTACAAAATGCATAACCACCTGTACCACCAGTGCTTCTCATTGCTTTCTGAAGGTCCTGCCGTCCCCAAGCCCTGCTGTCCCCAGGCCAAGGCCAGCCGCCTCAGCAGCCATCCCAGTCCTCTCGGGTGGCACTACCTCAGGCTTGGCTGCAATTGCAATCTCTACCTAGTCTGCTGGTGGCATTGCTTTTCAAGGCAACAGAAAGTGGGCTTTTTTCCCTAAAATATTATGAATTTCCTACAGAAAGGGGCCAAGAAATCTAAAAGGAGTTCATATGTAAAGCCTGTCAGGGGCAAATGAGTTCAGCAGACCCCTTAGCCTGCAATAACAGATATTTTATCAATAAGAGAGTTAACAGAAGCATTTAGACAAGGCTGTTAGATTTACTTAACAGATTTGTTGTCATAGCTACACACAAAAGCATCCTATTATGGACTCTGTACTTTTGCTGGTGCAGTTTATACTAGTATCCTGATGGAAATAAATTATAATAGTAAAGAATCTTATTTTTGCCACTATATTAATTTCTACATTAGGCACTGGCATGTCAGGAAAAATGCATAGACATCCTGTGACACAGCTCTGGTGGCAACACTCTCAAGGGGGGTCCTGGCCTTCAGACCTTGGGCTGTCACAAGGGGGAAAGCGCAGGAGGATTTACACTGCCGACCGTTAAGTGTCTGGCTTAGAGGCTCCAAGCTTTCCGTTGTGGGAAGTCTGTGTGAATTCATTGTATCTGGGGCCCAGGGAGTCACCTGATTTAAGCCGTATGAGATCTCCTATATTGTGCACTAGCATGGCATCCGCTACTTCAAACTGGTAAAGGAAGCAACAGCCTGGAATAAAGCAGTGGAGGTTTTTGTTTCTCTGGGAAGGAAAGGGAAAGCAGGGCTCCAATCCATGCATACGACAGGCTTTTTAGTATGTGTAGATCCACTGGGAGGTTTGGGGATGTTTTATCTGTAGATCAAGAATGATACTTTGCTATTAAACACAAAGCTATTGTTCCTTTGTTTCTTTACCAAATGAATAGGTCCCATTAAAACAAACCCAAAAGTTTCTACTTTGGGTTAGTCTGGAGTATGAGTTTTGCTGAGATTTCTCCTTATCAGATTTCCATTAATGCCATATTTGCAGTCCCAGTCAGTACTGGTAACTAGAGACCATTCGGTATTAAATCTCCTAAACTGTATGCTGGATTTTTGTTTATCAGAGTACATTTTCCCATCTGTATCCTTCAGACTGCCATAACAGAAGTTACCATTATGCCAGGAAAGCAGTTAAGTATATACATTACATTAAYATGTGCTTAAATCCCAGCTAAGTCAAGTACCAATATAGTAAGAAGCACCTCCTTCCGTGTTTCCCAGTGCAGATCCTATTTTACCTTTTAAAATAAAATTTCTATTTGAAAGAATGTTGATTACTTTTTCCTTACCACAAATACTTGAACAAGCTTGAATGTCAGGGAAGAGACAGAGTTAGCAAATTATTCTTTCTGCATATAAAATAAGATTTTTATACTGACCTTTTATTAGCAGCTTGACTTCTATAAAGATCTGAGCGAGCTGCTATGTGCTACAAACAAACAGATGGTTTAAATCCATATAAATTGTCACTGTATGGCAAACTATAATATTTTCTGATGGAAGTGTAGATTTTAAGTCCTTAATTTTTGGTGTCAGGCACTGCTGTCTGTTCCACGTGCAAACCGAATTCTTTGCTGGTGCCACGTGCTTTGTCTCTGCAGGAGTCAGCAGTTTATTTCCTGTAATCTCCTGTGCTGCAGAAATTAATTTGTGTACTCTCTTTGTACCACAATAGTGTGTGTTATTGTTCCCCTTCTCAAGGGGTTCTAAGATCGCAGCAGCACTGGCACCATAAAAAAACAGAAGTGGACTTTGTTTGAAAGCTATCTGAGCAAGTCGCGTGGAGTTAACCACATGATCTCTAAGCACTGTGGGTTGAGTTAAATATGTGCCCTTTATGGGAAAATCAAGTGGGCTTGGTGTAGGTGTGAGTAAACTGGTTTGGATAAACAAGAACTGATTGTCATCATCTAGAATAAAACATTTTAGATTTCTTTTTTGTTTTCTTTTGTCTCTTTTTAAAAAATTGTTTAACCCTTTCTTTGTTTCATGCTCATAGTCTGTCCCCATGGTATTGTACCTTGCTCGGCAGTACAATAGCTGTTCATTTTGGTGCACACTAGGTAATAGGGCTAACACTTGTCACACGTGATTTAGTTTCACCCCCTTTCTTGTCAGAGGGAAGGAATGATGTACCCTCAGTGCACTGTGTTGCTCTGAAAGTCTGTACATAAAAAAAAAATATCCAAGCAGCTGTTCATTTTAAAAAGTCAGGTAATGAGTTCTGCTGAGCCACAAAAGCCAAGTTGATAACTATTTCATTTCAGAGGCTTAGATTGCCCTGTAGGTATCCCAGGCCAGGTCACAAAAGGTAAGATCCAAAGTGCTATTTTGCAAGGGTGAGCTTGTTTGCATGGGATGCTGGACGAGTGGTCTGAAATAGAACATATGCATCCAGGAATCAAAAAATATCACAGACCTCATCAGCTTCTGCTATAAAAAAGGTGAGTGAGCGCTCACCTGTTTTCTTTCATATATGAAGGAAATTGCAAGGGGCTTGCTATAATTGAAGCAAGAGAAAGCTAATATCTGTACTAGCACCATCTGCAAAGATAGGACATAATATACTTTATGATATCAAAGAGAAGAAAAGAAATGAATTGCCCACACTGTTTGTGGGAAGTGTCAATAAGAAACTCGAGGTTTCCTGTACCATGTGCATTCTTCAACCTTCTCCAGCTTTCAGAGGAGCCTCTGCTGTGGTTGCAAACCCCACATCTTGTCCAGACAGCTGGAGGCAGGTGGAACTAGGACTGAGAACCCAAAAATGCTTCCTGGAGGCAGTGCTGAGCTTCAGAGCACCATGGTGCACTCTGCTTAACTATCCAGCACCTCAGAAAGAGCCGACAAGGAAACACAGGCTTTTATGGCTGCAGGCCTTTCCCTTGTGGTGGAGGAGTTGTAGGAATTACTGGACGTCACACATTAGGCAATTGTGTGTTTGATAAAATGAACAACCAATCCACTGCTAAACGAGATTCTGAGCCTGGGGACAGCTTGTGCTTTTGCCTTAAAGAGTCTTTGCATTAACATACACAGCTAGCATTAGGATTACAGTCAGGGCTACTCATTTTGAATAATTTCCTTTATCACCTAAGCAGTAGCTACAGACTGTTTGCCAGCTGCTTTCTGTGGCCACACGAATCCCACACCTGGTTAGCGGTGGTCCTCCAACTCCATGGTAGTGACCCCTTTGACAGCAGGGGGATGGCTGCTGCAGTTTTTCCTTGCCTTTAGCCCTTTTGCTTCAGAGATGGGTGCTAAGGGCTTGGATACTGCTCCGTTTCTTGAACACATGCTGGTTTACACCATACTGCTATACAGAGGTAGCTGTCGGCCCTGTTTCTCAAAGAAGTTCAGCTGACTGGCTTGGCTTACTGGTGTCAGCGTGTGGTAACTACAGGCAGGTTGGGCTGTTTAGCCTACTGGCTGGTCTGTGAGCTGCCTAAAACGGGTGCAGGCCTATTGCATGGAAATTTCCTCGTGTGCCCTGAAAGACCCTGGCTACCTGTGCACAGCAGTGTTATCTCAGAGGTGGTCAGAGGTTATAGCCTCTGCTTGGAGAAGCCCCAAGAGTTCAAAATGACCCTGGAGAGAGCAGAGGCCTCACCTCTTGCAGGCCCTCTACAAAATGATTGAAGAGATTTTTTGAAAGCCATCCCCAAGGGTACGGAGGATGCCTGGGCACGTTCTCCCCTTTCTACTGAAACTAGACCACTGTGCATCTGGGATCCTAAGAGCTGTGAAGATGCCCTTGGAGCCTTGCTGCAGCCCTGTGGTTTGGACATTCAGATGGGGAAGAGGACGTAGGGTCCTAGGACCTTCCCTCTGCCTGGACTCACTCTACTTTTTATGCAGTAGTGAGCTACTGTGAAATGCATGCTCCTTCCAGGAGCAAAGCCAGAGGCTCTGGCTCTGCTCTGCTCCCAGGCAAGCAGCAAGTCAGGCCCCTTCTCACTTGCTTTCTTTCTGACCCCACGTTTGGCATTCCTGGTTGCACAGGGGTCCTGCCTCATCATGGAGAATGGGAGGTATCTCAATCCTTTGTGCCCTGGAGTCTGATGATGGGGGACCTCTTTGGTGATGAAGGAAACATGGGTGCAAACTCTCTGAGGCCACAGGCAGCCCTGATACAATTATCCCTGATTAAGGGTTCTCACCACTTGCTTATTACAAAAGCTTTGATTGTTGTGGCTGCCACATCATGTTTTAAATGGTGCCTGCTCTGCTCCATGAGGTCCCTGACTCAGGAGAGGGCTAGGAGGACTGCTGGTAGCCAGTACTTCTCACGAGGTACCTGTCAAGTCACTCTCAAGTCATTGAAGTGAAGATTCAGAGGTCTAAATTCTACACTAAGTTGGGCACAGAAGTCCTTTTTTTCAGAGCTGCTTTAAGAAATGTTTATATGCAGATTTGCAAGAAGAATTTAGTCCAAAATAGCTCCATTCAGGTAGGTATAATGAAGAGGTGCTATACCCAGCAATTTAGAGCCAAATAAAAACACCCAAGCAGCCCTGCACTACTCATTTTGTGTTCATGCAATGCCCTGAAATTAAACCAACATAAGATTGAAGTAACAGTGATGAATGATTTCTCTACTTTCCATAGAGCTCTTTCAGAAAAAGCTAATGTATTTAAAACTACAGTGTGATTTAACTTGCCAGACCTTTCTCTTTCTCAGGGCCTAAATAAAACYGCAATGATTATACTTTTTCATCTGTCTCAGCAAGATAACTATCAATTATGCTGGTCTGACCTGCCCCTTCCAGCAAAGGAAGAGATACATTTAGAATGTCACCCACTCACAGAGAAAATATAATTTGGACTATCCAGATGAGGATTTCTATGAGGTCATTACACTGTACATTCCTGGTTTCTGTTAATGTATTATGCATTACTTTTTTTCATTTTGATGCGCAGCTTTTATGGCTCATTGGGAATCGCTGTTAGCTCAAACCTGTGAATCCCTGCCCGGACAACTCCCTCCATCCGTCCTCCTCCCCACCACGGTTCTTGTCTGCTCAAGTATCTGCCCCCCTCGCTCCCAGGCTTGAGCCCATGCTCCCTCTGCGCGCTGGAGCTTGCTCACTGTTGCAGAGAACTTCTTCCCCTTTTCTAATTTAACTACTTCTGCTTAACATCAGTCAGACCCCAGCCAGGTACCATCAATCCCTGGAGCTGCCATTTCCCCAAGAAACTGAGGACAAAGGGAAGTACCTGCAATTCTGCAGTGTCCGAGGCTGTGCTAGCTTTGTGGCATGAGATTCGTGGCCACATTTCTTTCACTTTTTAGAAAATGCACCATTTTCTATTTCCAACAAATGGTTTTAACAAGTCAAAGTGACTTTTTAAAGTGCAATACGTGGTTTCTCAGGTTGGATGCACAATGAAAAGTGCGCTAACCGTGCTATCATGCTGCCTGCAAACTAAGAATTACTGTAGTGTGTCAGAATTCCCCTGAAGGTACATATTTGGTCTAAAAGTGAAGAACTTGTGCTAAAGGCACTGAAGAAACTGCACATCGCCCTGGGGATGGTTTTTGGAATTTCTGTAGCATGTTCAAATGAAACTTGACACTTTTTTTTTTTTTGGTAGAAACTTAGAAGCAGAAATTTAGAGAAACTTTAGGATGTTTACACTCTGCTTATTAAAGCTACATGTATCTCTTTACTACAAAAGTGAGTTATATGTCTAGATCAAAAGCAAAACTGATCCTTAAGCATGCTAGTAAATTTATACAACATCTCACAGAAAACCTTTATCAATTTAGTATCTCCTGCAGTCAGTATGACTACTGATGCCTCATGCCAAAGCCATGGACTGGTTGGATAAGGATTCAGAAAATATATGTAATTTAAAAAAAATACCTGGAACTACCCTGGCATGTGGCACTGGTTTGAAATAAGGCAGTAAGTGGTGAAATTCTTCGATGTCTAGTAATGACAACTTGATCAAGGAAGCATCTTACACAAAATATCTTCAGCAAATCAGGAAGCACCAGGGAAGCTGTAGGAAGCATTTCGAAAAGCTAAGCTGAAGTCTGCTTCTRTGGTGGAAACCAGTGAAACAAAGTTAAGAAAGTAGTTTCAGTTTTGCATTATAGTTCTCTGTAAAAATGATAGTCTCATGCTCCTTGCACTGCTTTACATTTTCCCCTTATATATTTTGGACTTTTCAAAAAATATTATTTCTTCCTGACTAACTGCATTATTCCTGCTTGAGAACCTTTCCCTCCAGCGCTCTCAGATTATCTCTCTTATACCTTTAGTTTAGAAAAGACCAACCTGTGCTACAAAGGAGGTTACTACAAAAGGCAAATCAGAAAACAACCCCAAACGCCTTATGGCCCTCAGTCATCTTCTAGTGCTTCTTTGCTGGGACCTCCAAATCCTTTGCCTCCTTGCAGGGTCAGCTGCCGAGGGGCAGGATGCCTGACCCCACATCCCAGGACATTGTGTGTGGCCACCCTACCCCATGCCCTGCAGGTGGAGCCCAGGCTCCCCCCTTCCTTAGGCATGGGATATAGAGGTGCCATCTGGATGCTCGGAGGATATGCGTGAGCTGTTGTGGTAGCCAGGCGCAAAAGGCACATCTAGATGTCCTACTGGAGGTGGCATTCATGTCCTGCTGGTCTGAGCCATGAGGGGCTCCTAAGGCCACTCACTAGATCYGTGCTTTCTCATACTCCTCACAGAGAATATCAAAGGCTAGCCTCTAGTCTAGTCTAGTCTTTAGGCAGAGTCTACCAATACTTCTGTGGATAAGCTGGATGCTTCTCTGCTGTTGTCTCCAGAGATATCTCTGGATTTGGAAGTCTGTCCTATCTTCTCCTCCTGGGTTGGAGATGAGTCTTGCTCCTCAAGGTCTCATGGTGAAAGGCTGCAGCAAGGATGGAGACTTACGCCTTGTTACTGTGGCAGGCTGACCTCCCCAGCTAGTGGTCATTGCTGCTTTGGCTTTGCTACAGGCTGTTTCAGTTGTACCCCTCCCGCCTGGTGCTGGTCTGCGGCCCACCTGTAACCCAACAGGCACATTCAAGCTGAGGTCTCTGACCAGATGTGGCTGTTGTGGGGAGCCATTTGAAAACTGTGGATCTGTGAATACTATTTCCATTTTTTAACGACTACAGAAGACATCTTGGGACTCCATGCTGCTTTTGGGATGAAAGTGAGCTATAGGTTTGCATGGGTGCCAGCATTATAAATGAGGCTATTATGGGTAGTACTGGGTTTCTGAAGACATGGTGCTGGTGAGAGACCTGACATAGTGTGGGCCAAGCTGTGCAGCCTTATGGCATGTGTGTTGGCAGCCCTTGGCAACTGGCAGGAGTGGGCTTTCTAGCATATGGGTCATGCAGACAACAAGAGGGATGGCTGTGCTTCCAAAACTACATCCCTCAATATCTGAGTGCCCTGGAGGGGACTTGAAGAGCTAGAAAACATGGCGGCAGAGAAAGTGGCCTCCAGAGCCCAGTCCTGGATACTGTGACAGTGTAGGTGCAGCCAGAAATTTTTGAAAGTGTGTCTCAGGACCAGGTTGACACTGATTTACTAATTTTGCATATTAGAAGCTTTTAAAACCTGCTGTTTTGGCATAGAGATGAACCACAGGATTCTGTTCCTGAGAGCCCAAGATCAAAAAGGAAAACTGTGCTTATCACATGGACTGGGAGCAGGAACTTGTAATTTACGGTCTTTTGTTTTTAAAACAAAACTAAGCCTGCAGACCTCAATATTGCATAATCCACTTCCATGCTCAGGAAGTTTATTCTGAACTTTGGCTTTAGGAGATTACCATATGAGCTTCTACTTCAAATGTAATTATTGCCTAACTTATGTATTTCTTTCTACACACAGATCTCACCACTGAGAATAGAAGATGTAGACCATGGAAGCCTGAGACTTTACGTCCCAAATTACCACATATTTTGAGATGCAGTTTGGTAGAAAGACTGTCCCCAAAGCAGGGTGAAAGAAGTCTTGTCTGACTTGTGTAATGCCTGTATTTGACCTTGCAAGCAATCCCATTTGTACCAAGTTGTTCCATTGCAACTACTCTAAACTTCTCTAACCTTTCCCCTCCTTCATCTGGACACTCCTCTCCTTCCCATTTAGCCTCATTTCCAAACAGGCTTTCTTTCTTGATGTGCTTCATGTCCAAAAACTTCTTCCACCAAGCCCAGGAGAACAAAATGCTGGCGTGCTGCTGATGCATTGCAAGAGAGGTGAGAAAGATGGGCTCCCACCAAGGTGAGCAGGATGGGCTCCCATTGTCCTCAGCTGGCTGGCAGCTGTGAAAATAGCCCCCAGAGTCATGGAGCCATTACCCTTTCGTAACTCTGACTCACTGAAGGTAACCAGGGCCAGGATACACAGCGCTGCTGCCAGCTTTCCTCTATGTCTTACCCTTGTCCCAAGGACTCAAGGGTAAACTATGTATTTGGGGAAAATAAAGAGAATGGAGCCTTCTGAATCCCTAAAGGAACCTGGCAAGGAGATCGAGAGGCATAGAGGAGGCGGCTTCCAAACTTCCCTGTAAACAAGTGATTTTGGAGAAGTAAAAATTTCCACAGTTTTATGTACAAGCCTGGAGATGCTGGRAATCCCCAAGTCATCCTGGTGGGGACATTGAAGGATTGCATGAAGCTACACAAAATCATTCAGAGTTTTCCCAGAAATTTTGGCGCATGTAAAACTGTCACTTGGCAATTATGTGCTTTTTTTTGTATGAAATCAGCTGCCAGCTGAGACACTGTTAGCTGCCGTGTTACATGTCTTACATTTACAAAGCTGTTTTATAAGGTGACAGGCTGAAAAACAGTTTGCAAGTGCAGGTTGATCTTGAAAGTATTTTTTGTATCTGTGTCTATGGGATGTCCTGTAGAATAAGACTCATTAAGGATAACTGACACAGATTGTGTTCTTAATGTGCCACTGACCTCTGAAGTTCTGGAGATAAAGCAAAGGTAGGATGGACTTAGTGGGTGCTAGAAAGCCAGTTCAGTCATGACAGTAAGACTTGTCAGGTTAAGAACTGCTTAAACCTAGATGATTTGAATGAAGCAGAGGTAGTTATAAATACTCTTCTGAATGCAAATGTGTTTCCAGTTCGGGATATGAGCTATAGATTTGGGTGCTCTGCTTCAAAAGGGAAAGCAAAATCTGCAGATGGTGGTTTTGTTTTTTTTTAATTAAAATACATTTTCATGAGAAATATTGCTGGTTCAAAGTCATTGTGAAATTTTCTTTCTGATCAACACTTTATTTTTCCAGGGCTCATTTGCTGAAAAATGAGCCTGAATATGAAAGGCAGCCCAAGGCAACCCAGCCACGTCCTGCTGCAGAGGAGAGCAGAGATGCCAGCTCAGAGAAGATGGCAAGAGAGGTGAGGGTGAGCCGGCTGCAGAAAGAGGGAGCGGGCTCTGCTCCTCTGCTGGCAGGGCACCGGCAGAGGATGTGGGAGCAGCCCTCAGACACTGGCGAATGTGCAGCTGCCCCAGCAGAGAGTTTGGTGCACAATGTTTGCAGAGCCCAGAGCAAATACTCGTGTAGCTAACCCATGAATGCCATGCTGTCAGGACTGCCCACTTCTGATACCTCCCAGTGTTTGCAAGGGTCAGATATATCCACACAGACTGCAATCTCAGCTGGCTGGTATAGCTACCCCATAGATGCCTTAGGAGCCTACATAATTTCAGTAGGTCCCCGACTTGTCTGTGGGCCACAGCACTGGAAGAAAAGCTCATCAGTAATACATGCTCCTGTTTTATCTGCAGCAAGTCCCCTCACATCCCACTCTTTGCGGCAGCTTGCTTTCCACAGGGCATTATCAGGAGTCAGTAAAAGGCAGTCTTGTCTTACTGCTCCCCTCCGTAGCGCTCACAGCAGYGCCTGCAGCCCCTTTGGGTTGGGGGCTAAAAGAGTTCACAAGGGCGATGTAGGCTGTTGTGGGCCAGACAGTCAGAGTTTAATTTACTAATGGAGATACAGTCTAAACAGCTACAGATTTTCTAGGCACTTCTGCACCCCTCCAAGCCTCTTCTGTGGCAGGGGGAGGCTGCGCTGCCTGTGCAGCATTCACCCAAGTTTTCCAAGTGTGAAATGTGCAGCAAATAAAAGAACCAGGATGCAAAAGAATGGCAGCTGCTCTAGGACTGTTAGAGAGGCTCTTTTACAGGCGAATGAACCGTCAATTTGTAGTAAGACATTGTTTTCTAAACATAGCATAAAAACTGTTATCTTGCCTGGCTGGTCATTAGAAGAGAGATAATTATAGTCTCTGTGCGACAGCCGGGCCCAGAACAGGGGCGGCATTGTCCCAGGTCCCAGCTGAGCTCTAGCACAGGCACCCAGGCCAGCGCTGGGACAAGGGGGCTCCTTGTGCCCCGGCAAGTTCAAAAGAGGAATTGAAGTGCTCTAAGTAGGTGTTAAGCACCTATTTCTCCCTCTGACTCTGGCCTTAAGAACTACTCAACAGGAGAAAGGTGAGGAGGGCAGATCTGTGACTGCTGTAGCTGCATCCTCCCTGGCTTTATGTACAACACATACTATGACTATTATTTTTCTCTCCTTAAAAAAAAAAAAAACCAAACCAAAACTTTAGTTCTGCATTTATTTTTGTTTTCCAACACAGAATGAGACCAATGAGACTTGTGTGATGGATGGGCTTTCAGAAGGAAGGACATATTATCTGTTCAGTGTCCACTTTCTGAGCCCTGAATGGGAGGTCTAAACCTCAGCTGATGCTACAGCACGCTGGAGGAGTCCTGGTGGACTCAGAGCTTCAGGGGGCCAGAACATCCCCCAGGGCTGTCAGGAAATCCCGGACTATTGCTTTTCACCACCCATCCAGAAAAGATGGTGCCTCCCCACCCCATTGCAATGGGCCAACATGCACCTCATTGCTCCGGCACCTGCCCATGCCAGTCCTTCTGTACGGGGAGTTCATGTCTGTGAGTGCCACAGCATTTTTTTCTTTGTGTTTAGCCTCATGACATTGGACGAGGAATACAGTCATAGCTGCAGATAGTAAACTGAGCTATCACTTTTATTGCTCATTTCAGCCAGGTGCCCTAAATGACTTACCGATCATCATTTAGGAGACTTGTGGTAAAATGGAGACTTGAACATGCATGTCCTGAGCCTTGGGTTAGCATGTAAAGCGACTGGGCTGTATTTTCTGTCTAGAGCTTTATTTGTGGCTCAGAAGTGAAAAGGAAAAAGTTAAAAATTCTCCAGGCAGACCAGGTACAGTCAAGACTTTGATGCCACTGTTACATAAACTTCAGGTTTATTTTTAGCAATGTTTTCTAAAAAGCAATGGCCAGAAATAATAAATAATTCTGTTGTTTCACATGAAGTAATTACCCTGTTTTCCCAGCTTCTGTGTTCACACTGTGGCTCAGGCAGTCCCCTTTTAGAAATATTCCAATTAATCAAGTTTGAAAAAAGGGAGTGTAAAAATAATTTCCTACTACTTCTGTGAAAGTAAGTAGCTGGGTGAAGAGGGAACACCTTGTTAATGTCTCCACTAAAGGAAAGACTTCTCATTCTTGTTAGACACAAGAGAATCCACATGGGGTATCTTTCTTGCATCCCAAGTGTGAGGAAACCTGGTTTAGCTAGTAAAACTACTTGGTTAAACCAGCCAGTGGTAAGTCATGTGTAAGAATACTACTAGGAAAAGAAGTGTCTTACATAGAGTAGTGAGCAAGTTAAGAACATAACATTCCTACTATAGGTGGAAACACAAAGCAATAGTCAATTATATTGGCAGGACAGTCAAGGTTTCTTTTTTAAAAAAATATTTCTTATGTCTTGAATAACAGAAAGACAGGAAATCTTTTCTGTCATCCCAGTGAGAACAACCCCAGCAACCCGAAGGATTACATAAAATATGCAAGCAAAATAAGTCTGTTTAAAATAAGATACTAATTTAATATTCCAAAAGTAATGTGSGTGTGTAATGCAGTTATTTTTGCTTGAGCTCTCTTTGCATCTCTGAAAGAGACCAGTCTTACAGCCATGACTGTCATTCAAGTGATGAACTGAGTAAAGTCTGAAGAACATGGTATTACAGATACAGAAAAACATAGATATTCTTTGAGCATAGTCAAATGCAAGGTGTTTTTAACTTTAGGATGTATATGGTAAAATACAAGCTATAAACATATATGACTCCATTGCTGTTCTCAGTCAAATGTATTTTAAAAGCCATCTAAACTACTTTCTCTCTGTGTGTGCTTGCTTGTTTTTGGTGTTTTGTTTAAATTTTGGAGAGGTTAGAGGAGTGTGCTCCAAGGAAGATCTGCCTCTGTAATCTGTAATCCTTTTTTTTGCTCTGGCTGTGGCATAGTTCCCATAAACTCTAGGAATAAAATATTAACTAGACTTGAAAGTTTGCTTGGGGCATTTGGTTCATGTTCGTACTAGTCTGAGAGTCTGAGAGAAATTGCATTTTGAAGAGATTTATGGAGACTAATCTCTCCTCAGAGAGCTGAACGGCTGTGGCAGGCTTGACAATGCTATTCATTTTTGAAGCCTCACCAGCAAAACAAGCACTCAGCACAAAAGGATATATAGCGTCTAGGCTGCTGTACTGTTCATACATCTGTATCTATCCATCTAGCAAGGGAGTTCACACCACATAAATACATATCACTGGAATAATACCATTTTCCATTCTGTATCTTGGAGATTAGTGTTCCCCAGTGTCAGGTAGCGCTAATTAATGATACAACACACACCTTCCTATTGATCAAAGAGAGAAAGAAAGTGATTTGAAAGCAAAACCATTTTAAACCTAGGGAACAAGTTGCATTTCCTATTAGACACTATTTGAACAGTAGGCATATATATGTCTATTAGTGTGTGACTAATATACACCATTCTTTATCGAATAGTTAAGCCCTTGCTCTTCAGTCAGTGAGTAGATGTGTCCACTTTAACAGTAGGGGTTTAATGCTTTTATAAATACTTAATGAAGTATATATAATTTAAAGTACAGTTTCACTCTACGTCTATGTCTTCATCTTCTTAGGTCTTTGATCCTATACACACAGCTGGAATGCTAAACAAAAAATTACATCCCTACAGTTTCTTAGCAGTGAAAATATTTAACTATTATCAACAGGCAAAAATGCAACTCCCCCCTCTCCCCCATAAATAAATATAGCAGAGAAATGACATTAAAATTACCTTGCTTGAGGTGTGCAACTTTTTATTCCTTTTCTCCACACAGTATGAAAGTGCTATTTTTTCCAAGCTTTTCTGTACCCCAAACTCCAGCCAACATTATTCTACAGAAGGAGAGGCAGGCAGCGGAGGGAGGCCTGGACACCTTTTCTCTTTCAGAGAGGAGCTAATCAAACATTCCCATCAAGCTCCCAGCTCTGTGAAAGGCACATTGCTCTCCCTCCCTCCCTCCCTCCCTCCCTCTGCTCCTCTCTCCCTCTCTGTCTCTCCCTCCCTCTGTCTCTCCCTCTCCCTCCAGCACACACAGACGTACAGAGCTCCTTACATTGATTTAGCAGCCGAATTAGGCGGTCCTATTTTAAATATATGTTCCCTCCCACATATTTTTGGTAGGGATTTCTATGCTTTTGCACTAGCCTGTCAGATTTGTCAAGTTTTTCTCTCTTGGGAAGGGAAGCTTTATGCGACTGATGTTTTGGTTGAGTTTTTTTCAGTCTCCCTGTGCAGTTCAGCACTGTAGGAAAAGGACTACAACTAGTAGCCAGGAGCAAACTACACAGCTCTRAAGATTATAAATACCAGATGATTAGTTAGGTGCAAGTCAGATTTAAAGAGGGAAAATAGCTTTTGAAGAGACAGGCTGTGATGCCTTTACTTATGTGAATAGCCTCGTATTCCTTAAGCAGTTTCCCTGAAGTCAGAGGATTAGTGACAGAGCAAGTCTGTGAGTCTGGCCACAGAGAGGTAGAAGTATGACATAAGGGTTAGCATGGACTTCTTTCTGATGAAGTTGGGTGTGGGAATTTAATAAAATGGTCTCAAAGACTTCTAAACCGGCACTCATTTAGTGTGACCTCGCCAAATGAGATAGATACACAAAATGATTAACTTGCTTAAGTATCTGTATACGGATCTCCTGAAAGAAAATTTTATTGAGACAATCAAGATCACAGCATTTACAAGATTATCACAGAGAGGGCTGGTATCATATTCCAGGATGCTAGAATGCAAACTATAATCTGCAATTCCATCTGGGTATTCAGAAGTGTATAGATAACATATATGAGCAAACATACACTGTTTTATCTAAGATCGTTATTGGTGAAAAAAAAAAATCATCTAGAATAAATACAGGAGATATAGAGTTCAAAAGACGCATTGGAAAGACACGTAGTTCCTGGCTACTTCTGATCTAATAATCCCATAAATGTGTTTGGTTTAAGGGAAAGTGATTGCCTGGATTACCTGAATTTAAGTGAAAGTGATTACCTGTTATTTGTGAATCTCTACTCCAGTACTTATGGAAACTGTATAACAGCTCAGCATATCAATAAACAGTACAACAACAAAGATTTATCAAGAAATCCCAACTGTGTTGCTAAGGTATAATGGTCCATAATTAATTTGATTCTCTTGATATAGAAGTTCAGGCTTGCCATGGTAATCCCTTGTGAGGCAGAATGAAGTGGACTGGCAGAGAACCACTCCAGATAGCAACTCTATTAACAAAAATAGCTAGCAGATCTAAAAAAAAAAAAAAAAAAAAAAAAACAACAAACCCAAAAGTCTTATTAATTCAAGTTAACACTTGCAGAGTTATCATCACCCTTTTCATAAGGCTTTGTGAGGTTTATTCATTCAGATAATCATGGGCAAAAGGACTGAGACTTTAGGACTGGAAGTTAAGAGGTACATAGGTGCTAGAGGCCAGATATCTAAATATTGGGGTTTTGCAGCTAAGTAGCTATGTGTCATTTCCCAGCGTTAGTGGAGGGCCGAAGTCCCCACAATAACTCCTTACCTGCAGATGCTGATAGAAATACTTTAAAATTTTTGGGCACAGACCTTCACTGGTATTTAGCCACTTATTTTCCACTCAAGTAGATTATTTTCAGAAATCCATGGGCATCTGTGTACATGTTGAGATGCCTATATAGCTTTAAAGTCTCAGGTCAGTGGGTTATCGAAGAAGCCTCTTGATCTCAAACCAGTGCGAGTAAGAGTACTGAAGAGCGAGCTTCTGGCAAACCAAGACATGGTTGGATGGCAAGGCTCAGGCTGTGCCCACAGAGCACATGACAGGACTGCATAGAAATAGCTGGACTAGTGCTGAGTGATGGAGCTGAGATGTCAGAAGCAGCAGATGATCGGTATAACCGGCACAGCCAAAAAGTCCTCCTAAGGTTCAGCTTCTGGTACCCGTGTCAGCTCCTTGAGGGGTGTAGCTGTTGGCATGCTGAATGTGGTTGGCAAGGTGTCAAAGCAACAGCGACAGCGCCTACACCGAGGTCATGCACCATCGTTGCTGCTGCAGGGTGGTAGTTTTACAAAAGAAACAGCTGATAGATCCATTTCTCATTTTCCATGGACAGATTATCTAATTTGTGGGTAAATTGTATCAAGGGCAAAGAGCCAGCGTGGACCTGGCAGGACTTAGCTCAAATGCAATGGTGTGTGAACACAGCTCTGTTGCTTCCAGAAACCCAGCAGTGGTGCAACCCTGTCCACACTGTGCCCACCTGAGCTGTCCCAGCCTGGCCAGCTCCACTCAGGGCTCAGGGTCAAGGATGCTGCCAGTGGTCTGGCACATTTCTGCATTGCTGCCTATGAACTAACCTGGCATCCTGGAAATGAGCATGCCGGGAACTGTGGAGCAGAAACACTGAGTGGGCAGAAAAAGAAAAACTATCTAGGTTTGTCATTATCCAGGGTATTCAGCCCTCATTATCGTGTGTAATGGAGAGCTGAAGAGTATCAAAACAAAACACTGAGGAGGGCACTGGCTGTCTCTTTTTATCACAACACTTCTGAGTGCCGCTGCCTGGGCCCTTCCCTGACAGAAGCAATTTCCAGCCACCCAAGAGCTGGCAACACAAAGTGCAGGAGCAAGAGGTGAACCGTGTTGTGTGGCTCCACTTCGGTTCTGGGATTTGCCACAGGGAAAGATCTGTTCACAAAAGAGCTGACTGTGCAGTCAGGAAGCCACTAGTTTGAAGACAATAGGTATTGAACACAGTTGTCTAGGGGATGGACAAATGCACACTATCTGTATGTGTTCATGTCTCCCACCATCGCTTCTAGTCAGAGGCCTCCACTTGAGTTTTCTGTTAGGTTTTAAGTTTCACTACATCGTATTTTCATTTACTTGTTAGTTAAAGCAGGATTTAGCAGGATCCATTGAAAATATCATTAAATGTATGAATGCGCACTTAGAGTAGGTGACAAATTTCAAGGGGCAGAGTCTTTACTACTGCATGACATAGATATGCACATATACATACATACACATACACATCTAATAAGTAAGGCTGATGCATATTACAGCCTCACTCCACCACAGCAGCAGCAGCTCAGTAACTCTCTTCAGTAAAATATTTTACCAAAATTGCTGCTCTATTAATTTCCAAGTGGGTAGCACTGACATGTGGAGTAGCTTTGTTTCCACTGTAATATGAAGCCTGAAAGCAAAGGAACGCAGACCTCTAACCTGTCCCCTGAAAGTCTTAATGAAGCAGCTAACGAACAAGACCAGCGAGTCGAAATACTTTGGTTTCAAAGAGGGTTTGAGAAGGTTCTTCATTTCTGAGGAAAATGTAGGGACTGCATTAAATTGTGGTCTACTCAGAGATTACTTAAGCTCTAGAAGATAAAACAGCAGAAAGAGGGAGATACGGTAAGATGTGTGTAAGCRATGTCAGTGCCGGCAGTGGATATAATCTGGCCAAGACTCAGTAAGGACATTTGGTGTTTTCAGACAGGGTTAGCAGCAGACTTGGAAGACCAGACACTTGCTGATGGATCTTAGTCGCAGTCCCTTAAATAAATCTTCATTTTGAGATCATCTGTCATGCAGAATGTTTAAGGTATACAGTTGTTGTTTAAAAAACATTGCTTTGGGTAACAGCTGGGTAAAGGCCATGTTGGGTAACAGCTGAAAACCTGACTTCACTGAAGGGAAGCTCACTTCAGTTAATCTAATCCTCATTACAGGCCTAACTTCAACATTTTTTAACAAAGTTTTTGTTTATAGTGGGCTTACATGTTTCAGCCAACACAAAAAATGTAAGATCCCTCATGTCTCCCTCCCTCTGCGTGCAGTGATGCACAGGTAAATGAAATAGGGGAAACCTCACCTATTTGGAAGTGGCAAATAAATCCACCTGTTCTGGGTTTGACGCTCACCAAATGGTATGGCCCCTGAGCTGAGGGCAGGCAATGATGTGACCATGTACAACCATTTGGGCACCATCAGGGACAGGCGTAGTTTTGGACTCAGGTGTCCAAATTCAGTCCAAGTTCATTACTGACCTGGCCCATAATCTTTTGATCATAGCTGGCCTTTCTGTAGTGATTTACATGAACAGGTGAAACTTTTGTAGAAAGAGGAAGAGAGAAAGGTTTTACCACATGGTAGGTTCACATAGACCAACATCTAAGTGAGAGCAGAGGATGGTGGCTTCAAAGGCCATAAATTGCTTCTGAGAGGTCTGTGCAAGGTGATGATGGGGATACACATCCTGTGGAGCCGGTGTGTGCTGCAGCACAGCCAGCGTGCTCATCTACCCAACACTCAGGAGGGACTCCTGGCTCCACCAGGGTAGATATATGCAAAGAAAATCATCTTCATCTAAGTTACAGAACAAGCTATGCCTGCAAAATTTTTTGAGAAATCTGAAATTTTGTTGGGAAATTTTTAGGGGGAAAGTGCAGAGTCTCCCACACACTGGGTCTTTGTCCCGCTTGTGGGACCCAAGGTGCACACTGCTTTTCTGGTGTGGGGCTGCGGGCCACACTTTTAAAACCATGAGATCATTTGCTCTCCAGCTTGCGAGTAGGAAATATATAAGGAATCAAAGTGTTCAGGGCTGAGTTAACTGGCCTGTGATCGTTACACAGAAACTGTTGAGTGTATCTATCTTCTCAGATGACCACTGCAGGCTTAGTAAGCCAGTACTATAAAGTCCTGACTCTGCATATAAGGACAGAAAGCACAGACAAATTAAATGATTTCTGCAAGATCATGCATAGCTATGTCACATCTAATCCCATCCAAGTGCTTAAACAGAAAGGAACAAGTTTTCTGCTCTCAAGCAATTACCCTCAAGTCTTTTCCACCACATACTACCACAGGAATCAGAGATCAGAATATTCTCCAAGTTATAACACTCCAAGATGTCAAGCACAGCCTGGCAGTGCTGGCTCTGTTCCAAGACAGTGTGGCTGCACTTGTTAATGTTAACTCCTAACAAGTGGCAGGGGAGTTCAAATTCTGCAATTTTTCTACATTTCTTAAGCTCTGTGAAATAAAATTAACTTATGGATTAGTACGCTTAAGGTAATCTGTGCTTGAAAACCATTTATACATGAAGAAAACAAGGCATGGGGAGAACACAGTAGAAAGTTAAAAGTGTAATTGGGATGGCAAGGCAACTAGGGGGTTAACATTGTTTGGCTTTAGCTGCTTAAAGCACTTACATCTAAATTGACCTCAGGTAAATAAAATAACCAATGTCCAGGAAGGCTTATATAAAATACACTGATGTGTTTGTCTTGTGTTTGAGAAAGGTATGGAGGCTGAATTATGTATGCTGTAGCTGTTGCCAGCATCAGAAACTTCTTTAAATAATTAGAGCAATTGGGTAGCCAGGCATCTGTTTTTTCTTTTTATGAATGAGGAGACCTCATGGGCCAAATGAATGCATAATGTTGGCATGCTTGGCTTAAATGGATGGATACCAAACTTACACTGTGTAAATTTGACCCATTGGGTGTTTCTCAGTGAAGATGGTAATGGCCGTTTCCTGAGACTATAGAGAAGCTGGGCTCTGTCAGTAAGCCCCAAGCCCCAGGTTGATTTGTTCGCCTCACAGGGAAGGGAGGGACAAACGGTAACAAAATTAGTCTTTTCAGGTTTGCCAGGAGGCAATGTTCAAGTGAGAGCTGATAAGCCCCTTGCCCTGGAACTCCTGCAGCATACGGCATGGGAACGGGGTCTGGCTGGGAGCCTGCTGTCTCAGCTGGGCAGGCTCAAAAAATGAGGGTTCATAGTAGGAAATGGGAAAGGCACCCTTTTCTGTGACTGATACGTGGAGAGCTTGAGCCTTTCCAATTGAGCATTGACCATTTTTTAACTGTCACGGATTTGAACTGTTTTTTTTAAGTTCTGGGCAGTCACTTTTGGAAACTTTTGACCTCATCTGCCTCTATAAGAATCAAAAGACATAAAGAAAAGTGAACTCGGGCTTGGAAAGAGAATCTAATAAGGCATTTGAGCAAACTCAGAAGTTACTACTCTCTGTAAAGAGTGTTTGTGTACTCTGAGAGTGATTAACGTGTAGTGCATTAGCTGTGGGCATGCACACAATACTAGTTAGGACCAAGAAGTCATCTGGGTTTGCTTATAGATCTTGGACTGTAGCAGAAAGAAGCAATGTTCAGATATTGCTTTCCTTTAATTATTTCAAGATATATCTCTATAGAGAAAAAGAAAACAGACGGAGGACGCACTTGCACTTGAAATACAACAGGGAGCTATCATGGGCATCAAGAAATCTTCGTTACTTTTACCATGAAGCTGAATCTACCCATACCTCCTATGCCCCATATTCCCAGTGCCAGATTTAGAACAGAGGCTGCCACAAATGYTGTGTTGAAACATAAATAAAAAGTGAACAGTAAATGCTGGGGCTGGAACAGCCCTCGTCACGTTTGGGATCAGGAAATGCCAAGAGCGGCTGCTCGGGAGGAGTTTGCCCTGATTATGGCCACAGGCCTTTGGATCTGAAGGGGTGTAACCAGCTTTAAAAGCTGTGATGTTATGGCATAGGACTGTGATGTCTGTAACCCACCAGTCTGCTATCAGAAACCGAGTGACCGCCACAATGGAAATCCATTTTAAGAACCGTTTTTTTTGGCAGAACTTGCAGTTATCGCAAACAAAAAATGTATGGTGACTGAACAGAACTGGGTCTGTAGGAAGTGCAGCATATGGATTTTGTTCATCTCGAATCCAGTGTAGGTGGGGATTGAGTCTTCCCAGGGTAAGTGGGATATATTTCATTGCTCTACTACCTCATATAAAACCTGATTCATCAGCATAAAGCTCCTTGTATGAGGAGTAAAGTCATCTGTTTAGGAGAGTGCTCTTTGTTAATCAAAAGTTTCAGCAGTGCTGGATTCAGTGCTGAAATTTGCAGATGAGGACCACAGCTCTCAGAAAACACAAATGGCTTTTTCAGCATGCTTTTCCTATCTGCGTACTGCCAGAATGAGCCATGTGCTATCACTGCCACTGTTAATTCAGTTTGCCAAGAATACCAGGTCTCACTCTGCATCCCAGTGCCACTTACCTTGGCAGTAAAGCTCGACTATTCACTGCAAATCAGGCCTGGAAAATGTAAACCCAGTAACAGTCTTCTGTCTGTTCTTCCTGACTCTTTTCCTGATGTGTTTTCTGTTTACGCTCTGTAGGGCATCAGGTGTCAGAGCAAGTAGGTGATGCCAATAAAAGCCACTTCACAGTAGAGAGCTCGTGGCTGCCTCCCAGCAACTGAATGCATCCCCTCTGTGGTGCCCTTATCCTTGTCTTCTCCAGCTTTGGCTCTCGGCACTGAAGACTGTTCAAAATGCAGTTTTTTTCTGGAGGCAACATGCAGAAATCAGAGTGCTGCTCTGGCAAGCATAAGTGTCCAAACATGCAGTGGGGCCAGAACTGCCAGTGTGTTTAATGTATTTTCTTTACTGGTATGTATCTTTCAAAACAGGTATTTGCCAGAGGTCATGAAAAGCCCCTCTGCATGCACCCCTGTGCAAAGGCTCACCGTCTAAGGGCTTACATTGCTCTCTCCCAGTCGAGTGGTGGTGGCTTGGCCCCCCTCCAGGGTCTCCTTGCCCACTGTGCTTGTAGAGGCCCATTTGCCTCCAGGGAGGCAAAATTTCCAGGAGGGATCCAGCTGGTGAAGGGGGGAACAGGGTTGCATGCCTGTGTGCCTGTGTAGGAATGGGGGATCTCAGCATGGGGTGGGAATGCACAGGGTCCCCCCGACTCCTGTGTGGTGCTGCACCCATATAAACCTCTCTTTGTGCAGATCCAGGTGCTGGCAACACCTTCCCTGGGGGACGGCATGCGTTGTGGAGACAGACTGTCCCGTGTTTCAGCAAGGTTGAATTTAGTTGGGAAGGAAAGGAGAGAGGTTGTATGGTCCTGGCGCTGGGAGCTGGCAGAGTGGGGGGAGGCAATGGGGAAACGGGAGGGGAAAATCAGGGTCCTGATGGAAGGATGGGGCAGGGGGAAGGTGCTGGGGGGCGTAGAGCACCTGGGGGCCCTGTGATGTGGATACAAGGAGGGTGTAGAGCAATGCAAGGGCCTCCCCAGGCACGCAGACCCCAGTGGACTGGCAGAAATGCCAGCATTTGCCCTTCTCCCCATCCCGGCCCCGTCCCTCTGCTCCTCTCACTTCCAGYGGGATGGGAAAAACGGTGTTTCTGGTGTTTCTTTAACTGGTCACCGCCAAGGTGTTCACTGCCCTGTGAAGGTATTGAAGCTCCAGACTACTATCACTCACTAAAACATGTTCAAAAAAATCACTCTGCTGTGTGTGAACCAGCCCGACATTGGAAAGGCTGCTGTCCGCCCAGGGTGGCTGAGCAGGCAGCAGCTCTGCCACTGCGGGGGCTGCGGGGCAGGGCTGTAAGCAGGAAACTCACACCCCTTCCTCCTGCTCAGGATACTTGCGACTAAGCCTTTATTGTAATATGTGTGCAAACGGGTCAGGGTTGGGGAGTGCAGGCTGTGAAGAACTGCTATGACCCTTTTTGCTGTCCATTTCCACCATTTTATCCAAGCATCAAGTTTTTTGGGGCATTTCCAGCCATACAGAGCAATAAGGTGTACCCTAAGGGACAAAAGATATAGACATGAGTTTCTGCAGTGCAGTAGTCTGTATCTATACTTTTTGTAAGCCAGTAATTTCTCTTATTCATTTCCACTTAAAAAAGCAGAAAACAGACAGTATGCATAAACATCACTCCATGATGTAGTAATTCAATTAACTATAAACTCAGTAATATAGAAATAGAGTAGCAAAGGAGAGCCATCTTTCTTCTATGATGCCTTTAAGGGCCACGGAAAGATCCAACGCAATTTTAAATCCTTCTCTGAAATCAAGCCTTGAGAAGAAATGCTGCTCTTGTTACCTTTAAAAGAAAAAAAAAGAACTCTTCAAATCTTATCAGAAAAATAAATTTATCTGAATAAGCTCTATCCTCTTGCCTCCAGTGCCACAACCATATATTATAAGGTGAGCTCTGCATTTTGATCCCCAAATTAAGTAAATTACTTCTAATAAATTGCTTAGTCACAAGCACAGTTAAGCTGGAAATACCATTTGCATTCGTATAATTGCCAGCATTAAATCTCCATGAGAATTGTAAGAGGAAAGCCTCTACATTTTATGCTTGCTAACTCCTCAGAGTGTTTTATACTATGGAAAATATTGTAAATGCTTTCAAACTACTTTAATAATTGACATTTTCCACCTTAGGTTCTCAAAGCTCTTTTCAAAGAAGGGCAAACAATGAAAGAAAGTGAAAAATAGTTTTGGGAGAGAGAAAATTAAATTACATGCATGTTCTTATAAAGTATCAGAAGAAAAGAAAGGCAAGCAGCCTTTGCAGAAAAGAAAGCTGAGAAGCACAGAGCTTACAGAACCATGTTTGAAACGGTGCTTGGGTTACTGAAGATACAGAGGAGGACACGTATCTGCAGAAAGACCAGGAGCCTATCTTCCACGGCTTGCTCCACAGAAGGCATCTAAGAGGTCGTTACCCCCCACAGCTGCTTGCTGCCATCTCCGGCTATCAGTTACCACCCTGCAGCTGGCCTGGCCAGCCCTTGCCTTCCCGAGCCTGAGCAAAGGAAGCTGCTGTAGGAGAGCCGTGTCCTCTGACCTGGCCTGCTTCATTTGGATTGATGGTAGTAGGGGAGCTCTTCTGCAAATAGCTCAACAAGTAGCTTTGAAAACTGGTGGCTTCTGGCAGAAGAGGTAGGGATGTATGAGGCGCTTGCCTTTTTTTAATCCAGCAATGAAAAAAAAGATGTTGCAGACAGGTTCTGGGTTTCCCAGCTCTGTGAGGGATGCCCATGGTCCTCATGGCTCCCAGAGACATCCAGGGCTCTGCAGATACATGCTACAAASATGCATGTGCTGGGGAAGGAGTTGCTCAGGACCAGGCAAAAGGGAAACGTTTCCTGCTGCTGCGCCCACAGCCCTGCAACACTGCGCCGTGTGCTGAGGTCAGTGCTTGGACTTTGGTTTGCAAAATCCTAATGGTTTCTGTTGGGTCCCAGTAGGGGTTTGGGAGTCCCAGGGAGAAGGCCAGGCAATAACTAAGGCCAGAGGAAGACTGAGCGAGGCATCTGTTGTGTTAATTTTGGTGAGTTACAGCCACAGCCATACCTTGGTGTGTCCGGACCCGGGTTCAGTTTCTGCGTCTCCACTGACAGCTCACTGAGGCAGAGCAGCCCAAAGCTGGTTTAAACTCTCCATGGTGAGTTTATCTCAGGCTGTTCAGTGCTGGTGGTGGTTTCTGTGAGTCCCTTACCATAAAGTGAAAGACATTTATGATCAGTGAGAAATGTGTCCGGCATGTCATGCTTGCGTAAGGTACTGGCAAGGAGAACAGAGGAGGCGATCCTGATTCACACCAGTGTAAGAGAGGGAGGTGTCAGGCCTGCAGAGCCACATAAAATGATGCGTTGCCCTCCTGAGTGAGCTAATAAAGTACATAACCAAGCTGTGTCAGCTGCGATATTAAATATTACACGCTACCCTGCGTTACAGCTCACTGATTGCCTTGGCTGTTTGCTCTGGTGTGGTGGAGTGGCGGAGCTGCTGCTGACAGCCCAAATAAGTTGTAAAGAGTGGCTGTTGAGGCCCCTGGTGCATCGCGCAGTGCTTCTGCATTCAGCCCCCGTTGTGTTTGCTGAGCTCCCCTCTCACCGTGCCCTCCTCACAGGCTTTCTGCCATTGAGCTCTCTTTGCCATGGACTGGGATAGCTTGTATATATACTCTGCATCAATACTTAAAGGAGCTCAGATGCCTGACGGGATGCCATCAGAAGCTCACTTTGTCTCCTTTGTGGCATTGCACGGGAAAGCCTGTAAAGAAACCTGCAAGTGCAAACTATAATTGTTTCCATCCAGCTGTTCTTGTCCAGCTAAGCAGACAGTGATTTTTGGGGAAATTACATTTTAAAGCTTCTGCTGCTCTAAAGTGAATTTCTTTGGTCTTCACAAAATTAATGCTTTACAGCTTTCTTCTTTCTTCTTTTTTTTCAATAAGTGAATACCTTTCATCATCTAGTAAAAATTCAATTTACAAGAATGAGTAAGAAAATTGAAACAAGTGCTGATTTGCATGTAATAAATTGGGTTAATTTGTGGTAAGTAATTGTTTGCTTTTAGTCTGTTGCTCTGTTTCTTTTCACATGCAGGGGGGAAAGGAATTGGCGTTACTGTGAGGGATGCAGTTTGCCAAACAACTCGGCCTAGTTATGGGAAKTTTTGAGTAAACTCCCTCACATTTCCAAGGCTGGACTTTCTGAAGGTCACGGAGTCAGGAGCATAAAATCAGGCTGATGTCCACTAAGAGATCCAAGAAATGAAAGACAACAGATAAATGGACTTCAAAAGAAAACTGAGTATGGCCCTCTGCACACCAGCTTTTTCCATCATTACGTCCGCTCTTCTACAAGAGCGGTGCACGCACATGGTGACATGCAAACAAGCAGTGTTCAGAAAATGGGTGATCAAGAACTTAGCAGCACCTGTAACTGAGGAATCTGGCACAAATGCTAGATTTCATTTACCTCTCTCTTTGTTTTTCTTTTTTTTGAAGGAGTTTTTGAAGACATTCTGTGATGCCTTTGGTGTTTCATCTGTAGGAAACTGTGACAGTGCAAGCAAATCTCCATGGAGTCAGTTGCTATGAAAAAGATGGTTCCTAGGAACTAGAGGTTAGTGCTTGGGCTGGTATTTCAGAAGAGATTTGCAAAATCGTCACTTCTGCCGTCAACTGTTGTACAGAGTGGAAATCAACAGGTTGGACCAAGAGCGGTCCCAGAGACTCCATCAGTGGGATGGCAGAGGTCGTGTGTGCATGTTTCATGAGTTTCTATGCCATAAATGGTTGTTGGAGAGTATGTAATTTACTGCTGCCAGTGTGGCTATTGTTCCTAATCTACAAAACTTCAAAAAGTCTAAGAACAGTTTTATGCACAAGAATTTCGATAAGAGGGACTAACCTTATCCTGCAGCACCCAAGCATTTGGCCTTGGTGTCCTCCTGCCTCTAAACATTTCACTTGTTCTGTGACTTGGCCTCATCTTGAGACACTGTGGATGAAGTCTTCGCGAGTTACAATTAATCAGTTTGCTGTTCCTTGCAAGGGAATCGGATTTCTGTCCCATATCTCTAGGATAAAAAGGGATGACCTTTTCTACCCCTGCTCCATGGGACAGACATAAACACATAAGCATGATGGAGAAGGGAGAGGGGATGTTTCCCCTCTGATGTCCTCTGTTTCTCCTTCCCTCAGCACTGTGGGGAGAAGCTGTAGGGAGGATGCAGGCATGATCCTGGCTACTTGGGTCTGGCAGGAACAAACGTAGCTGTTGGGGAAGACCTTGGGTTTTCCTCAGTGCCTCAACAGCCGATCTTACAGACCTGGTCATGTCTTGAAACTGCTGTGGCCATAAACACCAAAGTTGAGCCATTACTCAGGGCTGGGGGGATTTCGCCCTGGATTTGCAAGGGATAATTTTTGTGATGACCCTTTCTGAAGGAGAGCATCGATGGTGGGGTTTGTTGCAGTCACACGGCTGCTTAATCACAAGGTTTTCCACAGTGAGGGTCAGGACTGGAGCGGTGGTATAAAGACTTTGAGCCAAAGCCCTGAATTTTCATCACTCCAGGCGGGCAAAGGAGTTGTATCTCTCTCTAAATGATATTTAGGGATTTCTGCAGCTGAATGCCATTATCAATGACAACATTTTGAATGAATAGCCCTACACATATATTCCGTGGCTGCAATGTGAATAATTGTGAACGCTCCTCAATCTTCCTCTTCCCACTCCTCTCTCCCCCCTCAGCCTAAGCACAAACACTCATTTCAGGGCTAAAGATATACTCTTAAATCACTTCTGACATTTCTTTGTTGTTGCCTAATGAAGGCTAGGTTGATGGGCTAGAGGGAAGTTTTATATAAGCCCTTGCTGAGACGTCGTTGTAGGATCGGAAGTGGGCAGCAGTTGCAAATGTTAGCATTTGTCTCTGGAGTTTATTTAACTGCAAGCCTGAATGTCTGCATGGCGTACAGGGCTTTGTCCCCCCCGCCTTGGTTTTCTGAGTCCCAGTGAAATGTCACGGTCCCGAGGACTGTGGGGTTCAAAGAGCAGCCACGCTGCTGTCCCCACCGAGCTAACAAGGGGCCTCTGTGAGCCCTTGTTTGGAGGGAGACATCCCACCAGGGACGTGCCGGCTGCTCCTCCTGGCTTTCCCAACCCTTTCCAAACACTTTTACACTCTGCTTCTTTCATTAATTGGATTATTTGTTTTTTAAGCTTGTTGCTGAGCAAGTCAAATCGACCCACGCCTGGTTAACAAAGCCTGAAATAATTGTGACTAAGTCAAAGCAGTGCTGAAGGGGGAGACCAGCCACACAGACCAGGCTAGTTTCCCAGCCCTGCTGAGCGTATTTAATCCTTGCTGGGTTTATCCAGGTGTCAAGGAAGGGCTTGAATGGCAGCCAGAGGCTGGGAATGTGCCCCCTTGCTGCCTGATGGTCTGGTCTTTCGTTCTCTGCTTGTAACCTGGGATTTACAGACCGACGGGGATGAGCTAGTTTTCTTGTGGGGAGTCTGGAAAAGCTTGCTTTGCTGTGTTGTCCTTATCCTAAGGAATGCAAATGGTCAGTTCAAAATGGGGGCTTCCTAGGGTTAGCTGTATGTTAGGATGGCAGGACACTTCTGCTCTTTGAAGATTAGGTAGGTCAGTGAAATGCTGTAAGTCCACAAGACCGACAGATGAGGTCAACCTGCTGTTGTGATTAAGTAGAGAAAATACTTTCAACACTGTTAATGACTGTGACTGCCCAGACTACAGCTAGTCAAGATCCGATATTAAAAAATAAGATAGATCTGAATTTTTCATGGCAGAAGTGCTTTCGGTGCGTTCTGCTATTCAGAAAGCAATCAGATTCTTCAGGATTAGAGGCAGCTGAGGCATGTCATCTTCATTAAAAACCTTTGGGATCTACAGCTGAGAGACCATATGTTGAGCATCCCTAGACCTGACTGTGCCCACTGAACTACAACTGAACTTGCTGGGTGAAGCACAATTCCAGATTTTGCAGATGGAGGCATTAGGGAGAAGTCTTTAGGCTATCGGGCAGATTCACTGAGTGGGTCTTATTTGGAGAATATAATTTTATGAGGCCAGAAGTATCGTCCCAGGTATAGATTGTGGCAATATAACTCACATGGTTAACTTCATTTCTGTTGCATATGGTTGTAAAAGAGGAATGGCCCAAATCCATGTTGTCTTTGCAGGAGGACTTCAGGGAGATTACTCTTGGTAGTGTTTTTTGATGCATATGCTAGGCCTATTCTTTGCTGTCAGCGTGGTAAATGCTTAAAGGGCTCTTTATGGGCAGAACAGGTAAGAGCCAACATTGTGGGAACTCCCCATGTTTCACTAATCCATAGTGATGCTCCATTTTCATAGTAGGTTGGATGAGGAAAAGCAATTGGGAAAACCTGTGCCTGCTTCGCAGTAAGAATTCGTATTAGAAAGTGTTTTGGTGTCGTATTCACCCCTTCTAACTTTCTGGTTCTTGGCTGCACTCTTCCTTATCTGTTGTCAAAGCACCTACCAATAGTGCATATTGGGTATAATATGGGATGTGGCAATAAAACAAGCTGCAAACACAAATCTTGAAACATGGGATTTCTATTAGACTGGAAATGTGAAACTGGGATGCCATTTCTCCTCAGGGTCCCAGCAAATCAACAGAGATGTGGGTGGGCACCAGCAACCATTACACAGAGCCGGTGAGTGGGGCCTAAGCAAACAGGAGGTCTAAAGTAACTTAAGGAAGACTCAAGTCTGCTAAATACTGCTGCAGCCCAGAAGCTGATAGAGCCTTGCTCTTCTCAGCTGTAAGTTGTGATGTCAAGGTTTTTGGCTCCTTTATCTGCAGGCATACCTGATTAGTTATCCTACCGCTAGCCTGGTCTTTCCTCACAGCCCTCTAAGAGAGAGTCACCTTTTCCCACACTTTCTGAGCCCATGTGCTCCACGTCTTGTAAAAGCTCTGGCTTCTTTCAGAAGCTGAAATGTTTAAGACCTTCTTGTGAATTTAGCCAAGGTCTAGCAGTGACATTTGTCTCCCAAAGAAAAGATAGCCAGTTCAAGCGGTACTGTGGCTCACCAAATAGGCAACAGCTCCCCAGACATGGGTCTAACCTGCACTCCCAGCCTGCCAACCCATGAAAGCAATTTGCAGGGCAAATATACCGTGCTACACCTCCGGTCCTTGCAGATGTTTGCATGCCTCAGTTGGATTGTGTCATCCCACGAAAAAGTGAAATATGAGATAAGCATAGCAATTTTACTGTCCTAGTAGCCCATTTTCTTTGTCCTTTTATGCATTGCGTGGCCGATCCGAGTCTTCCTCAACTTGCCAAGGTCTTCTTGTGCTTTGAGAGTCAGACAGTGATCAGTGACTTTCATGATGCTCTACTCTCGCTCCTTTGGACTCCCTGTCCATGCCATCACATTAAGGTGTATTATCTTTCCAAGAATGTGTATTTCCAAGAATGTATAGCATCTTTCAAAGAATAAGGTGTATCACCTTTCCAAAAGTGAATGTCTTCCCTTGCCATGACTCCAAGGATGGGGAATGGTCTCGTAATAGCTCCTCCAAATTGTGGGGAGATATGGGTCTCATCTCTGGAGCTAGGACTTAAACTTTCAAATTCTTGAACTGGTCATTTGCCTGGGATGATTTTTTTCTGATAGGACACATGATAATGCTGCTGTACTTGACTGCCTTTCAGCAAAGGAAGCTGAGGGCTGGATTGTCAGGTAACACGGTATCAGTCAAGAATGAGCTAAAGCCTGTTTTCCATTCCCTTAAAATCCACGTATAGGCCACATTATCCCAGGGATTGGCTAGCTTGTTCTCAGAGAAGTTAGTTTTGTTCATTTCATACAGCAGTTTACCAGGGGTGCAAAGCATGGCCTGAGTTTACTAAGTTTCTCCCACTTCTCTGTATGAACGTTGTATGATATAAATCCATTTGAAATTTATCTTTGGCGCGTACTAAGGCTTTGCCAGGTCACATCGCCAAGACATGCTCGCACTCTCATTTGTGCTGCCAAACATTATTCTTGACTTCATACTTCCTTTTGCAAATATTATGGCGGATGTGACACACACAGGCACCTCCTGCTTGGGCAGCTTGCACTGACCTTGTGCTGGACCCAGCAGATGTGCCTCCAGCCACATGCACACCCTCCAGGACCATCCCAGTGTTGCTCTAGCGGTGGTCCTTTCCAGCAGCCAGGCTGGCTGGTGTACAGTGTCAAAGACTGCTGGAGGCTGTCAAATATCAGTGAAGGAGGGCGTTTATTGCAGTGATTTCTGTAAGTTCTTCCACTCCTGTTTTACTAGGTTACATCCTATTGCATAATTTAATGCTGTGTGTTTGTTATCCCCGAAGGGCTTTTGTCTTATTCAATGAGCATTAAAGATGATGGTTATTGGCASAGACAGCTGTGCTTTTTTTATTTTTTTATTTTTAATTATTTTTTATCATTCAGTGTGGCCCTAATTTTTGTATTAGCAATGGGATTATTGCTTTCCATTTAGTAATTTTCTTATTGTTCTGTGTTCTTATTGTAGTACTATTTGGACATCCTTTGAATCTTAAATTTATTCTTGTGCTTCTCCTGCACATCAAGGAGGACGCAGTCTTGCTTCTGTTTTATGATGAGCTGTTATCACATAGACAGATTAAAAAACATCAGTGTGTTATCAACATTATTCTCATCCTACATCCAAACCTCACACCACCCTCCCAAATGAAAAAAAAAAAAAAAAAAAAAATCCAACCCAGAAAACAAACTTTCAGAAGTATGTATTAAGTACGTATTTGTGTACTCAAAGCTGTGGACAAAAACATAGGCCCAGATGACAGGCTCCTTTTCTCTCCTGCAGTCAATGCAATTCACTTAGCTACCTCTCTTAATCTGAATTCATCTGGATAGATGAAGTTTTATAAGAGTCTTCCAGGCACAAAGCTTCTTGCAGGATCTGTGTATATGTGTATCCAGCAGTACCTTTACTCTGTTCTTCTGGAGAAGATCCCATTTTCAGCTTTTAGCCTGCTTCATCTGGAATCACCTAATTGCCATCTCCCTGAAACAGGAATATATGCTGACCATGAGGACCTTGGAGGTATTTTTTTTTTCCAGTTGCACAGTATTGTAGCTTTCCATATTCCTAGATCATCAGTGCAGGAAGGGATTGGGGGCCAGCTACTGTGGAGTCTTTGCTGTAGACAGGAATTAGGCACTTTAGACCACATACTAGACACAGACTCATTTGACCCTGCAGGCACCTTCACTTTGGTCTGCAGAGTTCCTGAAGTGCTTGCAAAAATCCTTTGYGTTTGTTGATGTACTGAGAAGGTTCAGACTCCAAGCCTTTAGCAATTTGAGAGGTAGGCAGGGGGACACACACAGCATTGCAAGAGAACCTGGTTTGTCAGGCTGGCTTATCTCCAGGAGAGTTGAAAATACAGATGTGGTAGCATTACCCACCTTTTTCATTATTGCCCGGGGTGAGAGCATTCACCAGGGTAGGTGGAGAACAACGTTCTTGTCCAGCCCTACCCGCGGGAAGGGATTTTGTCTCCATCTCTCTCTCCTGAGGAAAGTGCCAAACCATAGACCATGCTTGGATGAGCACACTCTGTATCTCTCTTACCTTGTCAGTCTGTGCAGCAAAGAATGAAGGATTTATAGGGGTGGAGAGAGAGCCTGCAAGGGGGTGCAAGCCAGAGTAGTTCACACTGTAATAAAGTCCCTGTCTTAAGGGAGGTGGCGGGGGATTTCCTGTTTTCTGGTCTCTGCTACAAGAAATGCTGTTACATGAGTCATTAGATGAAAAGGCATAATAGCACTAAGAACAGTGTCTGGACTGCAGTAGGCTATCCCACTCCCTCCAACTACACACTCAAGTTATTCATGTTACCATTAGAAATGTCAAAGCTATAAAGAAATGTTGCTATGTATTTCAATGTGCTGACACCCTAAAGGATTTTCAGCCTGGCAAAAATGCCAGCAGGGGAAATGTGGGCCCAGAAGGTTTTCTTGGCATAAATAAACAAATGATTACTATAACTCCTTTTTTTTTTTTTTTTTCCCTCCAAACCAGAAGAGGCTATTTTTAAATGTGGAAATGGAACAGAAGTAATCCTGGGTTAACTTGATTGTTCGAACTGTGTAGCCCAAGCGAAAGGGTTGTGTCAGTGACAAGGTTGTTGGTAATCCACCTGCAAGGCCACGTTGTACATGTGAGTATTAATAACTGCACTTCATGATTAATAACTGCAGTGATTATAGTATAATACTGATGTGTTGATAATTAGGAATAATACTGATAATAAGAAATAATCAAGTAAGAGCTGATGAGATTTTGATACACATGTAAATACATGAATTGTGTAGTCATTAAGAACTCACCTGCTGAGTGTACTAATCAAKAGCTAATCAAATCAGTTGGGAAATGTTTGGAAATGAATATGTAGAGTAGCTAAAGGCATATTTTAAAGGGTGGCTTAAGGGCTTCAAGCTTTTTGCAGAGTGAGTTTACTATGCTCAGGCACGTCATTTTTGCTGGAGTGCTTTAATGATGTCAACAGGGCTGTGAGGACAGAATTGGGTAATGAACAGCTAGCAAGGTTTTTTTGGCTGGGTTTCTTGCATCTAGGATAAAAGAGGGCTAACCTCTTTCTCAGATCCTGCTGCAACAAGCCAGCAAATGCTGAGAGCATCCTTTGGAAATGGTAGAATTGCTTGGCCTACTGCCTTCTGCCAGATGATGCTACTTAGTTTTAGTGTGTCATACATGAAACCAGCCCCAACAATTACAACATCTCACAGTAATATCCAGGGCTGAGCAAGAGAGACAGAAGGAGCCTGCATGCCAGAATTTCTATGCCAAAGGGAGGAAGATCTGAATATTGTTCTCCTACCTCATGACAAGAGACCATTTGGATATTAGCAATAGTCACGAGATCTTATTTGTGCAGGCTGGCACTAATCCATTCAATACAAAACACATTGAAAAAGGCCCCTGGTAAAGGTAGTGGAAGAACCAGGTCCTCTTAAGCCCATGCTGCCTGCCTGCTGTGTGCCTTCACACAAGGTGAAGTGGCAGCACTAGGATGGGATGTCCTAACTTTGGAGATATGACATCTGGCCCTGCCTTTGGCACACCCATCAGCTTTTTGCATTAGAAAAATGTAAAAATATAGTGTTTCTAAAGAGAAAGCATTGGGAGCAGGTAGTCCTTTGCTTCGTCAAGGTGAGTGGGACCTCCCTTGTAAGACCGTTTCAGACAGAGAGCATTCAAAGCTGTGGTTTCCCAGGAAAGCATCCTTGTCACCAGAACGTCAGTCAGGACAACAGCCTTCTCACATCTCTGCTGCTAAAATCCATCTACTGTAAAAGAAAATCCAAGGTTGTGGGGAGCAGCAAGGTTATGGGGAGGAGTAATTTGACTCTAGGACTCTCTTTAGTGCTGTTTGCACTGTAGTTCATTCTTGCTAAGTAAAAAGCATAAAACCCCATCATGCCCCTGCAGCATATCTAGACCACGTCTATCCTTGCTGACTGTCTCAAGCCCCCGAGCTCTTTGCTCCTCCCTGACTGGCAGCGTGGGCTCAGCAGGCAGAGGAGCCCATCTGTGGAGGCAGCAGCAGGGGCCAGCCTTGTCCGGGCATGTGTGGGACCAGAGACAAGGGGAAGAAATGCAGGACACAGGCAAAGTGTTTTACAAATTGATTTGTGTTGATTCACACACTTGAAATGCTGAMGCACATTTCCTTACCTGCACTCGACTGGTAATGGATCCTGGACCTTTTTTCTGCCGTCAGCCACTCGCTGGYGTCATGGGTGCAGCTACAGAGCACTGGTGCTTTAGGGCTGGAAGCTTTTTAACCTGAGCAATTTCAGTGACAAATGTGCTCCTGCTAATACCGAACCTGGAGCACAGGTTGGTGCCTGCAAAGGCATCCATCCTCTCTTCCCCCTCTGTAACCTGCAAAACCAGATATTCTGCTCTACAGTTATGCAGTCCCATGGTATTACCGTACATCCACAAAGGACTGCAGCCATAGGCCTTGCAGGAGGGAGGTCTGCCAYGGTCCAGTCAAGGCTTTTTCTGTGTTGGCTGTTTCTAGTTGTCTTTCAGCAGGTATGCRTCCTTTGGCTCCTGGCCCCTTGCTCCCCTGCTTATCTGGTTCTCCCGCTCTTATATTTTTCCTCTGCTCTGCTCCTACTCTGGCTCATTTTTACTACTCCCTCCTCTTCCCCCAGTTTAACCTCACTGTATGTGCTCAATGGCATATGAACTAGTAGAGATTTCAGCTGGAGTTTGGGGGCACTCTTGGAAATGGCCTTGTTGCTCCGCCTTCCCCCTTGCCATTTTCACATCTTTCTATGTCAGAGCCTGAATACTGCAGATCACCAGCATTGCTATAATGAGCAGGGCAAGAATTTTCCCTAGTTATCCATAAATTAGCAGAAATACAGATTAAAAGCTAGCCTGGCATCTATGGCCATGAAGGCTCTACGGGCAGGTGTCCGGCACACTGGCGGCTGCAGGTACCTCCGAGAACCATATCCGATGGGGATGCGTGGCACTCCTCTTTCTTTGGAGGAAAACCCAAGCACTTTCAGCAGTGAGAAGGCTCAGTCCAGCAGCGTTACCAAGGTGGATTTTGTGCTACGCCTAGAAGCTTTCAAAACCGCACTAGCTTTGGCTAGCCCAGCCTGGCTTCATCCAGCTGTGACAGGATTTTGCCCTAAATGATTTCATTTCTGCAACTACGGCATGCACTTTTATCTGGAAGCAAACTGTTTACTTATTTGCTTTTAATTATTTATGGTAATGAAATAGCACCCATATCTCAAAATTTTCCACAAAAATGAATACTCTTGTAGTTCAGATCTGTGGCCATGAAAGAAAACACAGTTCCCCACTGTTGCTTATAACGTTTATTTGTTTTTAACTTCAAAACACAGGTGATTTTCTCAAAACAAATAGAGTAATGGGGGAAATGAAGGTGGCTCTCTTTGTAACTTTCCCAAGAAACACATCTGGAAAAGCATACTTTTGCAAAACAACTACATTTTAGCATACCCGGACAGTGAGATTCCAAAAAGTCATAAATAGCAGTGAAGTTAGCAACCAATGTCGTTGGGGTTTTTTTCTTCTTTTTTTTTCCCTTGTTTAACTTGCAAACAGCACTAAATGAACCCACAATTTCCAYGACTAATACAGAGACATTTTTACAGAAGTCTCTGAGTATGCAGTTAATTTCCAAGATGGGGAATTATGGAGATATACCTCCTCACTTTGATTCTGTAAAATAAATTTGGTGGAATAATTGGATATTATAACATCTGATAGTCTTGCTACTGATTTAAGCCTACAGCTTAGCTATTTGAATCACTACCCTTAATTGCTACTTAGTTACGTTTATCTAAAAGTCATTTTTTACCCATAGGCAGGTACAAAAACTTTCTTTAGAAGCAGCAGTGAAGTGTTGGATTATATTTTGTAAATAGCTCTGATGCCACACTTCATCAGTACTCTTAAAACCTTAGTCTCATTTTTGGTTTCATCGCCTGTACAACATCTCTTGCTCCACCTTAATAGTCAGGTAGAAAAACAACCAGTTTAGAGACAGATCAGTAAAATTAAAGGCCAGTTTTCCTGAATCCGAATGCTACAGCCAGGTGCTGATCACCGGGAAGGTCAGGGAAGGTGGAAATAATTCTGCAGACCAACGAGGAAAAGGATGAAGCCACTGTTAAGACTATAGTGACCAGAAAATGCCAAGATCTGCAACTCCTAGCACCTGCATAGACACACACAGAGTCAGGCACAGACGATCAGACACACACCCATGCATGCACAGGGCCTGGGAGCCCCGCATGGAGCACACAGCTTTGCCTGCCAGCTCGCAGCCGTTGGAGCTGCAGCAGCTCCACAGCAATCTCAGCAGGGCCCATCTTCTCCTACAGCCTGGGCTGTGCAGCACCACAGAGCTAAAACGATCCTCTATGGCTGGGACTGTGGAAGAGCAAAAAACATATTTGGAAATGCAATCCCCTAATTAATAAAATTTGGATAGGAACATATTAGTTATTTTTGCTAGCTAATGCCTGCTCTTCACAAGTCAGTCTTCCTTTTCCTGCATGCATGTGAAAATCAAATGTTTCTGGCACTGGGTGTGCTGCCCACATTGTAATGTGCTTCGTAGCTTTTTGTACCTACATAGAAGGAAAATATCACTTTACCATCTGATTTGCTTGAGTTGCATAGTCGTCAGCGCTATAGCGAGAAACAGATGGACTGGGAATTAGGAATCACTCAAGCACTGATTTGAAGAGGGTCTTCCTGAACACAAAGTGGTGCATGTGTTAAGTGGCCACAAAATTTACAGTCTATCACATTCAATATCAGGGTTATTAGACGGTGTATCGAGAATACCAAAATACACTTCCTTATTTGCTGGAGGTGGGGTATTGGTTGGACTTCCCACCCCAGAATCAGGGCTTAGTGCGGGGTGCATTTCTCCTGCATACTTCTCTTCTTTCTGAGAAGGCTCTTGTTGTTTTTGCTTGAGGTTTTTGAAACGTTTGAGCTTCACAGGGTCCTTGACTTCCTTGGCACAGTGGAACAAGATGAAAATGTCCCTCCGAAATTTGGAGCTCATTCCAAAGTAGATAATGGGATTGTAGAAGCTGGCAGACTTAGCAAACAAACTGGCAAGGATGCTGGTAAGATTGGGCACAGGGTGACCATAGGCAGACCATATAGAGATGACAGCGTACGGTGACCACGCAATAATGAAGGCTGTGCAAATGACAATAGAAACCTAAAAGACAGAAGAAGAATAGTCTTAAATCTATTCTGGAAGACTACATCAGGGAAGCAATACACTGGGAATAGTAGCTTGGACACTTGGCTGGAAGGGAAACATTCAGATTGTCCTGAGGGTATGGCTCACAGGAGTGTACAGGCAAGGAAAAGGTTAGCTTTGATGGAGCCAGGCAGACCTAGAAGCTACATATCTAGTTTTGGCATGGTGGTGTGCTTGGGCAATGCCCCATCTAATGGAATGAAAATAGCTACTGTCCCCTGTATGTTTATATGAATTAAGAGGGTTTTGGGTAGACTTAAGTCAACTGTAAATAAATTGAAAGCTCCACTGTAACTTCTGTGTATGCTCAGAAGTAACGTAACTTCTGAAAGAAAAGAGCATATGCCAAACCAAACTTTTGTTTTTGTGCGGTATAACCCACTCCAATTATATTTAGATTATTTTTCACATGTGATGACACCAATATTTTAGCCAACTGACGGGGTAGGAGTTTTAAACAATCCTCATATTCTTCACTGAGTTCAGACTCTGTCACTAGATATTATAGAGAAATGAAATGAGACTGATTTGTTTTGTTCTCTTCTGTTCTAGTTGGGACCAAATTTTGGAAAGACAGATTTCATTGGGATAAATGCCACCCAACATGAAACCCAAACGCACCCTGGTGACGTCCCTCTCCATTCTCCTCTGTCTGTCTGTGGGATCACCCAGTCCTGTTAATGCATGGCTTAGCTTGACAGTATTGATAATTGACACATATGAGAAGACCATGACTGTTACAGGTAGGAAAAAACAGCAGATAAAAATGGAGACAATGTAGGACTTGTAGATTGTAGAGAAGTTGGCTTTTGCCCAGTCTATCTCACACGTGCCATACATGCGATCTGGAAAGCAAAAATAAGTTGGTTAGCATTTTTAGAACATTTATCTGCTTTTGAGTGATTAATTTATCAGTTGAAATGCTGTATTTTTCTTCTTTTAAGCACTGAAGAATGGATTGATCTTTCTGATTTAATGAGCTGTGACATCATTTCCTACATAAACAATTTTTCAAGACCGGCTAGACTGTAACAAGTTTTAACGCGTATTATCATTCTGTCCAGTTTAGCTTTCCAGTGTAAATCCATAATGCAGAAACTGTTGTTTCAGAATAGGAAATTGTGATACTTTATTAGGGAAAAAAAAGGGTATTCATTCAGTAGGTTTGACATTTTTGAGTGTTATCTAGTCTTATTTGTCATAATTTTCTACATTGTAACTTCCTAAGATGAGCACTGTAACAGCGTAACAAGCAATTGTAAAGAGACAATGTGCCAAATGTAAAAAGTCACTACTTACATAGCAAAGTAGGAAATAAAAATATTGAGGTTTTTTTAACAGAAACAAAAAGGCAATGAAATTTTTACTGTAGCAAGAGCCATGAAAGCAAATTGATACAGCTAATGGGAAGACGAAACATATAAATACTTAGAAAGATATGAGACCTTTTGCTAAATGGGAAGCATACAGTTCTGCAACTGCAAAGGAGCTGCAGGCTCTTAAAAATGAAGTGAGGCAGATTGCAGGATCTGCAGCTAGTGGGATTTACAAAAGGACACTAGCTGATCAGGTACTTAAGGGAAAGGCAGTGGGAATAAGGTGCAGTCTCTGCTTAAATACTTTTATGAATAACAGTTGACTTCTTTAGACACTCTGATGTGTTTGCAAATGTGTCCTGATATAAAACTTGAATTCGATAGCATTAGAGGATTTCTACAGACTGTGAATTGTTGATTTTTCTTTTTAAGTGGAAAAAGCTGGTTTTTCTGACAGCTATGGCAGCAAATTGAATGATGGCAGCAAATAAATGAAGCATGAACCAAAATTATGTAAGTCAAGTATTAACAAGTCCTGGAGATACAATACAGGTGAAGCCTTCATGATTTAGCAACAGATCTCTCCCTGACATCCAGTAATAACTCTGAAGAAAAAAAAATCCCTTAATTCCTCACAGGTGATAGGAGGCTTAGACAGGATGAATTAAAGGAGCAAAAGATTAAAATCTCTTTTATGATTCTCATCAAAAAGAGCTCGGTATTTTTAACACCAAAAGCTCTAGGTGTTGCTATCTGGAGGTCTTCAGTAATAGAAATAGATTTTTGTCTCCTTTGCCTTTTTCATCAATAGACCCCAAGATTCAAAAAGATAACCATAAAATCTGGCTTAATTCCAGGTTTCTGGTTTGTGAAAACTTTTGACTGAAAAAAGAAAGCAGCCTCCAGATGACATGAAAAGAAAATCCTACAGATTTTCTGCGAGTCAGAATTCAGAGCTGTGTTTCCCCCCTCCGCAGAGACACTGGCAAGTGGCATTTCCAAAAATCAGCGGGGTCCTGGGGACCCCTGCAGCTGCTGTGTAGAAGTGAGAGGTCTGAGGCAGCCAAGTGTAATGTGCTGTGGTCTGCCGGCACCCGCTGCCTGCTGCCGGACTTGCCATTGCTGGGCTCCCACATCTCCACGGGTGCCCTCAATGGAAATGTGTTTAGAGTCAGATAGCCCAGGAACCTGAAACCACTGTGATTCTCAGTAGGGAAAAGTGCTCCTAGAAGTGGTCTTGAAGACCACTGGCGAGGGATTGAATCCAAAGTACAAACAGGATCCATGGGGGCACTTGAATGCCCTGACAAGGCAGTGATGCCCAAGAAGTCCCCGGCTCCAGTTTAAGGCCAAAAAGGGACATCAGAAATCCTTCTACAAATGAAGAGCTAATAAGATTAATGTGAAAAGAAAACACAGATCACCAGAAGATACACAGAAAATGACCAGTCCAAATCCCCCAAGTTTATGACATGTCCAGAATGCAAAAACATGACATAAAATTAGAAGTCTAATAAACAGTTTGGTTTTGTCTCAAACAAAAGATCTATTGAGCTTAATGTCCTGGTAACATTTTGGTTTGGGAAGGATAGAAGATTTAACCAGTCATAGAAATGGATGGTTTTCTCACACTCAAACTTCAAGGGTCCAGAGATATCTCAAAGCTTATGTATTTAATAAGTAAGAGGATATATTCACATAGCTGCTTTAATAAGTCTTCATAGATTTCATGACTTCTCAAAGGATGCAGATGCCTACAGGATCTGGGCAGAAAACTGCTGGACAATGTCAGTCACATGATTTCAGTTGTTAGGACTCCTGTATCATTGCCATTTCTTCCTAGAGATTTGTTTTGTTGAATTTTTAGAGAGTTAATTTGAGACAATTTCTCCAACTTTTCCCCATGAAGAAATTTTCTGGTGTGGGAATATCCCTTAGCCATTGAATTACCGCAGCGTTCACTATTCAAAAGTTTTCCTGTTTTTCCCCCTCCTTTCCCCCCCCTCTTTATTTGCTTGCACCCTAATGACTTTTTGGACTGACAAACTTTCTGACATCTTTTTCTTCTTCTGCTATGTTAGTTTTCATATTTTCAACAAACTGTTTCACCAAATCTTTCTGGCTTGTCTTATTATAGTTTCAAGTTTAACTTGCTGGAACTTGTGTCCTTTTCTAGCTTCCTAATCTTGACAGTTTTTGAAGGATGTCTTTTGATATTTTCCTTTATCTCATTGCTTAACCATGCCAAATATTTCTGGCTTCTCTTTTTTCATAGGTAATATGCACTTGGTCCAAGTCTTTCCTGTGATATCATCAAAAAAATCTCTTTATAGCTGATACCAAAGCAGGCAACACTCTGTGCATACGTCATGCATGATGAATGRTTTTCTCAGTTCCACCGATAATCGGTCTGGTTTATCACAAACAGCAAGAAAGAAAGGTAAGTATCTGTTAAGTGGAGAGGTGCCAAATAAGTACAACTGAAAGATACCTGTTACCTGTATAACTGCCCCAGCCAAGTAATGGAGCTGCTGACCAGAAGAAAGCTGCTATCCAAATGAGAACCAGAGCCACCGTCATACTGCTGTTGCTGATGCAGTGACCTGCAATGGCACGGTTTAGACAGAAAATAATATCTGGAAAGGCAAACATATCTCTGAAATCTAAATGCACTCCTATACCAACAGCTAATAAGGAAAATACAGCTATTTAAAAAAATATTAAGACAAAAAAATGCATATTCATAAGAAAAGCTTAAATTTGAAAGCATCTGTCAGGCTTGTGTTCAGGACCATTTGTGAACAGTGGAAATAAATGGCTTTTAAGCAGGAGACAATGTGTTTGTTGAGCACTGCAGAACTGGAAATTCTACGTTAAGACTTATGTTTTGCAATTTTGTAAAAAGCAGGAAACAGTTGTATGTTGTTTTACATAGAAACAAACAAGATGAGTCTATATTCAGAGGATTTTCTTATTCACTTCAAGGTTTTCCCTGTTAAAAAGGAGAAAATACATTAGATGCTCAAACTACATTAGCCATTCAATAGAAATTACTTAATCTCTCCTGCTGTTGCCATACATTGTGGTTATTTCTTCGTTTACGTGGGAAATATTTATGCATCCACCAATCTCTGTCCCTCAACGTTTCTGTAAAGTTATACTGGGTACTTGCTCAGATTTCCTCAAGAGGCAAACATAAATTATGCACACCCTCAGATGAACATGTGATACGGCTTTGCAAAAAAAGAGAAATGTGGGTTTTAAATATGACTTCATAATATGCAATGAATATAAGATGTAGAATACATCACAGCCAAATTCTAGCAGCTCCAACAGCAGTTTGTGTTGAAAATTAACTTCAACAAGTCTGCCATTACAACAAACTGAAGAAGAACTTCCTGTGGAAAAAAGACCTCCCTGCAGAAGTTCTTTTCACAGCTAATACTACTCATGTTATTAGAGAGAAAAACTCATATGATGCATCCAGTGTATTTATGCATGCTTTACCTGTGGACATTAATAGGTTCCTGCCTGAAAGATGGTGCAAGCCAGTCATAACAAAGGCATGAAAATTGATAATATATTACCTAAGGATGGGTGAAAGGAAGACGAGGGAGAATTTATGGAAGGTGTAGGTATAAAGAAGAAAGATTACATAAGGCTCTCAGTGGAAGTCAAAGTTTTCAGCAGGCAGGAGGTCCAGGATGAATGGTAAGGAAAGGTTTCTACTGATCCTGTGAAAGAGAGTGCCTGGGGTGAGTGTGGTGATGTAGAGAGACATAAAGGGAAAGGGGTAGATGACGGCATGTTTATATAGACTTGCTGATGAGGGCTTCACAGGGCAGGAAACGTGTAAAGGATTTCAGACCAGATTTCATAGAATAGAATCATAGAATCATTAAGGTTGGAAAAGACCTCTAAGATCATCAAGTCCAACYGTCAACCCAACACCACCATGCCCACTAAACCATGTCCCTAAGCGCCTCATCTACACGTCTTTCAAATACTTCCAGGGATGGGGACTCCACCACTTCCCTGGGCAGCCTGTTCCAATGCTTAACCACTCTTTCAGTAAAGAAATTCTTCCTAATGTCCAATCTAAACCTCCCCTGGCGCAACTTGAGGCCATTTCCTCTCGTCCTATTGCTAGCTGCTTGGCAGAAGAGACCAACACCCACCTCGCTGCAACCTCCTTTCAGGTAGTTGTAGAGCGAGATAAGGTCTCCCCTCAGCCTCCTCTTCTCCARACTAAACAGTCCCAGTTCCCTCAGCTACTCCTCGTAAGACTTGCTCTCCAGACCCTTCACCAGCTTCGTTGCCCTCCTCTGGACACGCTCCAGCACCTCAATGTCCTTCTTGTAGTGAGGGGCCCAAAACTGAACACAGTATTCGAGGTGCGGCCTCACCAGTGCCGAGTACAGGGGCACGATCACCTCCCTACTCCTGCTGGCCACACTATTTCTGATACAGGCCAGGATGCTATTGGCCTTCTTGGCCACCTGGGCACACTGCCGGCTCATATTCAGCCAGCTGTCAACCAGCACCCCCAGGTCCTTTTCTGCCAGGCAGCTTTCCAGCCACTCTTCCCCAAGCCTGTAGCGTTGCATGGGGTTGTTGTGGCCGAAGTGCAGGACCCGGCACTTGGCCTTGTTGAACCTCATACAGTTGGCCTCAGCCCATCGATCCAGCCTGTCCAGGTCCCTTTGCAGAGCCTTCCTGCCCTTAAGCAGATCGACACTGCCAGCCAGCTTGGTGTCATCTGCAAACTTACTGAGGGAGCACTCAATCCCCTCGTCCAGATTGTTGATAAAGATATTGAACAAGACCGGCCCCAAAACGGAGCCCTGGGGGACACCGCTCATGACTGGCCGCCAACTGGATTTAACTCCATTCACCACAACTCTCTGGGCCCGGCYGTCCAGCCAGTTTTTTACCCAGCGAAGAGTACACCTGTCTAGGCCATGAGCCGCCAGCTTCTCTAGGAGAATGCTGTGGGAGACAGTGTCGAAGGCTTCACTGAAGTCCAGGTAGACCACATGCACAGTCTTTCCCTCATCCACTAGGCGGGTCACCTGGTCACAGAAGGAGATCAGGTTGGTCAAGCAGGACCTGCCTTTCATGAACCCGTCCTGGCTGGGCCTGATCCCCTGGTTGTCCCGCACATGGCTTGCGAGCGCCCTCAAGATGAACCGCTCCATAATCTTCCCCGGCACCAAGGTCAGGCTGACAGGCCTCCTTCTGGCCCTTCTTGTAGATGGGCGTCACATTGGCAAGCCTCCAGTTGTCTGGGACCTCCCCCGTTAACCAGGAAACAGTGGGACACTCGTACACTTGTACAGTGGGACATTCATATGCCTTTACAGATGCTTTTATACCAAAGGTTAATAAAAAAATGAAATTCAAAAAACCAGAGAGTGGTTAGTAAAAGGTTTCTAGCACTGGAGAGAGTAATGAACAGTGGTTGTTTGAGATATTCAGGTTACAGATCAACAGGGCACTAGAGAAGGCAGAAGTATGGGTGCGAGGCTGGTGATGATGCTTTGCAGGTCAGGAGACAGGGACTGTCTGGGCAGAGTCGGGTCATGGTCAGCTCTGGGGATGGTAGGAGTAATTTTCATCTCCCGTGGTGTGAAACTGTCCACTGAGGGGAGGCCGGAGAGGCACGTGGGGATGGCAGGCTGCGCAGTGCTACAAAAGCTGGAGGCAAGATGTGCAGACTGAATGTTCCCAGCGCCATCTAAAGCAGTCCATGATGCCTGCTGTGCGCAAACCCTGGCAAAACACCCTGAAGAGTGAAAATGTTTGTATGTAGGGCAGCCTTCCGAACCAAGGATCTTATCAATGACTGGAAACTTCTCAAACATCATCTCATAGAAGATGAAATTAATTGCTTACAGTGAGATCCAGACAACAATGTATGCATCACTTAGGAGTCATTTAAATTGCATTTTGAAGAATACAGAGGGTCAGCAGGACCTGCGGTATCTTTGGCACAAGGGTCAATTTAACCCATGGTGACCAAAGTGTACTCGTAATAATTTGGCTCTTATTGGGGTTAACCCTGAAGGATTCTATGCTGTTGTGATTTAACCGCAGCCAGCAACTAAGCACCACACAGCCGCTCGCTCACTCCCCCTCCAGTGGGATGGGGGAGAGAATCGGAAGGGTAAAAGTGAAAAAACTCATGAGTTGAGATAAAGACAGTTTAATAGGTAAAGCAAAAGCCGCGCACGCAAGCAAAGCAAAACAAGGAATTCATTCACTGCTTCCCATCGGCAGGCAGGTGTTCAGCCATCTCCAGGAAAGCAGGGCTCCATCACGCGTAATGGTTACTTGGGAAGACTAACGCCATCACTCTGAACGCCCCCCCCCCCACTTCTTCTTCCCCCAGCTTTATATGCTGAGCATGATGTCATATGGTATGGAATACCCCATTGGCCAGTTGGGTTAGCTGTCCTGGCCATGCTCCCTCCCAGCTTCTTGTGCACCTGGCAGAGCATGGGAAGCTGAAAAGTCCTTGACTAGTGTGAACACTACTTAGCAACAACTAAAACATCAGTGTGTTATCAACATTATTCTCACACTAAATCCAAAACATAGCACTATACCAACTACTAGGAAGAAAATTAACTCTATCCCAGCCGAAACCAGGACATATGCAAACATGTTTGTAATGTAAATGACTGCATTATGTTCTGGTTTCCAATGCGTCTAATTTATATTTGATGTAGCCTGTGACTGAAAGGAATACAGGTTTGCACCAGGTTCAATGAAGGCAGAACTGGAGTTATTCCTTACCTCTCTCAGGATGGCAGCCCTTGATGTAGCGAGTCACACTGATTACTGTAAGGGTATTAATGCTAGCCAGGCCAAAGAGAAGCGTCAGGAAGCCATCAACCTGAAAAATAAAGCAGTGCAGAATGTTCTGCAGAGAGCTGAAGGGGAAAAGAACCACAGGGATTGTTCCTGTCGTTTTCATGTTAATGCTCTCGAAAGTTTTTCCAGAAACCCAACTAGCAGGGAAATATAAAATGTCAGGTGCAGTTACCTTCTATAGAATCAGTGAGCAAGTAAATGTCCAAAAATTATAGAAGTGCTCTGTCATGTACATAAAGTAAACAAGCAAACACATCCTTACATCTATGCTTCCCTGAAATGACTTGCCAAATRAAGGAGAAAAAGGTTGAACTGAAAATAAGAAGAGCTCTGAATAGGCAAAAATGCAGTGGGTGCAGCTGCCCCGGTTAGGCAGAACAAACATGCAAACTGAACCCATGAAATTTAGGCCAAAGAGGGAAAAACATAGGAGGTAATGGGCTTGGCTGAGTGAGAAAAGCTTTTTAAAAAATTAAATAAAACCATCCAAAGCTAAATTGTTCCRATAGATTGAGTCTCAACGTTGGTGCTACTAATTGCCTGCTATTTATTAAGCCCTGATCCTCACCACCTCTGACTGAGGCAGGCAGAGCAGTACGGCTGTGTAGGCTCCCACTGACGTCAGCGTCTCAGCAATATACGCACAGGATGCCTACAACTCTGCTGTCTTCACTTATGGGTATAGGAAGGAAGTTGCTGATGACTGTAGTGGAGAYGGATGTAGCCATCTGCTAAGGAGCACTATATGACTGGGAAATGATCCAGGCAAAATGCTGAAGGCAGTCCTTTTTTTGAAAGCTTGCAATGATATACCAAACCRGCCAGAGCAGAGGAGCTCTTGCACGTGCCAGTTTTACACTGAGTGAAGCAGGAATATTAAGCAAGTGTTTCTGGACTGTAACTTGGCATTCAAGTGGCAAAATTATCGGTGGCAAGGCACATCATTGTTCAACGGGAACAAACTCTGTCTTTGTGTGAATGGGCACAACTCCCATGGAATTCAGTTTATCCCAGCACTGAATCTGGGGCTTTAATCCAGGCTTAAAGCTGAGCCATGGCAGATTGTATAAATTAAATTGGGTGAAGGGTTAGGAAAGGGCTGCTTCATCATTTCTTTCACTGGTGGTTTTTCTTGCTACCAACGCCCTTATATTGACTCTATATACTTCTTAATGCCAACTTTTACAGACCCACCACGTTTGAAATGCATGTAGACTTGCTATTACAACAATCTACATCCACCTGTGCTCCACTTACAATCAGCTCGTGCTTGGTGTATAAATGCAACCACGTTTACACCAGAAAACAGACTTCCTTGGATGTCTCAGTTACTTGCTAGAAGCTGCACTTGGCTGAATTTGGCCAAGTGATTGGCCAAGAGATTGGTGAAATATACCTGGATATGCAAACGTGCTCTGCATTTCATTAGCCTTATTGATGCAAAGAGCTGCCACTTCTCCATTTGCTCTAACAATGCTTCATAGATGCGGAAGACACCGTGGCCAAGGACTACTGAGAAACCAGGCTGCATAAGCTTAAGCAATTGCATTAGTTATTAGATTAGAAAGGAAGCAGTATTTCAGCAACGATGCAAATAAACACTTTGAAATTAAGTCTAAAGAGCTATGAGATTGAATACTAAAGTAGTAGGACAAGCTTCTTAGTGTGTATCATAGCCCTCCCATGCTGAAACTGGTTGAGTTTTTCTGAAATACATCAGTGTATGTTTTATCACCTGCAGATGTGACCATTATTCTCCCACTCCCCTTCCCTGACGTCAGACCGAAGAGACAATTATATTAAGTGATGAGTTCAAACAGTCCTTGAGCACGCTTACAAGGGAGGAAAGTGGGTCTAAAAATACACTCTTGTCCTTTACCATTTAAGATGAAACTCTGTCACCGTAAGAAAGAACAAGCTAAAATGTTTTCTTTGGAGTGGTGCCTTGCTAAAAAAATGCAGTTTTACCTAAATCAACGTAGGTCATAGGACCGAGCCATTGTCAGCGCCATGTCTCGTTTCTGTACTATTTCATAACAGCATTTCAGCAGATCAAAATACCATTGCTTCTGCTAGTGTGGGGGCTATCATCAGAGCTTTGACCAGGGCCATATGGTTAAGTAAGTGGCTAAAGTGGCAGCAGTCCCCCAGGGGCGGCTGTGCTAACTGCCCCCAGGCTAGCCACAGGCTCAGCCGTTTAGGAACAGGTGACAGGGTGAAATGCCAAGGAGGAGAGGGAGCTCTGGGGATGTCAAGAGTGCCGGGATGAAATGAATAAAGGAGGTAAATGAGGTGGCTCTCAAGCCGCAGAACAGCCCATACAGAGGCCACAGCACCTGGAACATTAAAACACGAGAGAGCATCCAACAGGGTTAGGGCTGCTTTGGGAGTAGGATCCTCAAACCAGTATTGTCCCTGCCAAACTTCTGTCAGCGATGAGTTAGCTCGTGAGCCTAGCTATGCATACGCCATTTCCCAGCAAGTCTATCGATTCTGCAATACTTTTATACTGGTGTCACTTAGACATATGTCTTCAGAAGAAAACGAGGGATCTTACTCTAGCTGTAGCCAACCTACTTCAAGCATACACCTACTGGATATAGAAGAAAGATCTCTGCTACTTTTTCTGCTCCTGAACAGACAACACTGACTGTAGGTAGCAACCAAAGCAACTGCTTGGAACGCAAAGTAGTTAGCAACAGAAAAACTGCTTTAGCATAGTCCCGATTTCTACAGGCAGAGATATTAATATAAGTAGGTAACAAAAATGTATGATATTGTCAGTTTTCTGCATCTTTAAAGATATACGGAATGACAGCCAAGGAAATACTAAAATAGTAGGTAACATTTAATTACTTTGGAAGATCGATGCTCTTCCCCTTCCCCAGTTCTGGTTTTCCTTTTCTTTTATCCTACCCCCCAGCCAGCTCCTTCCTTCCACAGTCATAATATTTCCTCCATTTTGTGTAATGCAATTTTGTCCTTCCTATTATTAATTACGATCAAATAGCAGCAGTGTTAATAGGCAACAGTGAATTCTGACATAAACACAAAGTTGATTGCACGGTAATTTTGATCCACCAGCTTTCCTTTTTACCCATTAAGAAACAGGAGTAGATTAGCAGTTTTAAAAGCTTTTCTTTCAGTGCTATACCAGTATTACTCCCTTGGCTATATAGATACTCACAGAACTTGCTCATTATCTTTATGTTGCCTGGAAGCTAAGACACAACTGAAGAAAAGGCTGTGTTTTTTCTGCTTTGTACTTGTGCCTGATTTTAAATCTCACTAATGTTCTTGGTGTACTATTTACAACCCACAATACATAAAGCTCCTACTGCATGCAAATTCATTTCTTAAGCTTTGCTTCAACACAGGGAGAGTCAGGAATCCCCAGTGCGCTATCAAATTTTTAGCTATGAGCTTGGGTGTGCCCCATTTTTACTACCTTTAATACTTATGCATCCCTACTGAATTCATAAGGGTTGTCTTCATTTAAAGCAGAGTAAAATATAACCTATTGTTCTTATTATTGGATTAATCAAGGTTTAATGGCACAAAAGCAGATTGCCAAAATAGCTATTACATTTCAATTTAGACTGAAACATTGATCTCACCAGCCAGAAAGGCTGCATCGCTCCCTCCTCTGGCCAACTGGTGAATCTCTTGCAACTTCCTGAAGTCCATTTGTTTCCCTTCAGAACCACAATGTCCTGTCTTTCTCTTCTATTAAATAGGAGATAATGAATATGTAAAGAAAAATATAAACTTTAAACAGGAATTATTTGTCCATTGCATATATTTAAAGTCATCACAATAACTCTCTCAGAATATTTTTTTGAATACAGGTCAGATTATTCCAAGATTATAATGTAAATGGATAATGGCAATAAACCTCCTTCAACCTCGAGACAAAAAAGCACCTGAATCAATCTTTAAGAAATACATTTGGAAAAACAATTGTAGGTACCTTTGAATAGAGTATGTTTTAAAATTTAACGAGTTCTTAAAGGTAGCAGTGGGTGAGAAAATATTCCACTCGAGTCTGATGACAACATAATTCTCCCATCCCTCCAATATATCAGTAATGTGTCAACCGGACTATAGTAAGTCTTCTGTCAAATGGAAGAAGGTTCCAAGGTTCGTAATCAAAATCAGTCTTCACAGGAGACTATTTAAAACTCCCAATGCATAGTGTTCCTAAAGCACTCAAATTGTTTCCTTAAGATTACTACAATACAGGAAGTGAAAGAGACTTATCATTTACCACAGTTTCCACGATGTCTTTTGCTCATGCGACATTGCTCTGCTATAGTTGCATTCTGCCTTTTAAAATGTCTCAGCAGGCTTCAAGGGTAGCTCTTCTTAGAGGCAATTGCATTAACCCAGCTATTATAGGTCTCTTGACACAAACAGCACTTCATTTACTAATAAACAATGAGAACTGATATACTACAGGATTAGATAGTTTAAACCATTAAGTGAGAGCATCAGACACTCAGTATTTTGCATTCACCAAGTGATTAAACCTTTGTGTTGATGGCATTTATTTTAAAGATAGGAAAAATATGAATGCATATTTAGGCTATACAATTATGTGTACAGATATGTAATTATACAAACTATACTATATAGTTAAATGTACATTTAGTGCCAGCTGTTAATATATGTGGGTCAGGTTTTGGCTTTAGTAGTGTTAGGGAATCCAGAATAAATCTACTTGTTTTCTTGTAGCTATTTTAAGTTTATATACTGGGTTAATCAGATAAGATTCAACATATACTTACTTTGGGCTGACTTTTAGCTGTTAGAGTTGCAGCCCTCTCAGGTCACAATTTATACTCGTAGTAGTACATGCCCCTATCAACGAGCACGGTTATGAATATAACAACCCCACCAAATGCACATCATTTAACAAATAGACAGAAATTTCTTCCAGAATTTCCTTACGCAGCCTCATCAGATTATAATCTTACTTCAAGTACCCCATCTCCACATGCTTGGGAGCACCTGCTTTCTAGCTCTGGGTTGATGCCATGGGACCATGGCAGGTTTCATGTCTCTCCCGTCCACCCATGAAGAATGAATGGGGAGGAAGCAACCAAGCATGGAGCTGATACCACCTGATGATCCAGATACAGTGGAAAGATTCCCATCTTCAGGTTAAACGCTGTATTGCCATTGTCTTTCTGTGAATTACTGTACAGGGAGATTAAGAAGCAGTAGATGGGAAACTCTAGCATTGCCCTCTGGGAACATCTGTGCTACACTGTATAAAACTCTTTTCAGTGGGCCTGAGCCAAAACTCCTCTCCGCTTCGGTGATGTTAATTTAGAGCCTACTTGTTTATTGCTAGCAGCACCATTAATATAAACAAACAAATACACAGACAGATAAAAGAAGAAAATAGCCTTATGAGTCACCCATCTCATCTTTACATTTCTACAGAAAGCAAGGTTTGGCTTTGTGGCTTGTGGTGATCCTACCCTGATAACTGAGATCCATTAACATCAGATTAAAGTCATGCTTTTATTTTCAAAGTAAAGAAGTACTATCTTTGCTTTTTCAGAATATCATGGAGATGTTTCTGGAGTCTTACACATGTCTCAAGGGAAGCAGAGGTCCCACAGACTGTTCATGGGCTCTGCCAGGACAGCCCAGAGATTWCAAGTGACCCTCCACGTTCTCCAAAGTACAATCGTCTGTGCTGTTTCCCTGTAAGACGGAATCTGCTTACGTAGCTACCATCAAGTTAATACAAGGTCATCTCTGATTGCTGGCTGAATGCCCACCAGTGGAGTTATTCTTCGGCTCATAAAGCTCCTAGGCACAAGGCAGGGCACGTTAGTGATGGTACCAGTTCAGCCATTAAGTGGCCAAGACAAGAACATGCTATGTTCCTGAAAGCCTGAAAAAGCTGCATGGCTGCTAGGAGATCTCCTCTTAGGTTGATACTCTTGGCTCCTCTGGATCCTGTACCAAAATAACCAGAGAAACAGAAGATAACTGATTTATCCCAAGAAAATGGTTGTAGTCCTAAAATGGGTATGGACTGTAAGGGTCTTCACATCACAACTGTGTATGATAAGCTGGACCTGACAGCTCCTAACAGGAGAGTCACATGCATTGCCAAGGAGTCCTAGTAGCCCAGGGAGAGCCTGGAAGGAAGTGTAAAAGATACAGGTTATTCTTGGCCTTAAAGAGCTATCTGGAAAGCCACCAGGTGCAACGTCATCCCTTCTGCAGGGACAGTGGTGTGGAAATACTGGATGCCGTGTCATATACAGCCCATTGCAAGCAACGGTCATCTTGTCATTGATTCAGTCAGGACAGGATCAGGGTCAGGACCCGAACAGGAATTGCTTCCTACACACTAGCAGTGTACTGACTTAATGGAATATATATTTATGAAATAGAAGATGAGTAAATGTGAGGTAGGACTATTTAAGATACTCGCAGATATTATCAGAACAATTTTTAAGTTTCATATGAAATTTTGCTTAAAAGTCAGTGAGAGGATGTGGCACACAGGGAGGAGCCAGAAGAACACGAATTGTTCAGCCCCGTGGTGAGAAGATCTTGAACGATGAAGGTAAGTGATGGACAGCATTTTTTGAGAGAAGACATTTAATATCTTAGAAACACACACCAGCACAGAAGAATGAGGAAGGCTACTATTTTCCATGTAAGGAAACAAGAAAAGGATGTTTCAAAGCCCTCTGAGAGGAAAAGCTAGTGCAGGAACCAAAATGTAGGCTTTGGAAATTCCTGGTTCTGCAGGAGCACTATCAGACAACGAATGCCCTTTCCAGGCAGCAGTATGTGGTTTGACGCAGTTCTTGGGTGGCATGGGATGGGCTATGTCAGACTTGTTAAACAAGGAAACAGAGAGTTTGAGCATTCACAATTTTTCAAGTACCAAATATATAACTTCCATAATTTGTCGCAATTGGCTGCAGAAATAATGATTTTCAGGAAAATGAGGGAGAATTCATGGCTAATGAAAACTGGCGTAACTTCCCTGCAGTAGCATTAGTCACACTGAAATGATCTTCTATGTTGCTAATGATTCTGTTTGTGCAAAGGCACAGTTTTTCCCCTCTTCCCTGCAGATGAAGTATTTTTCTCATTGAAATTTAGCTCACAGATGTCTACAGGAGTTGCTTTTACCTCTTTGACTGCAATGTGCCCACTCTTCAGATTCTATCGAGGAGGACCAGAAATAAAGACATAGGGAAGACTAATATCTCTGCAACTTTTTTTTTCAGTATCCAAATCTCAGTTATTCAAGGAAACAAGAATGAGGATACATTTTAGTGTTCATAATATTTGAGATATTAAAATTGCTCAGAAAAACATATCTGGGAGAGGAAGATTTGTGTAGCACAGCACAGGCAAAGTAAAGGGCGCTCTTTTTTTTGAATTTGCTTTATAGATCAGTCTCCCCATGCTACCTTTCACGGTGAATCAGCGTGTTAAGGTGAGCTGAATACAGAGCTAATGTTACACAGCTTTTCTTCAGCACCTTTAACACCTGTTTTATCTGTTAATGCTCTTAGTGCCAGTTCCATGATTTGATTTTGGGTTATTTTCATCTTACTGAAATGTCAGGAATGATGAACTATTTATAAGTAAAATCCCAGCAATATCACACCACAGTACTGTGCTAGGACAGTAAATAACTATTTTTCACTCCCTTTTTACATTTGGTTTCATTTCTCTTAACATCTTACAGGTAGATAGATGAACATTTTTCAACTAAGCAGACATTAGACCAAATTCCTGTGCTATTACGATTTGAGAAAAAAAATACTCTGTTTTCTTCTGTCCCAGCCTCAATCTCAGAGCTACATGCTTGGACAGTGGGATATACAGTGATACTGCAAGATTTTTTACACCAAGCAAGGTTGAGCTAGTTCAGTCTTTGGATGGGAAACCTCTGTCAAAGTTAGACACTGCAGAAAGCTGTGCTGAGGATGAAGGTACTCCTGCAGCATGCATTCTGGCTCACTGCGTGCGAGCACTAGTGAACTCGAGGTGTGTCTGCACAGACAGTTCCCCACAGGGAGAGAGAGGAGGAAAAACGTGGAAGAACATTTGAGTGCTCTCACATGTGGGCAAGGACAATAACAGCAACCATCACTACATCTCCCCGTAGCCAGCTGGGAAGGAGGGTGAGCGGGAGCAAACCTTTATCCATCTTGATGGATGTTGCTAGGGGCAAAGATGAACAGCTTGTGGATTTGTCTGGGTTTTATGAATGAGAGCTCTGTGGTGAGTAGGGTATTCACATGGACAGCTGCTGAGAATGAGAGGCAGAGGTAGGGGTGAGACATATATGCAAAGGGAGCTTGTTACATATGGGGTGAGTTGAAAGTGGGATGATATTGTGAAGGAAAAAATGAAGGGATGATGGACCAACATGAATGGGTGGTTGTGCTGGAAGAAGTTTGATGAAGAACRCATACAGACACCTCAGTAATCTTCCAAGTATTGGGAAGGAAGGAGAAAGGAAGCCTGAGAGATTTCATTTGGGTCCTTTCCATCTGCCATTGCTTTTATTACCTGGTCATGCTGACTGCTGAGCTACTGCTGGTCAGCCATCTCACCCAGAACGTGAGGGAATACCATACCACATATGGTAATATGTAAACACTGTCTTGGCATTTACAAATGCATAAAATCACAGACTGAGTGAACAGAGTCAATAGTCTAGCTAAGTCAACAACTGGTTGGTTTTACCAGTTATAATAAATGGACAGAAATCGATGTCCTTCAAATCTACTCTATTTATAAAAGAACATAAATGCCTTTAGGGTTTTTGATTTATTAGACAATTTACAGAACATTTTGTTAAATGAAGAAGGTATTAATCTTCTGTTTCTTCCTCAGACAAGATTTAGCAATATTTTACAATCTGTGAGATAAATGCATGTTCTGAGAAAGCAAATGCCATCAATAAAATATAAAATAATTTATTCAAGATTGTAAGTCCTCCCCTCAAAACTTCTGAAAAGAGCTTATATATTTTCATCTTTATTGATCTCAGAATTTCCTACTGTTGCGATTTTCCTTTTGGTGTTTCAGATCCCCACCTCTGATTTTTACAAAAGATGGTCATTATTACTTCTCAGAAATGTCATACTAGACCTCTAAACATTTAATAGCACCAAAAACGCTGGATTTTTAAGTGTCAGCAAGAGGCAGTGACTGGAAGCTGAATCTACAAGAGGGAGTAAGGGCCACCGTGCTCAGCCTTGCAGGGCTGCAGCTCTGGTTGCTTGCCTGGTGCAATGGTGGTCATGGCTCCGAGCTTGACGCCTAGATTGGATGTGGCAAAAGCAAGTGGGCAAACGAGGCTCCTAAAGTAGCCAACAGAACAAGGTGAGGGGCATATCTCACCTCCCTTTTGATTTTTAATGCCTTACTCCAGGCCACAAAAGATTGGAATTACTTGGTATTCACAGCCATATCCTTCCCTTAACTGTGCAAGACCTTTCAAAAATTAAGCAGAATCACTGTGAAAAGCAGAGGGATTGCTGATCCATTCTCCCTTTTCCCTCATGGAGGGTGCAGGAGAGCTGGATTCACTTTTCTCCATCCAAAGGTGCTCAGATCCACATCTCCTGCCTAGGAACATAAGACCCAAGACTCTTCATCGTGTGGGGATGCTCCACTGTCCTTAGAGCAAACAAATACCAGGGCCAGAGACAAATAGAAACTCCCCATGTGAGTGGTCAGACACCCATTGGAAGGAGGGGAACCCTCCTTGTCCAACAGCAGCATTATTAAAGCAGGGCTATTGCACATCCAGCTTTTCTTAGAGATCCCCATTTGTCTGGGATTTCAGCTGGCAACTTGATCAGCTACACCACCACAATTGGGAAAAGTCTGTTGAAGTACAAAAAATCACAGACATTTCCGTGGGTCATGTCCTCCTCAATGCACGTGCACTAAGTCTGGCACTTCTAGAAAATTTTGGACTTCCCAGACACACCATGCCCTTTCAGGATGCACACATGCCACAGGTCTGGTGCTGTCAGGCAAACTGTGCACAAATGAATTAGGGATAACAGAGTAAAACAATACACGCATGCAATGTGGGGCTCACTGCTGCTCACTACATTGCCAGTTGTTTCCGTCCAGGGTGTGCGAGACAGAAATACTGTATGAAACATCAAAGCATTAAGCAGTGCAAGATTCAAAACCAGGTTTCCTCACTGCTATGTAGCAAACCCAACCACAGGGTGAGACAGTCATCTCTCTCTCTCCAGCTCCCCTCTGTGGCTTTATTATTCCACACAACACAAAGCAGCTTCAGCAAAAGAGGGTGAGGGAAGGCCCTTCCAGGCTGGCCCTTGGTGGGATGGTGAGGGCAGGCTGTAGGGACAGAGGTGGTGTGGGCTGACTCCTCAGGCAGGCTACTGTCATGCTCACTAATACCTCAAAGCTGAACATATTTTTTTTGGTTGCTCCTGAGGCTGTTTCTGTGCAGAGCCGGATCTGCTGGGGATGTTCTGGAACCATCTGGCTGGCCAGATGGACCGGCAATACCTAGGCTGATAGTGAGGTGAGTGCATCTCTGATAATAGTGTCAGTCGGTGGCAGTGGGTACGTCTGTGACGGTACCATGACCTGGAGATAACTACATTGTGCTCTGTTGCGCACAGCCGAGATATATCTTATACGTAAGAAACAGTCAGAAATAAATAACCTTTTTTTAAAGAAGCCTATACCAACAGAGTGAGCACATGATAAGAGCAGTCAATTTTTTTGACCCTTGTAGTAAAATTCTTAAGTATTTATAAAATTAATGTCAAAATAACCAAACTGTATTAAAAAAAAAAAAAAAAAAAAAAAAAAAAAAAAAAATTAGAAGAGTGAATTAGTGGAAACAAGTTTAAACTGAAGTACCAGGATTATGAAGGATTTCAAATTCTAAGGCACCCCACAGCCCATCCTTGGTTTCTGACATGACTGCAATGTACCTATGGGGATCAGACAGGTTATAATTCTTCCCCTGTATTTAGAGGCTTCCTGAAGCCTGCATCTTTTGTATTCACCACATGATTAACAGATATAAGAAAAACTTTCTGTTGGTTGATTAATAAGGTTTAGAAGAAACTGTGGTGTTTACCTGCAGAGAATTAATATTTCTCTACTTCTGACATGTAAGAACGTTTGCATGCAATGTTGTTTACAGGTTTCAGTGCAACTGAAGAATTCAGCAGAACATATGAATGAAAAACATATGGGAAGGACAAAAATATATCCTGAGGTAGCTTTTCACTGGAAATACGGTCAATGGGGGAACAGATGGCTCTTGGTCACTGGCTTACATTCCTTGACCTGAACTTTACTATATGAACTAGTTTACTTACTGATAATATTACCAGAGGCTAAAAAATGAATGTGCTAGAGGCTGACTGTCCTCCCTCTGTCCAGATCAGGACTAAGACACGGTGGTAGAGCAGGGAAGGGATAAACAAGAAGTGAAAGCAGAGCCCAAAAGCCACCCTTGGAAAACCATATCAGTACACACCATTCAGCAGGGGCAGCATTTGGATACAGACCTACCACGYGACCTCATTCCTGAGAGGAGAGCTCTGTCACACCTCCAAAAAGAAAAATAATGTTTGGCATGGGGAAGAATAGTGGTGTTTCTTCCATACAAAGGAGGAGAACAGGAGCACACATACCTGTCCCATTCAGCAGGTATGCCACGAGATGGTCCTTTTAGCTGGAGATGCATCTTTTGTTACAGAGAGTTTTCATAGACTAGGCTGTTTTGAAAGAGAAGTAGTATCTGTCTGTCTTCTCCCCACTCCCTCTAACTGGGGCAGCCAAGAATGGTGAACCTTAATTTTGAAAAATATTACCTGAGGGCACAGAAGGAGGCCCAAGTCAGAGGAAGGGAAAATAGTTAGGTGGATTAAGTGAGGTGAGCTCATGAAATTTCTTCATAAACAGAAATGACAGGCTAGCTTGGGAAAATAAAGTTTCCCTAAGCATCCCTGACAGCAGAAGCTGACTGATCAAATAGGAGCAAATGTGTAGTGAAACGAACAATGACAGAAAGCCAAGTAAGGCCGTCCTCTGGACTCAGCAAAACAAACCAAGTCAGGGAAAACACACGGGCCATGCTAAGGAAAGAGCCATGTTCATGTGTGCAGCAGCCCAAATTGTCATCCCAGCTACTTGCAGAGGAGCTTGAGTGCAGTGAGGGGAACAAGAGACACCGACTTCAGAGAGCCGTGACAGAAAGCATGGGCTTTACCTTCCCGGCACCAAGCTCCTCACTCCTCGGGTTCCAGATTTGAGACCCATTCTGGTCGGATTACGAATGTATCACGTTTTATAAATACCAAAAACCAAGCAATCAAAACCCTACCGCTGTTCAACATTGAACATTTTTAGATGGCCTTTGTGCTGGCTGTCCACAGACACACAGAAATGTTCACATCTTTTTTATGCACAGAAGCTTCCCACTATTTCTGCATAATATTCTTCCTGAAAACAGCCACTCTACTTCCATAAGTTACTTTTTCATCACTGGCTTCTGTTTTGTCAAGCTTAATAATCAAGAAGACGGATGTCAGAGTTTAAATATGTTTCTGAGACCCCCCCAGCACAGAACAAAATCTTGATGGAAACAGGAATCCTACGTGATTTTCTCTCAACAAGCCACGACCAGCTCAACCACTCAACAAGTCACAACCAATTCAAACTATTCATTCAGAGTATAAATTGACTTTTCCAAGTTACCATGAATTTTTAGTTAGCATTAATACAGTATCAGTTCCTATTTGAAATGATAAATGTTAACTTTTAGAGCCTACAGAGGATTACCAAAGCAGAAACTTCAGTATTTTGCAAATCAGAGTGTTTAGAAAAGCCAATGCATTATTAATGTCCTGAACAAAATCTTTGGATCCAAATACCTTACAACTTTGCTTGATATCCATATTTTACAAATGAATGCTGTTTAAAACCAGGAGATGCAAATAAGATTACTTAACACACCCTGACCAACAAACTATCTGGGTGCCCCAAAAATGTTAGATGACTAGTCTCCTTGTAAAGGCAGCTCAAGCACAGCAAGATTAAGCACACCTCCATCCCAGTCTTTTTACATCTAAAAAAAAAAAGTCAGATCATCGTAATGAGACTCTAAATAGCTCAAAGTCAGCCAAAGAGGGACTTCCAGGCAGAGACATTGTGGAAGAAAGCTGTAAGGCTGCTGACAGAAGACTCCCATGCAAATCAAGAGGTACGGACACAATGTGCCATGCCGTGTCGATTCCCGTGTGTGCTGTTATTTACAGACCAGAAAAGGAGCCACAGCATAGGTGGGACTCTGGAAGAGCTTGGACTGGGGAGGCAGAAGGGTCATTTAATGTTACCTCTTTCAACCTGCTGGGTTGTAAATGTTAAGTTATGCCACAGATCTTGGTTCAGGATTTCACACTGAATGGCTTACCCTGTCTTACATAGGAAGTCTGCAGCAAAGCTAGAACTGACCCCGGAGATCCAGATTTCACCTTTCCTTTCTTAATCATAGCTCCAACCTTCCTTGAAACAGGGAAAGATGGGAATCTGTTTAATTCTGACTGTGGGTGTGAATTTTACAGTTTGCAGGTATGTCTTTGTTTATCTGATGATTTCAAATGTTTCCATTAATAAAAAAAATTAAAGAGGTGTCCTCGAAGCTTCTCCTCAACAGACCTTAGATTGCAACTGTAGGTGTCCTCATTAGAGAAATAGTGGGATTTTGCTGAGGAAATAATTAGCTTCATTTTGATAAATCCTTTTCTGCCAAATGGCTATAGGCATACATTTTAAACAAGAAAATAATAATTTTTTAGATCAAGCTACAGCTCCTAGGTTAATCAGAGTCTTCTGCGGGAAGTCTTTCTCACTGGGTAAAGTGAACCTTTGTATTGAAAGGGAAGGGACACGAGCTGTAAAAGTTCTTTCATCTATGTTGCACAATAGTTCAACTTCCTCTTTAAAAACAAAAACAAAAACAAAAACAAACCCCAAAAAAACCCAACAAAAAAAAAAACCAGGAAAAGAGGATTATTTCTCTCTCCCTTTTCCTTCATCATGATCTTTCTTACACCTTGCTGTAGGCTATCCTGTCATTTTCAGATTTTTGATTCCTTCATGAAACAGTCACACTAAGTATAATCTTTCTCATGCATTTTACCAAAAGCACCAAGGAGCCAGGCTTGTGCCTGTCTACCCATGGGATGTATTTATATTCTGTCTACGCAGATGTATTTCAGAATTAACAATAATAACATTTTCCAAGTTCTCCAACAAAGAGCTGCCTCCAAGTTCAGGGATGGCTGTGCCATAAAGTTAAGTCACTCATCCTACCACAGGCAACGAACCAACCAAGAGTTTAGGGGTAAGATTGAAGAGTTATGGCTGATTTAGTACAAGAAGTTGTACGCTAAAAGGTATGGGTATACTCAAGTGTTGTGTGGAGGCTTTGCTCTACGCGCCTTGTCAAGTAGGAGTCTACATTGCTTTAAGTCAAATGTTAAAGCGCCAACAACCAGGTTGACTTCAGGGGAGCTGAAGACAAGCATAGCCTACACCTTAGCTTTCCAACATGAGAGGAAGCTATGACATGAAGTAAAAAACCCAAACTAGCAGGAACTATTGCGAATAGATAGAAAAAATCACTGCAAATTGGTCGAACACTGATCAAATACATAGAATTATGGGTGTAAAAAAAGAACACTGTCCTTTTGGAAGGTCAGTCAGTATTTCTTTTCACTCTTTTGGGCCTGTCTGGTTATTTATATACAGCATATACACAGAAATAGCTGCACCTATTTTGTCTAATTAAGTGTAACGCAGTCTTACCTGGCAAGTCCATATCGATGTGATAATGAATCCATCATCTCTGAAGACATTGAAGATTTCAATGATCCCCCGTGAATAACCAAACACGGAGATACTAGCATCTGATACTGCCAAGTTAAATGTGAGGTAGTCAGTGGGCTGCAGAAGATGTCTTTGTTTATACAGGACAAAAATCACAATGCTGTTTCCAAACCAAGACAGCCAACCTGGAAAAAAAAAAAAAAAAAATCCATGAAATCAAAAAGCAAATAAAGCAAGAAGCAGTTCAGTGTGTAAATGTGTGATGTCTCTTCTAAAATTACCCTTTTGTTACATTAGAAACAAATTAAACCAGATTATCCATTGGAAAACCTATGCATGAAACCTTTTTAAGTAGCTGGGTACATTTCAGAAGCAGGAACAAGCGAATAACTCTGACAATAAAACAGAGCAAACATGAAGAGCTGCTGCTGCATCTGTCAAAGATCCACCATTTAAGGGCCTAGAGAAGTTTTTTTTCCTAAGTGGGCAGATGAAACTCATGAAACGTAACACCTGGCAAAAAAAGGAAGGAGGAAAGATTGGTAGAGTGGAGCAGAGACTACAAAAAATCTGCCAAAAGCTGCAGCTGTTTAGGTACATTGTACACAATAATGGATACTGAAAGTTCATGCACATAGCCAGAGAGCCGCTTTACCAGTCCTCTCTCAAGAAGTGCAGCTAATACGATTAAGTTTCTTCTCTCGGAACAGTCTAGGATCTCCTTGCAGCAAAGCCTGTCCCAGATGGGAATATTTTTCAGTAATACATCTGATAATCTATATGAAGAGAACATTTAGAACAGACCTTTCAGAAGCTTTAAAGTCTTTTTTTATTTTTAAAGAAAGTTGTGTCCTCTCTTACTCTCAGGAACAGAGATGCCTGACTCGTGCGTGTCCAGTTACATGAGGAAAACACAAGGGGGATGACAGTAAACCTGGGGAAAGTCAGCCACTTATTCAGTTGGAGAGACCTAGAGTTTCCAAATGTGCATAGCTATTGCTCCACCTGTCAGTGCAAGAGCTTGGTAGTTTGCATCCCACTTTTTAGAATGATGTAGACGTGTAGAAACGAATTACTTTTAACAAAACGTTTACTCATAAGCGTCAGGCTCAGTGTTGAAAATGGGGCTGAGCCAGTGAAGGGGATGGCTCCAGGGCGGCTGCTGGAGTGRGGCTGAGCTGCAGGTCGGGCAGCACGCAGCTCCCCCTTGGCTGCCGTTTCCCCCCCCAACCCAGCTCTACCACTGCCGACATAGGTGGCCTCACTTCACCTTGGCAATGTGGAGCAAAACACCACCTCTTTTTAGTGCCTGCAGCCTACGACAGGTTTAGGAACCCAGCAGCTGGGGGTTTTGTTCCCCACAGTTGATGCCAGGGTACAACATTAACCACCAGGTGAGGGAGAAAAGAGTTGATCCATAGCCCTCTATCCAGGCACAAGCAGTAGATATCCCAGAGTAAGGGTGCTGTATATTGACACAGCAAGAGGTGAATATACACTGAAGAGGGACGTGACACAATGGCATTGCACAGCACCTCTGGATAGTCAAAGGAGTTCCTGAGATGAAAGTTGACTGATAGGTTTTATGTTGTAGGAAGAGGGCAGCTGCCTGCCTTCTGGAAGCATCAACAACCCCATATATCAGGAACCCAGCACTTCACCGCCGGGCTGCCTTGGCTAGGAAGGGAGGGGAGGAAATTGCCTCCGAATCTCCAGGCCATCTGGGAGTATCACGAGCTGAAATGCCAAAGAGCAAGGCGCTTGTTCTCCAAACAGAGATCGGGTGCTTACCGCCCAGTGAGGTGCTCTGGGTAGTCTGGAGTGGGAGGAGAGGTGGCTGATGGGGCAGTCTCTGTGCGGCACTATGAACTGCTTTTTCTGCAGAGCAATTTACTTGTAATAACTTCTCTTCACAAAATTGCCAAGCTGCTGCTGCTCTGGCTTGCTTAGCAAATGCACATGGTTTATTAAAGAGCTTTTGAACTGGGAAAAGCTGTCATGTCGGCATATGGTATTAACCAGAAATAGTCACTGGTGCAATGATACACTGAGATACATACGTATATTTTATATATATCTCGTTATAAGGATAAGATCAACAATAATAAATACATCTTTTTCTGGCCACTAGGTGGCAATGTTTCTTAATCGAGTCTTGTTTCCAATGGCTGCATGCACTTTAAGTCAGGAATTGTTTCTGACTTTTGTCTGAGTCTAGGTATTATAAATAGGCACAGCAGGGCACTGGAGGAGGATGGCTTTGCGAATGCATCAGGATAGTCTGCAATGCAAACATGGTAGTTGTGTTGTTTGTGTACGTCAGCTCTACCTTCCGTACGGTAAGATAGTTTTCAAGGCAGTAGGCATGGAAATATTTTCCCCATCAACATGAAGACATAGTGCTACGACGACAGACAAAATAAAATAGCACCTCCTTTGTAAATAGCAAAATTTTGTCAACGCAGTGTAATGGATAGGAGGGCTACCTTTAAAGTGTCAGACGTGCACTTCCTGGGAATATACAGAGCAAATTCCCCCTAGCCTGGCGGGTAAAGGAGTTTTCAGGTGAAGTATCTTAAGGAAGAAATTGAGCAAAATGTCATGTAAAACAACAATACACATTTTAGATGGAGGTGACAGAGATGCAGTATTTGTGATCATTTTTTGGAACTACGCTCACACACCGAGGGTAGGGATGAGGGAAGCATTGAGGGAGATAAGGTTACAGAGGGAGTATGACTTCTGCAGGTAGGCACAATCCTTTTAACCAAAGCAGGTGGAGAACCTGCACTGGCATATCCAGACCCTAAAATGTCTGATCTGTCTGGGTAGTAGACCATATTAATACTGTGATAAAAAAACTGGAGGAACTCAATTCTCAGTAGACTGTGGAGTAACAAAACCAGTGGTCACATAAAAGTGCTATCAACTAGAGCCGTGACTATGGGACACTGGATCTCCGCACCGTCAGATAGATGTGCTGGTCTGGGGTTGCTGACTATACTGACTGAGTGATTTAAAAAAAACCAAACCCAAAACCAAACCAACAACCCCCAAACAAAAAAACAACCAACCCCAACCAAAAGAACACCTCAAACCAAACAACCTCCCTCTCCCCGTGCCCGCAACCCTGACAGCACAACAGGGAAAAAGCTTGAAAACGCAACGTGGAGGAAGCACAGCAATAGCTCCGACACTCTCAGTGAGGGCAGGGATCTCCTCAACTGCTTTGCCGGTGGTGTGTGCCTCAGGGTAGATCACAGGCAGATCAAGAGCCCAGAAAGAAACCTGAACTTCGAAGTGCTATAAGGCCTTGGTGTCACCAGGTGGCATCTCAATAAAACAGAGGATAGAAAAGAAACAACCGAGGGAACTAGTTTCATTTTTTGCAAGCTGCCAGCAATATTCACTCACAAGAGTATACGGGGGGAGCGGGGGGGGGGACCAAACCCAAAATCCAACCCCAGCATCCTAAGGTAATCCTGGTGAGAAAGGATAGGTTCCAACTGAGACCAAAACATGACTGAGAGAGAAAAAAATAGCAGATAGGAAGAAACTGAGCATTTCTACCCAACATAAGGTTCAGAGAGGAATCACCACATTTCCCCCATAAGCTGTAACACTGTCTGATATGGGCTGCTCATCAATGAGAGATGCTGGCCCTTCTGAAGTGGCAAAATACACAGATAACATACAATTACTGAAGTTCGTTAACACAGGGCAGGACTGAGAGCAGCTGCTGTGAGACTGGCAGTATCACAGTAGAATAGGCTAAATGAGTGTTGATAAATGCTAAATATTGAACAGCTCTATATTGAACCTTTACTCCTYAGACACCCACAGAAAAGTACTTGGTACCACATTTGCAAACATTAGGAGGTAGGAGGAATAGGATGGACAGCAATATTAAAAATGTTGTACTGCCCTTATATAATTCAGTAGTAATCCTTCCCCTGGAATAATACCCCCTAATAGAGCATTTTAATCTACAGATGTCAAAAGTGCTCCACAAAGGAGGCTGGTGCTGTTATCCATGATTTCTGGGGGAGGCACAGGAAGGCTGCTAAGCAAGCTGGTGGTAGTCAGGAACCGAAACCCTATCGACAAAGTCCTGTATCAGTGTGCTGTCCACCAGCCCGTGCAAAGAAAGCACTGACAAAGCAGCCAGCAAGAGTGACTAAGGATATTGAAAATCTCTCTGCTGAAAGTGACTGGGAACAGTGAGATTGTTTAACTCCGGAAATAGCTAAGAGGGAACACAACAATTTTACAAAGATTTCTGCCAAATCACTTAAGCCTGAGCATCCAGACATACCCTATTTTTCTCTCATGTACCTGAGATGGTCTTTGAACAAGCAATAAACACCTGAGGCTGCATGCAATTTCATTGTTAACATTCAATTTATGTTTTTGCAGAGTTAAATTTGGTACAAGGGAACTGATAGCTCCGAGGTGGTCATCCACATTTCCAATAGATGACTGCATCCGTGCCCWGCTAAGATAGGTTATTATGCTTTGTACTTAGACTTGTTCTTATTAGACATTGTTGCATGGCCTTTACTTGTAAAATCTGACAAGAATGAATTAGAAAAATGGGTGTTACAACTCACCCATCTGTGGTTTAAAATATACAGGGAGCCTTAAGTRGAAGAATTCAAGAAATGAGAGCAAAAGGTGAAGGCTCAGTGTCGCAAGACAAGCTACGCTTTTCCCTCAGCAAATAACCTTATCTCTAGGACAGAAATTGGATTGAGCACCTAGAAATASAGCAGGCCTGAATGAAGTCAATTACTGATTCAACTACCTATACACAAGCATAAATGTCTATCTGAAGAGGTTTGCTGTAAAAGATTCTCAGACTAGAAAACTTTATTTAAACCAGTGATAAAATCTAGGGAATTTGCAAAGCTGTCATTAACTATTGCAACTGTGAAGTGACCCTGCTCTGTTTTTAGTCTTCACTGCTAATTATACACACACAATATCCTATCCAGGGCATACTGCCAATTTTGGCAGGAAGGAGAAGAGTCATCATGTTTTAGACTTGACAAAGTGTGGAGACATTATTTGTTCAATAAATGCGATCATTTTGTGGATGAATGTTTTGTGAATAGCTTGTTTCCTTTCCCACCTCCTCARATTTATGTGTCAAACCATGTCCCGACATAACACTCATTCTGTCACTTGTCAAATAACAGTTTACTATTATCATTTGGAAATGTGTGCCATTTAAAGGCATGTTTGGGTCTTGCGGTCTGTTCCAGTTTTCTGATGGGATTGGTAATGCTCTCAGCACGCCTTTCTGATATAAGCACTCACAAAAAGTCAGGATTTGTTCTCTAACAAATATTATCTCCTACTGGCTTAAAATTTCCTTTTATGCCAAACATTCACTCTAACAGTCCCAGTTAACTGCGAAACTAGGGAAAACGAGCACAGAACAAATTGTGTATAAATGCAGAAAAGAACAATTTACTTAAGAATTCCAATTAATAATTATGAAGAAAAAAATGCTTCATTTTTTCCCCCCAGGTCTAAGTTTGACTTAGCTAGCAGCTGTGGACAGTACTTTTAAATTGCACCTAATAATTTAAMATATACAAGGATTTTCCACAGTACTATACCACTTCGGGCATAGGCAAAAAGGGGTCAGATGTAATGCTAGCAACAGGACAAGCTCCCACCTGTCTGTCAAAGGCAGTTCTGAGCTCATGGAAGGGAAGGATGGAAACAGAGCACTGCCTTCAGAAAGGTGATGCTGATGCAGCTGACCTAACAAAGGGTAACACAGTGGCTGCTGTCATCTGCAGATAGTCCCTCTAAGCATGCTATGATGGCTCACTGCTATAGGATTGGCATTGCATTTTTCCCTCACTTGGCTGGTCCCCTGGCTAAAGCATTAGCAAGGAGAATGATGGAATGGTGACTTGGATGCCAAGAAGCAGTGCAGTGATCTCAAAATCCATCAGCATTTGCAAAATGCACTCATGCGCTTCGATGCTGGTTTGCTTGTGATGTTAGTGTGTGATACCTATTCCAGCGCAGGCTTTGAGCTCAGGTTGCCATGCGGTATGCTGAGGACCCCTCTGTCTGGATCTGATACAGCCTGGCTGGTGCGTGATGTATGACACATACATCAGTGTCCTGTCTGTCACGTATGACATCAGCGCTACCTGTGACTTGTGAGAATTTCCAGAAGGGGACACACAAAGAGGCCTCATCTCAGCAAAAGGTGTTATATCATGGTTCTTGGGTATTCACGTCCTCTGTCAAGATGTGTGACTGTGGGAAGACTTGGCCAAAGATAGGCAGCTTTTTGGACTTTATCCTGCAAAGGTGAAGAGATTCAGATGAACCCATCTTCTGGGTAAGTGCTAACACCAATCACATACATCCCTTTGGTGTTGCAAAAGTACATCAGTATTTGCAAAACGCTGCACTGGCGTACTTAGATTCAAAGGAGAAGAAAACATGTAGCAGTTACAGAAGTAACTACTGTGAATCACTGAAGCTGTTTTCCAAGGCATCAAAAAACCAAAAGTATGAAATATGAACATCTTTGGGACTTTGTGTAAGGAAGTACCCATAGACTCCTGCAAATGCAGATTGTCTTTCCAGACCCCTAAAGAAACGCAGGTATGGGAAGGTAACGTGCGGACTGGCCTTTGTCCTCTGCTGCCAGAAGGGCAAGAGGGTGTCTGCGTAACTGAGTACTTTGTTCTGCCACAACGCTGCTCCCCAGATAGACCGAGTTATTGGTGTGCATAAAACTAATAGCTGTAAATTGTTATGGTTGGTGCTTGCACAAGTGCAGCAGTAGACCTTTGAGAAGAAAAAGACATCAGGACTTTTCTGATTTATGTTTCTGATTACTAACAGATTTTTTTCAAAAGTTCTTATTGCAAAAAGGTATACCTACCTCCATCACATTTTAACCAGAGCCACACTACACTTAACTTGGAGTAGTGCTATTACTGGTTACATATATACACTCTGCAAGAAATGCAACTTGAGTTTTGAATCTGGAGGTAAGTTTCAAGAATAGCAGCTATGACATGCCAAGCACTTGTAAGCTTGGCAGAAGGATCTGGAGCAATCAAAAACCAATAGACATACAACTTAAAAGCTCAGGCACCTAGGTACTTTAAAAAGTATTTGCTAGAAGATGTGGGGTCACCATTAGGAAGCAGTAGAGGAAAAGACCTCTGTTGGTTGATTGAGGGAAGAAGTTTGAACTACCAGTGTGATGCAGAGGCAACACTAGGAGGGATCAGTAGAGCTGGGGAAGTGTAAATATTAATGTGAATGGCGATGGCAAGACCTTGCTTGGATGCTGTATTCAGTACCTGGCTATAAGTTTCAAGGGGGAAAAAAAAAAAAAAAAAAGTCCAGGTTGGAAAAGACGGCATAAAAGGCTGTTAGGATGATATGCTGGGATGACAGGGGAAAGGATATTATGACAGGAGATAAATAAATTATAATAAACCCACCCCCCCAAATCAACCAAAACAAAACAAAAAAAACCCCTCGCTTGCTTAATATAGGAATACAAAGGTTGACCACAGGGTATGATTATTCCTTCAGGAACACAGACTGGCTATAGGACATTAATTGCAGGCAAAAAAAATTATATCAATTAAAAGGAGTGACAAAAAGGATATAAAGTTGGTGTGATCACTTTAGCTAAAAATTTAGGGAAAGGCTCCTGCCCAACAGAGAAACAAAATCAGGAACAGGCTGTCAACTGGAAGAGTGGTAGCAACAGTAAAAAAACCCTAGCCAGTTATATGAGGGAGCATGACAGCTTCGTAAATGAGATTATATATTGTCACAGCAGGGGACTGGCCTTGCTGACCTAAGATGTTCTTTCTAGTCTTAAGTGCAACTGATTAATTCATTAGCTGATGKTGCAGCTATTTCCCAGCCATTCCCATCCCAAGGGATACGCAGATGCGAACAGATTGGGGATAAATTGGAACAACTCTGATTTATCTTATGGTCGCTCTTCTAATTAAGTCTCCTAAGATAGAAGCCATACATTTTTCTACTAGAATCTCTGGTTTTATTCTAAACACGTTTTCCTCCCTAGTTCCTGTAGGTAAAAAAAGAAAGTCTCATGTAAACATATTAAAATACTTAACATTTTACATTGTAACTTCCATAGACCTTTCTCAAGCATAAGCTGAGGGCTAGTAAGCTACTTGCAATATGTGATAAGCTTAGAAAAAGAAAAAATCTGTTTAGATCAATCATTTAAAAACAGAAACAGTTTTGTATATGCTGTTTAGAAGAACAGATTTAATAAAAATTACGTTTTCTTGTATTTTCCTGTGAGGTTTTATGGTTGGAAATTTTGATTACCTAGCAAACCTGCATTCTTCGAAATTTCATAAAGTTTCCTTGTATCCTGCAATGAGTCTGCCCCAAACAGACAATATTTAAACAAACAAACCAAAACTGCACTGAGATCAAAGTGAGTTCATATTGGGTGCCATTTTCAAATCCTTATTATACACTTACAATAGCTGTCTTGCAGCAGAACCAAAGTAAACACATGGTATTGTGACTGCTAACACAGGATAATGTTCTAGTACTTAGATCTTTCATAGATCCTGTTTGAAGAAGTTTATTTCTATGTGCATCAAACATTTAAAGCAAGAGCAGTACAAATAGTTATAAAAAAGTTAAAACTACAGAACCATATTTTCTGTTTCTGCAGGAGGTAGTTGCAGGATGCCAACTGACCGTCAGCAGTCAAAACTCTGGAAATTACAGAACATTAATTCAGTGCTACCAAGACACGAGAAGACAGAGAAGTATCATGTCCTTCTGATAAGGTACTTTTTTATCTTCCCACATATTAAGTTTAGTGAACATTAGTTAAAAGTTTACAGGCTTGACTGTTTTTTTCCTCAAGATTTCTGCAATCATTATTAATCTCTTTTTAACAAAAGCAAGCTGTACCTCTTTGATCTTGTAATAGCTGAAGAAAAAAGTTGCATTTTCTAATATCCTGTTCCATTAGGGATGAAACCCAAGTGAATCACTTTGAACTTTATACCAAACTCTACTTAGGAGCTTCCTTTCACATCCAAGCCGAGTACATACCTAAAGCCAGTAGGTAGAAACCTATGATGGTCTCTCCTTGCTCTGTTACAGCTGCCTCTCTGCTCAGAAAACTGATGTTGTTGTTCCTCCAGGGAGCCTGTGGAGAAAACTGGACAGACATTTTCAGCCAACCTTATGACCCAGAAATTGCCCTTTCCTCAGTACGCCCTGGCGAAATAAAATGGTTCCAGCCTCTTAGTTTCTGCTCCCTGTATTTGAGGGAGCTCTTCAATGAGACTAATGATCTAAAGAAGGAAATCTCAAGGGCCAGGAGCTTTGCAGCCTTCTGACCTGTTCTTCTTCACTAATCCTATCTATTAATACAGCCTGTGAATCTGTGGCCAGCCCAAGACAGCAGATTTCCTCCTATACTTATTACTGCTGCGTGCAGGAATCTTTAATGAAGAGCATGTATCTGACAAAAAGACAATTTCCTTTAAAATAGGGTGATACCACATAACCTACAGGCTCACAGGCACACCCACAAACATAGTGCATATTGATATGTTGCTAAACTAGCAGGACTTTTGTCTTTTTGTCTTCACTGAAGACCAGTAGAGTTTTAGTTCAAATGAAATTGAGGAAAAATCTCACACAGATTAAAAAAAAAAAAAAAAAAAAAGGCACAGTAAAAAGCAATGGGGAGGTGTCACCGCCTGAGAATGTGACTTTAACATAGCAGAAGAAATCAGCTATGAAGTTACTTTACCAGCAGGATAGTTGCTAATTTAAAAAGAAGGGAAGATAATTTCCAGTACGGGTTGAAAAAAAAATTTTTAAGTCCTTTGAATTGTATTTTTAGACTGCTAAGCACCCTCCAATCTAGTACGCTCCAAGTATAGTTGGATTTTCCCACACTGCTGAAAAATGAGATCTCGTCTTGTTGAGGAGACATGTTATATGTGATTTAAGTGAGTCAGTCTGGAGTATTTTAGTCTTTACTGAGGTATCGATGATTGTATTTCAGATATGGCCTCTCTTACCAATCAGGTTGTAGTCACAATTAAAAAATTTGAGTCTGAATTAATTCATCTGGAGCAGCAAAGTTTTCCTGGCGAGCAACACACTCTCACTGCACTGAAATCCCCGTGCCTCTCTCGGTGCCCCGACCGGCTTGTCCCTTCCCACCCTGGGCAGCAAATCAGCCCGGGTGGCRGCACCCGGCCGAAAGAAGCAAAGCACCTCACTGGGAACCTCCACTGTCCATGGGCTGGTTTTGTCCCTCCTGAGGCGGATTAATTCTTCCCGTCAAGCTTTCCCTGTGTTTGTTATGATAGTCTCACCGCAAAAGAGGGGAATAAAGGCAATGTGATGAGAATAAAAGGGGACAGCAATCCTTTACAGCAAGAAGAAGGGAGAAATAGCTGCGTTGTGGTGAAAGATGGAAGCCTCTCACCTTCCTGCTAATGGCGAGGACAGTGACCCACATGCTCGCTTCACTGAAGTCCCTTGCAAGGGTGCTAGGTTTGACCTGTTCCCAGCCATCTCGCTCTTGTACCAAGTCACTGGAGTGCTGCTCTCTCTTTCTCCAACCTAAAATCTGCAGCATGGGTCTGGCAGCTCCCGCAGATCCCATTTAAGCAGCCAAGCTGCCTGATTTTCCCAACGGCAAGCCACAGCCCAACTCCTGCTGACTTTTTGTGGAGACCTCTTCCTAAGTCTGTCTATAGACAGCTGGAGTTGAACCCTGACAAGCCTCCTAAAACACGCTGCTTAGCAGACTGTGAGAGAGTGACCTGGGACTTACCAGTTCGGTGATTAAAAACAGCCCTAGTAGTGCTCTCAAAGCCAAAAGCCTTCATTGCTGTGCTCCTGCAACAGTCCCAGGTTGCCCCCAACATTCCCACCACCACCCTGGCTTTGGGCATCACTGGACCATGCGCACATCCCTCACAAGGCTGCCTGGCACGCCCGGCATATGCGGCCTTTTCTCTGCCGTGGTGCTGCTCTCTGAGGTTGCCATTTAAGCGTCCTACGGTCCCCAGCAAAGCCCTGGATGTGCATCAGCTTTCACAAGGAATATGTGCACAATCACAGCTTTTCAATATTGAGCTACAGCAACCATTTCTAGCTAGTTATCCGCCTGTCTGTAAGTGGATTGCTGTTCAGATGGAGGGTTGGGATAAAGTTGTGCCTGAAGGCAGTGCTCAGGGACATTCAAAAATGCTCAAGAAGGCCCACAACAAAGCCCAGCGATATCACCTACTCTTCAGGACAAGGAACTTGGGTCAAAGAAGAGGTCCTCAGCTGAAAGCGCATCACAAAGCCTCTGTCCATGGATGCTCATGTCTTCATCAGAGTGTGTTTCATCACCTGCCAAGAGAAAGATGTGGAAAAGGCTGACACTTTACATTGGGCAAAAACCGTCTACCTGGTCCATGCTCCCTCTACTCTCTAATTGAAAACGAATCAGCCACCCAACAGCCTGCTTGTGGGACAAGTCCAAGGTCTCTGGGCAAGATCCCTCAGCCTTGTGAGAGGGAAGAGAACAGCTCCTTGACGAGTTTCCTCTTGTGATGAGGCACGTCTCACCCCATGCAGGTCACTCCTGCTGTGAAGCCAGGACCTGGTGTCCTGGAACCGGGTGTTAGGCCCCACCTCGCAGGAAGCCACGCTCACGGCAAGTATAGGTGCTGCTGATCTACACCACAGGCAGCGCTGAGGTGGCAAAGCATGCTTGCTAACCACTTCCCTTCATGCATAAGCAGTTTTTCCATGGCATTTGGCACAGGCCTGGACTTCCAAGTCTGAGTTTGGCATCTGTTGTCACACAAATGCCAGTGCCCATGACTTTGATTAAACAGGGACAGGGACAACCAGCGGAGAGTATTTTCCATGTAAGCCATTCAAGGAAACTGTATGATTTACATACATGTGACCTCTTTAGGCATAAGCACTTTAAACGGTAATAAAGTAACAAAGATCATTATTTCCCTTTTGCTACAATAGAAGGCAAATCATATTATTTGCTTTGATATCCTGAACTTGAATCTTGACTTCTCCCAGCTGCGAGTTTCTTTTGCTTTTATATAAATACCGCAGCTCCATGGACGCTTCAATTCAACTTTCCATTTCAATGAGAGTGTCTTCTGCCAAGCCTTGCACCTTGCAATAATAATGAGATAAAAAAAAAAAAAAAAAAAGAAGAGTCTTTTGATATCAAGGAGGAAAAGAAAAAAATAATCAGGGTGAACTGTTCTCCACGGTCAAGCATCCCTTTTGATGATTTCCCCCCCCCGGTCTTCACACTCTACACTGAGTGACTAATATCTTGGCCTGCTTGCAGTTTTCTCCTTACTCCCTCCGGTGGCATCCTTCAATAAAGGACAGAGGCTTTGCAAACTCCTGTGGTCACTGTACTTCCAAACGAGAGGAAGGCTCCCTCTGCAGATTACTGTCATCTTGTTTCATGTCTCTCAGTGCTTCGGTGGTGACCAATTTATTGGTCTCACAGAGATTATCCCTGCGTGCCTCTACTAGCTTTGCAAAGTGCTTTGAAAAGATTAGAGCAGTATATACTGCGGGCAGTTCCATAAAAAGGAGAAGCAAACTAAAAYGCTGTGGTGGTACAGAGAAATTACTGTGTTCGACATAGCTATGACTGTGGGAAGGCATGTGAAAAAAACTGACTTGGACATGAAAGGACCCTAAAGTGCCCCTTTCCTAAATATGTAGGAGCTACAGGCTGGCTCCACAGAAGGGACACAAACAATGCAAACGCGCCTTGGGAGACTGGTGCTGCGGCTCCTGCTATACACTCCCTCTGCTCGCCCAAACCTCTCACATATACGTTTGTCCCCACTGTGACCTGCCTGCCAGGTATAGCAGAGCCGTGCAACCCATCTCCTGTCAGTTGCAGGAAGAGAGGCTGCAGTGGTACTGGAGACCTGGCCGTAAGGGCTTTCTCTCAGCAGATGATCTTACCCACCCCCTGCCAAGTCAGGCGGGGAGCAGGCACGCGCCCATCGTGCAGCTGACGTGCAGGTCTGGGAGCAGGAGGAGCGAGCCCTGTCTGTGTGCAGCAATGCTCGTCTGAGCCGGACATTTCAGTCCTCCTGCGAACGGCTCTCCACTGACCTTCGAGGAAGGGACTGCACGACCAGCACGAGCAGACTGGGGTCAACCCTGCACACCACCCTGCCAGCTGAAATCTAATGACCTCACTGATGCAAGTAAAAGCAGAATTTGGATTTTAAGACCATCACTAAGCCACATCTTCAAGTCTAACAGAAGCTGAAACTTCTATGCTATGTATAAAAGAATATAAGAAATTAATACTTGTGGCTGCACTTGAGGGTTTAATGCAGCTGTAACTGGAAGGTTAATGAAGGAAGAAACCCTCTGAAACCACTGATACCTGAGGATACCTGATTAGAGTGAGTGATGAAATGACCGGGTTATGACACGACAGGTTAATAAAGCCCATTTTATGGACGCTCCAAACCAACCAATGGTCTCTGAGGTGGCAGGCAAAACCAATTTTGAGTGGATATAAGCCAGCAGGTAGCCCCTATTTGGGCTGCTAAAAATGTACAACAGCCTTTTAATCCCTATTCACCTCTCTAAACTCTTTCAAAGTGACATATATACCAGCACAATAAGGCAAGTATCACAGCAGCATTAACTGGCCTGAGATACTCAGGCTAGTTACATTAGAGTTCAGTTTACTTACTGTTTCCGCTACATCGTAACAGAAAAATCGTACGAATTAAAATTTGTATGTGACAGAAAACATATGATGTATGTTTCTAACAAGCACCTGTTTTCCCCGTGGAGCACCAAGAATTTGGCAGTTGCCAAAGCAATGATTTTGCCAGAAAGATAGCGTAAGTTCTCACAGCACTGGTTTTGCATGATACCTGCCACACATGTATTAAAGAAAGGGACAAAAGAGTGAGGAGGCAAAAGGAAAAATATGCAGAAGGGATGGGTTAAAATAAAGCATAAGCAGATAGAAATTGGCTCTGTGGAATAAAGATACAGTTTTGTCTCTGGAAGGCATAAAATTTTGTGAAATTTTACAGAAATACGAATAAGGGGATTTCAAGGCAAATCCAATGGTATATTAGTAGGAACATCTCTACATAGTTTTTTTAAAATAAATTATTTTCATCTCTACTTCACAGTTTTCATTAGACTATTCACTATAAAATGAAAAAACTGTCAATATCCAACAAGACGTCACTTAGTCTTGCAAAGAATAATCATGCAATGATCAGTTATGCCTATGGATTTCACTGAGGTAGTCAGAAAATGCATCTCACATCAGTAACAGATGATTTTTCCAAAATCAGGTCATGTATTTGTTCACTGCTTCCAAGAAAATACACTTGTTGAAATGATTTGCCCAGGGTCTTTTCTAACATCCACTGAATTAAAGGAAAAGCTCCTATAAACAGATCAGGTCAGTAATACTTAAAACTTGTCAATGGATGAATGGGAATGACTGTGCTAGCTGCATGCCACTTGGAATAGCTGTAAGAAAGCAGAYCTGAAGCTGCTCTTTGGTTGCTGAGGTTCAACTGGTGGTAACATAGCAACCTCCAATTTTATAGCAGAAAAACACATCTGAAATATTTAAATTGAAGGGTGATCATAATACGAAACATGCTTGACAATTTATGTTTCAAAACATGCCCTTTTAACCCTAGACTGTTCCCTTGCTGTGACATTTTGGCATGAAAACAAATGCACTCGATGCATTCTCTAGTTGAACATCCAAACCACATTTCAGCTCCTTTGTTAGGTTACTTGCCAAATTCAGTTAAGAAAATGATTACATCATATAATTAATATATTGTAAAATCCATGCTTCTGCCATAATTTTAATGGAGYTTAGCCTACTCTGCTTCACACTTTACTCTTATTCTCATCAATCTTGAAAGCTAACGTTTCTCTGAGGAATTGCGTTCTGTAACTTGCGACAGATCTAGAAAATTACCTGTCAGAAAAAATGCTTGGTTAGTGCTTATTACTGCAATATACAGTTTGAAATTAACAATTTCTCAGGGAACACTGTTTAGATTGATGCTGATATGAAAACAGACTATCTTGCAGCTTCAGATATATGCTACTTTCATATTGAAAGATGATTCAGGAGAAGGGAAAACTACCTCGTGCAGATTAGGTGGCTAAGGCTTTGTATTATTTAAACTCCCTGCTCTGAGCTGAACTTACACTGAGCAGGTTAGGTGATGCTAAAGAAACTAAAACCCTCTGGGCAGCTGAATCAGTTCATGAGAGATCACAGTGAAGAGCGGGAAGTCCTGCTTCTGAGATGATAGAAAGAGCTTCCTAAGGAAGAGAGGGGACCAGGAACTCTCAGCAACCACTGAGAAAGAGTGGAAATTTGGCTGGAAGGCAGGAGCCTCTCTGTGTCACAGGGGAGTTCAAAAGTTGAGCACTTTTATTTCCAACCCGTCTTCATAAGTTGCACTGATTTTTTTGTATTAAAAAATGTTATTGTAGTTCCTGCTGTAGCAAAACTTGGCTTTTTGGCTTTAAAAGCCCTCCAGTCATCCTTGGTGAGCTCATTATAGTAGCAGGTTTAGACAAACCTACTTCAAAGCAGTGGCTGACTTGGTGTTCTGTCGCTGGGGCACTTTTACTATCTGTGTTGCAGCAGCACTTCAGTGCTCCAGTTGAGAGGGGAGCCCAGCTAGAGTATCATTTTTCCCCAAATACGGGCTTGCATCATATCATATGCCTGCAATCTCATGCCGAATTTATGGACATTGCAAATATTGTGAACCATGAAAACTGAAGAAGAAGATGCTACCACTTACAAACAGGATCAAAACCCAAGCTATCCTTCACAGTCAGATATGTTCAAGACAGAGCATGCTTGCTGGTTGCTAATAGTAAATGACATTTTATTACAAATTATTGTGAACATCTTTTTTTTTTTTTTGGACGTGAAATTAATTCCTTAGGTGTTGGTTCAAAAAGCAAAATGTACTGGTTTTTTTTCTGCTTACCAAACTCTGAAGTAAGCTATGAGAGGCAGATGCACCAAATGAACTGTCACTTTGACTCATGTGAAGAAATCACTCTCTGCAGAAAAGGCAGAACAAAAAACCCAGCATTTCATGTATCAGCAGGACTTTAATGTCAGGAGAATCTTAAAGTTGCATTCTAGGGACGATGCAAGCTATTGCAAATTCGGCAAATTAGGGAATTATACAGGAAAAAAAAAGGGAAACAATAAAGCATCTCAAAACGTATTTCATTTATGACAAAAGACAAGGAATAAAGAATACTAACATGGGAAAAAGTCTCAATAATAATTCAATAAAACACACACTTCCTAGCATCTACCCTTCTCCCTGGTGTTATACTTACCCTTCCACTCTTTCTCRTGAAGTCTTTGGGTTGTTGGCTTCAGTCAGGGGGAGGGAATGGCTACAGGGAGTCATCAGTTTTCCTAGGTTTTTGCTGGGAGGAGTATGATGGTGGTGGTAGAGGTTTCTCCCTCTTCTTTGCCAGGAGAAGCATGGTGTTGAAGCTGCTGATTTTTTCCTTCTCTTTCTAAGGTCCACTTGGGGCTATTTTTGTACGTTTTCTTTCAGGCTTTACACCTTGCTCTTTTTATTTGGTCTGCAACTCCACATTATGTCTGACTGTCCTGTATAAAAAGTCTCTTACATACGTTGTATACTTCTTAACTATTTTCTCTGCTACCTATAAGCCGGTTTTGCCCTGCTCCCAGGTTTACATTTAACTGTTTGCTGCTGAGCTGTTCATAGCCCTGAACTGACATCTGTGCCCCTTCTCTCATCCCCCCATGTCTGCACTCCTCTCCCCTGCACCCTGGGTTGCCACAGGCAAGTCCTCCGCTGCCAGGCCAGGCCTACATTCTCCTACATTGCAACAATAAGACGGTGTCATAAATATTTCATTCTACACAGAATAACTACTTGCTGCTCCGGGCTGTACAAAAATTGTGGTTATATCCCATGATTATAAAAAACCGAGTGAAACAAATCAGGAAATAGTCACCCGATAATTAAAAAAGATTCCTGTCCCAGCTAAGCCAGCTAAACCAAAGTTCCAGGCAGGCCAAGGCAATCTGAGGCAAAACAAGCCTAACATGCCTTAATACTACAATATTAGTACATAGGCTGTGGCATATAACCAGCGATAGCAATAACTGTATTTGTGGGGCTATAGGTTACACAGATCAGGCAGTAGCTGGATAGAGCCGCATTGGCTTCAGTGAAGTTTTGTTCATTCATATAAAAAGCATAGAACATAGCAAACCTCCTGCTTAACTCCATCTATTCTTGTCCTGTGTCAAATTATGCACGGATTGATTCTGACCACTTTGAAAAAAGCGTGGGTTTCCTTTTTGACGATGCTTTTGCTTTACATGCTCAGCTCCAACATCCAAACTACCAAAACAACACAGACTTTCTTAATGTGTTCATATGAGATTGTGTGCAGGCAGCATAAATGAGAGCAAAACCCACTGTGCTTTCATTCCATTGCCTTTGCCATCATGTCTGAGAACAGAGCCTGCAAGGATTCTCTCTTCATTCCTTTTATTTAATTTGTGCTTGCCTTGCACAAAACGTCCAGAAATTACAAGGTAGTAAGATTCACACCCTACAACTTCCCATTCAAACCTCAGATATATTGGCTTCCTAAAACTTCCATTCAAATTGACGAGCTTTCCAAGGACTTAGCCACAATTAGAATTTAATCCTGGATTAGGAGAATTCAACGCAGGAGGAGGAAATAACTGAAAACATAAATAATATTAACCTGGTATTATGCTTCCATCAGCTGAATCCACTTAATTGTTTCCAGGTGCCGGTTGCTATTATAAACTATATACCATAGACTCCTATGAAGCCTTTAATATTAGCATTCCAGCAGGTGTGGGAGCAGACAATAGAAGTGTCTCATAACAATGACCAGTCTAGGAGATTGCTATCGCAGAGGAATCCTAGACATGCTGGTTTCTTCYGGTCTTAGCCTTTCTGTACTTCCTGTAATACGCTTACTGTTCTTCTGTTGGAAATCAGAAAGAATGCGTCCTCTCAATATGCTGAAAAGGAAAAATGCGTTTTCTTCCAATATCTAGTTCATGCTCCTGCACAACCCGTGGACTAACAGGACTAATGGACATTTCCAGAGTACCAAGAATGTCACTCCCCCAAATGAGATTAGACGTTGGAAAGCATCTAACATATTACCAGATCACTTGAAAACAGTTACAAGTGGTCAGAGAATTACTCGCAAGCTATATAACAATACATAATCAAGTCAGGAGTATAAAGTTTTTGTGGAGAACCAGACACTTTTCCTTACTTCCTATGCATTGTTCCTTACCATCAAATATTACCCTTTTATTTTTCTTCTACCCTATGCTAGGTTTTGGTTCATACATTAAAATATCAGCACTGACAAGCCTTTATGTCTAAGCTCCTAAGAAAGAGGAAAATAGAAATCTCCTTCCCATTGCATAAATTAGTTTACTTCGGGGTAGTACTTTTCCATGCATCAAAAATATATTAAAAAAAGATGCAAACATTGTACTCTTACTTACACAATGGTAAAGGTCCCTTGTTGAACAGGATATATTCATATAAGATTAATGTCCACATTCTGGAAAGTTAGTGGGACCACTATTTTTGGACAAGCCACTTCAGTTTCTCTTCCAAACTTGGGGAAGAAATCAGGAGTGCAATTTTTGGAAAAGCAAACTGAGGTTTGGATTACTACTAGGTACCTATTGGCTCTTTTGTGTGACTGCCAAAGGAATTCTGTATAAATCCCAGGTATCTGGGCCATGTGGTAAAGAACACGAGTTTTATCACAGACACTATTTCCTCACACGAACGGTTTTAACAGAAGCATTGTTATGTCGCAGAATACAAGTGTTTTGTGCAGGGACTCCATTCTGGCTCAGAATTTAAGCTGGCATTTTATAGCAGACAGCTTTCTGCCAACATACTGGMTATACAATATTTTATAACCAAATTAAAGTATACTCACTCTGTTAGAGAGGAAGGAGTTGCACATCCATGTAAGCAGTGGGATTTTACAGAAGAAGCTTTGACCCCATTAAGCTTTTACTTACTAAAGACAAGAATCATGCTCATTTGCAACAGGACAGGTGAAAGAAAGTGAAAAATGTCACAATCTCTGTATATTTTGTAATGCCAGAAAGCTCTGTCAAACGTTAGGCTTTAGACTTCCCTACCTCTCCCCAAGAGTATTTTGGAAGCACTACAGATACATTATAGGTTACCCTATAGGTAAAACACAACCAGCTGATGATTTCAAAACAGTGCACCTCAGAGTCAGAGAAGGAGAGGCAGCACTGCTGCTCCACTGACTTTCTAACACCTGAGCCCCATCACCACCACCAGCCATGCTTCACCCTCAGCACCTCCAATGAACAGCTCGTGTTGTAAATTCAAGAGGCACAAGAGCTCCAGATTTTACCTTAAAGAAGGATAAAGCATGCATGCAGCCATACACGTTTGCCAAAGAATGGGGGTGATGTTGGGATGATGAGGGCACAGAGGCAGACGTCTGTGTCTGTTGTAGCACTTCAGCCATCTCCCCCCATCACCACTGCCTGCCCCACTCTCTCTTCCCGAGCCTTTTGTGTGGGGAGAAAGGCTGATTCTCCTTACAGTCTCTTCTGTAAGGATTTAATGGAGCTGATATGCTCATTTATTTTCTCTCCCATCCAAACCCCAGGACTCGTACAAAACCGGAAGGTAGATTCTCTCATTTCATGGGGTTTTTTTGAAGCTGACTGCTTTTCACCATCGTTTCCTAAAGAAAAAGCATGCGTGCCATCACTCTATCAGCCTGCTCCTCCCTGGCAAATTTGAAGCTGTGTGCAAGTCCCAACTGCCTGCAACAGAGAAGTAGTTTCAGACGTATGGATTACAAAAGGTTTCAGGAAAAGCTTTCTCAGCCTTTAATAACGCCAAGTGAGAGTTACTAACATGTTTTCCTAACATCTTCTGTTAAAAGGACGTTAAGAAAGGGCAATAGTGGTATCTATCTGTGCCTCCACCACAAGCTTGGGATCAATAGTTTTACAGAAGACAGAGATACCATCACCTCAGCAGTCTACACGATGCCATGGTGGTACACAGAAAGGCTACAGATGCCAGCCTTTCTCATGGTAAACATTGATGCAAGACATATCTAAAGAAAAAAATATCCCTATTTTTTTATTTTTTAAACTTTCAAGCATTTCACATTTCTAAGTTGATCTACTTAACAAAATGATATTGACACTGCAATTTCAAATCAAAAGGCTGACAACAATGGATAGGTAATAGGTACCAGTAGCTTCCACTGAAGAACCATATGGGGCTACAAACAGCTTTTCCATGTGACTGAATGTAGCATTCCTGGAAGAGAAAAAGACTCAGCACAACACAAACCCTACAGAAGAGAAAAACATCGTCTCTTCTTTCCCTGGAAAATTTTAAAACACCAGTACTGTTTGCAGGGACTCTGCTCTGACAGCACTTTAGGATGGAAGCAGATGACTTCTCAGAGAAGAAACAGGAACAAACAACTCCAGTAGGGATTTCGGAGTGGCTTGCCTGAAAAATACAGCTTCTCTGATCTTGCAAATGAATGGCAAAGTTCTTCAGCACTTCAAAAGGAGCAGTATCGGCTTTTCAGCGCTGTTTGCTTGGTGTATAAGTAAACGGTCTGCTTATTTGGGCAAGAGTGCACACTACCAAGTGAGGTCAGAAGAGGTGAGGAGTTACTCACATCAAAACTGTGCAGCTTGACAACATGGCCAAGGAGTCGGGCACTGCACCACGTTGCCCACTTTTGCTCATAATCCTTCGAGCAGGTCAGCTAGGGCTGCATCTGCTGAAGGGAAAACAGAGACCACCACTGTTCATAGACACACAAAAAAAGAGCTTTCAAAATGCTGTCAGCCAGTCCTCGGGTCACTTCACCAATGCAAACTGGAAAAATAAAGCCCAAAATTTGAACAGCACTTTTCACCATTAGGGTGCCAAGGCTTTCCACAAAGGACATTTTATTTGCCCAGGCAGGCCCAACAGATCCCTGCCAAGCTCAGGGCTTGGTCGCACATCAGCTGAGTGATCTGAGCCTTGTTTGCACCTGTGATGAGTTTTAGGGATCTTTTCTGATACTAGGTCAGAGATCAAATGTATTTGCTTTCTCTTAACATTTTCAATCATATTGTGTCACTTGAGAAGGAGAATTGTAAAGCTCAAGGCTATTGAGAGTTTTCTTTAAAAGGCTACAAGAACTGATCCTTTAACAGCCTGGCTGGAAAGAGGAGCTGGTAGAGCTATCCATACTATGGCAGTACTACTACTGAATGTTCACTTCCACTTGGGGCAAGATAAAGACACGCTGAAAGACATCCAGGTTATTCCAAGTGACAAACTCACAAAAACGATAGCAATCGGTCATAGACAGAAGGTCATGCCTCCGTTCTCTAAGAGGTTCCTTCCCTCCCTGCAGCGAAACAGCCAGGCAAGTCATTCATAGCATGGCAGCCGAGATGGCTCTCTGCAGAAATGCTAGATTTTTCACCGTTTGGGATTTCTGGGAAGAAAAGCCGCTGCAAGCGGGAGACTGAGAATGGATGAATACAAAGACTGCAACCAGCTGTTAGCCAAGAATGAAAATCTTCTGACCTGTGTGAACAGCAGAGGGAAATCATCTTTCAGATGCTTTCTCGACACCGTCCCCGTGACGCAATACACAGCTCAGGAGCCTGCACAGGCACTGCAGGAATGACAAGTGGAGAGCTCTGACTGAACACATCTAATTCAGAATTATCCTCCTAAATCTTTAAATCTATAACCTAAATCTGTGTCCCATATGAGATCATACAGATCTTGCCAATGGCTCAATTGTTCCCTCTCCCTATGTACACTTGCTAAAATCTCAGGGATAAGCAGGATGTATGCTTTGTTAAATAGGTCCTTGATCCTACCTCTGATCTGACACCTTCAATGATGGTAGATCTGGGCTGTGCCTTTTCTACCCCCTTCAGGGCTTTCCACATGTGGTTTTGTTTTCTAATGCCAAGCACCTCCACACCAGTCACCAGAGAGTATGCTTTCTCTCACTTTAGATGTGGATGTGCCCCAACCAACCCCATCACAGGCAGCTGACACCGGGAAGGAGTCTGTCTCCCACACCATGAGAAAAAGGGTTCTGCAGGAAAGAGGAACATAAGCGCTTCTCTCAGTACTATTTCTGGCACAGCCTCAGATTATCCACCTCTGCCATAGAAAAATGTGTCATCCCAGTATTATACTGTCTCAGGATATTTTCCTTCAAATATTGAAAATGACTTCTCGGACTCCAAAGGGACATGATGTCAAACAGCTGGGCAAAGACACTCAGGACACTTTCCATCATCTGTGCAGGGAAAAGAATGGACAAAAACAAGCATATTTTTGGTGGACTGCTCTGGAACAGCAATTAATACATTGCTATGTGGGCTAGCAGAGGCAGCCAGGAAAGTCCACCTGCCAGAGTGCTATTAACAGCTTTGAGAGAGTCTCATGTCTTGTCTGGTACTAGGCCCTCCATACTGAGTCATACGAGCTTATTATTTTAGCAAGACACTTGAAATTTATAGCACCCTTTTTTTGCTCATTGTAAGGCTGAGATTTTCTTTCATGTTGCTCTTCTACTTTGCTACCTCCGACATTGTGAAGCTGAGCACCCCATCTACGAGCYGCCTGAAGAAGCCCAAGTCTGCTCTCCTGAAGTCCAGGGCTTTCTCTCTGTCACTTGCCTTCCTCACACCCCCTTTCACATCAGCCACCACGCTGACTGCCTCACCCTGGTTTTATGCCCTGTTGGGAGAGTTTCTGGTCTCTGGTGCTCCCTAGGCATCAGGTAGCCTCCCTCCCCCCCGGAGGACACGTCTCCCACTGTTTTGCGGTTCCCATCTGTGGCTCGCTCACCTCAGGCGTGCCACCGCGTGTGCTGCACACCCCTGCCTCCTGCGCTCTGCCCCACTCACATGTGTCCTGCCTTTCTGACCCCACACGGAGGGGCTGCACCTGAGGCACCTGCCAAATATTCCAAGTTAAGGGGCGGGGGAGGGGAGAAGTGAAAGAGGGAGATTTATGAACACACACCCTGATCAAAAGAGAGAAGAGACTGAGTTAACCTGTGACTCGCAGCGCAGATACCCAAGCTGGTAAGAAGAGAGGCTGAAGCTCTGGCTGTTTCCCCCACTGGTTCTGTGAGCAGCCGAAACACCTCTTCAGCAGCACTGTCCCGATTAGCGCGACTCACATTTATAAACCTTACTAGTCTTGGGGGCAAGAGAGACTGGCCCTGCACTCCAGCGCTGGGGTGCGCACCTGCAGTGGTGGAGAGAGAGATGCGGATCCCTGGCTGGAGGCAGCAGGACACACTCTCTGCCAGGGCAGAGAGCTCGCTGGCCACAAATCCTGTTTTACACCTGCACTTCTTGATTTTTAAAACTGTATTTTCTAACAAAGAGGCTCAGCTTTCACAAAGTAGGACTTTCAAAGAACAATTTAATTCCACCAAATTCTTTACACGGTAAAGGCTATAAATTGTCTTCAGCTTTCACATAGAGTCTTACTGAACACAGTGCTTTTACCATTCAGTGCTGGGGCAGGTCACTGATCACATCTGATGACATTGACCACAGAACCAACCACGGACCACTACAAGCAACTTAAAAGGACCCTGGATGTAAAAATTAATTTATTACTTCAGATGACAGCAAACTAGCTGTAAGTAAATGTACATAAACATTAAAATGCTAATGACTGGCTCCAGGCACTGAATACCTTCAAACAGGCACTGAATTCCAGGGAAACTGAAGGTACATCACAGCTGGGCATAACACTGCAGTGATGGATCACTTAGTTTAGATGACCTCAGGCACTGGAAACCCAGGCCTAAAGGTGGAAACCCCTCAGATTTTGCTAAGAATTAAATATGTACTCACTGGGAAGCATTAAAAAGAGATTACGTACCTCACCCTCAGTATTTAATCCCCCAAAGAATGAACTCCCATACAAACCACTACATGATTGTGGTATTCGGAGCTCATCGCCTCGGCCAGCTTTTGTAGCTAAGCAAATTACCATATTGTAGTAAGCTTTGTAAAACATGGTTTTCATTAATAATGAATAAGAATACACAAAGGCTTTCCTGTGTTTGTCGTATCATCTTCACAGAGTGATCTACTGGGAATAGTTTATCTTTGGACTTCATCTTGAAATTTAATACTCGAACTGAAAAAGGATGCTTCAAAGGTGACTAATTGCTGCCATCCTGTGGCAGGCACATGTATTTCAGACTGACACTTGCCAGAGAGAAAATATCCCTTTAAAGGTGTCATTTTAGAAAGAACTCTTACTAACTCGTATTATTCTTAAATGCCACAGAAGGAAAGCTAGTCATCTGTAAACGGCAATCTTCAGATCTTAGAWAGCCGTGGGCCATTACAGCGATTCTAGCAGAGATGACTGTCCTAAGTAGAAAATAAGGACCAGATGAGAAGGGGCTCATGTCCCCCTTTTACATGGAGACATATTGTAGTATTCAGTGGTCTAACTCCAGAAAGGATGCTAACCCTAACCCAGCTCTAACCCTAACCATATCAGACTGCCAGTTCCAGCAGAATGCACATAAATACAAGGATCTCCCCGTTTCTAATGGTAACTCTGCTGGTGTCCTCAATTGGAAAAGCCATCAGACAGCTCAAATAATGTGAGCCCTCTGCTAAGACTGCATCCGAACACAACACAATAGCACTGTTCCTAACGTTGAATCTAAGGGGGGGGGGGGGAACCTGGGAACACATGTGAGAACTTGCAGACTGACAGCAACATGCTTTTTAACTCCAGATGAGCTGGAGACTCCAGAAACAGACAAACTGAAGGCATAAGAGATCCCAGCCTGAACAAAACCTGAACCCCCTGAAACAGTACGGTGATCACGCAATCCTGGAGAAGCTACAGCTTGCAGAAAAGACCAGAACTGTTGAGGTGTGACACTTAAATCTCACTCTTGGCCAAGACTATACATGATGGGGGACCGAGAGACCAAACCTGACTGGAACAGAGAGGAGCAGAGAGTCTTCAAGAGGCCTGAGATTCTGCAGGCCCTGACAAACATGGCCACAACTGAGACCCAGATTTCTAGAACTGTATTCTTGTTAGAGAGCCAAAGACTTCACAGGGACTGAAAACTAGCTGGTATCCTATGCAAGGCTGCTGCATCCTACAGCAGGCTATGCTGCGTCCTTGGAACGGGCCCTGGGACAGAGTGGATCCCAGGAGACTTTGGCACCTAGTCACCCACAGTCTCCTCTACCAAGACACTCTCCACACTCATGTGTCCCTCACAGGCAAAATTGCATCCATTTGTCGAAGAAGCCATGAAGCAACACACTGAAAGATTCACAACACTATTTAGCAACCTTTGCAGGACTCCTATACATCCTGCAACTAGACAGGCTCCCACTCTTTCATAACACAAGCCCTTAGACACCACCAGGAACAATTCACAAGCACCAAGGTTACCTGTACCAGTCCTGCCTTTGATGCCAGATTGTGAATGCTCCAATTTCAAACAGTGAGGGCAGTCTCTCTTCCACCCTGCAGATACCAGGTTCTGTGGGGGTCCAAGTCCAATTCACAGCAGAGTAAATATCGCTTACCTCCGGCTAACTTCATCTGTGCTGCCCAAGACCTCAGTAAAACAGGCATTCAGMCAGATTGTTAAACCTAAAGGACAGGTAGACACTAGGAAGGTTGATATGACAGGCATCATCTCTGAACTGTGAAGTCTGTGCAAAGATGATGAGAAGCCATTACAGACCACAGCAGGACTGTGCCCCACGGATGCACATGCAGCCCAGCCTTGTTTTCCCTTTAGCACATGAAGACTGAGCAGGCAGAAAAACTACAGAGTCCCTCTACATCCAGCTAACCAAGAACTAGACCATAACAGCCTCCACAAACCAACTTGACAAAAGTTGGTTTGTTTGTGGAGGCTGTTATGGTCTAGTTCTCAGTTAGCTCACAGACAAAATGGGAGTTTGACTCGCAGCATGCTCTCTCCTACTCTCCGAGTCATGCACTGACAACCTCCTCTCTTTCACCCAGACCCGCTCCTTCTCAACGGCCCCTTCCCTTCTTCTGGGCTCAGTGCTCAATAGCTTGCAGCAGCCAGGCAGGCAGACTGTGTTTCTGCCCATCAGCCTCACACCCACCGTGTCAGCAGCTGCCTCTGGCTCTGACAGTGCTTCTCTATGCTAGCAGCCCACCACAGCCAGCCAGCCAGCCCTGCAAYTCCTTGTTTGCCCTCAGTGTTGTCAGCAACCCCCAACACATACTTGCTCAGTCTCTGAGATGCTTCTTTACTTAGACACAATTTCCCCAACACCCAGCTCCCTCATGAATTTCCCCTCTTCAAAGATAYGAGTCTTAACTACTTATGTTCCATGGGGTACTTATAAGGGAGAAGGGGCCTCCAGCTGGTAACACAAATGAAGAGCCACCAAGCTGAGAAAGGGGGAAAAGAAAAAACATTGGTTTGGAGTAGCAGGGGGAGGATAGTAGGCCCATCACGTTCTTCTTACTGAGGCATGGAGAAAGGGTTACGACAAAGGCAAACGGGGAGGAGCAGCCGTAGGAAGGAGCACAAACAAGTGAAGAGGCAGGAAGGGCCACCTGGAAAGGAACATGGCCAGAGGCAGGGAAAGTTGGCCACTGTGAGACTCAGCTCTGCCCAGGAAACACAGGCCAGAAGGAAGCAATGAAGACCTTCCAGTTTGTCCTGCTGCTTCATCTCCTGAGTCAGTAAGTCACTGCTGTTGGTAACATTGAGTATCTGGTCTTACCTTCTGAGGTCCATCCATCCACAGCTGATCTCCACCTGCTCCTGAGCTCTTCCATAGTGGCAAAGAACACAGCCAACTCCTGATCTTCCAACACCTTGTGACGTCTCAACTCCATGACTGCTTTCAGCTGTGAGAAGGGGACTGTTTCTTAGTTCCAGGCAATAAAGCTTCTACAAGAGAATGCTAAAGGTGTGGTCTGTGTGGTATGTTCTCATCTCATGTTCCTGGTACTGCTCTAACTACTGAGCCATGCTTGTGAATTGTTTAGGGATAATAATAATGGCAAGTCCACTGAAATCCATTCTGTGTTCTTCAGACACTTGTTTATTTAAACAGGCTTTTCAAAACTCTGAGCTTTTCTTTGAAAAAAATTCTGGCTACATAGGTAAACTTTGTCCTGGGAGCCATCTGTAAGACAGTGCAGAATTGTCTGTAGGCAGCCAACAGAGCTGTTGATCAACACTTCAGAAGAAAATGTCACTATCAGTAACTATTTTTTATGTCGAAGGGTACATGACAAAGAGTGATCATTAATAGTTTGCTAACCCAAGCATTCAGGATTAGATACAGGGCTCTTAAAATTACCCTGGAGACTATAGGATTTTACTTGATTTTTACCCCAAATTTCAACACTTACTGTTCAAAGCCAGCAAAGTCATACTTCTTAATTCAGTTCAGAGCAGAACAAAAATTTACGAGGCACTGGAAAAGCAATGTCCACAGAAACAGGAAAAAAGACCTCCCTGTCCATCCTTCATGGCTGAAATGCCCTATAGAAATCTTAAGGATGTCAAGGGCCCTGTCCTACTGAAACTGTCACCACTGTAAATTGCAGTGGTTCTGCAAGACCCTCCTTCAGTACCAAGTGCTTATGTAGCACAACTCGCTCTTGGGCTGTTCAGTGTAACAGGCAACTGCAGTGCCACGTTGTGCCTCAACGTCCAGAAYGTTCACAGAGGAACTGCCCACTGCACCGAGTGCAAAGTGAAGCCTTTTAGGGCTCATATCTTTTACAATCTCGGATATGCATTTAGAGGAAGCAATCGATCAATTCTAGGCAAAAGCTCAGTGGTTCTGGTGACAATTCGGTTTAGATCAGGCYGATATGACTGTTCCCTCCACGCATCAATGACAGATGCACGTACAGGGAAGCAGCTCTCTACTCAACTACTTTCATGCTATCTCTAGCAGACAATATCAACTTCTTCTGGAACTGAAAGTGACAGAGGTTCTGCATTTGTCTTTTTCAAATTTATCTCAAGGACAATGTCTACCCCTCAGGTTGGAAAGCAGTGAATGCAGGTAATACTGCGGAGATGGTTTTTCACGATGAAATAGCTGTAAGGTGTTTTGAGGGACTTGCATGCTAATTTAGGAATCTTCCAACCCCCAATTCCAAAATATGCAAATAAGCAGCATGATCTATATGGGGCTTACTTTGCATGATTAGTTTTCCTGTGAAGGCAATACAAGCAGAAGGAAAAACATTCCTGGGAGCAGTCGATTTCTCTACAGGTAAAAATGAACTGACATTTTAACAGCAACGCTGCCACTCCACTCAAAAGACTTCCTGTATGCCAGCCTGCTTGAGCTGGGCAAGGGAATATTCCTGAAGGCCAAAAATGCAGTCAGTGGGAAAATCTGGATTGTTTTCTTTGAATTGGTCAGCCCCTGAATATCATCAAGCCATAGAATTGTGCAGGATTGCGTATCAACAGAAACAGATGTAGGATCAGAATTTGCTTTCCATAGTTTTGAAAAACATGGGGCATTCTCCAAACATTTTCCTGATCAAGAAAATCCAAACACTTTACCTTCTTTGCTGAGTTTTTCATCCCATTGTATACAGCTTAAGTTATAACATGTTGTTTCCAAGAAACATGTACTTGAATTCGTAAATTTGCATGCAACGCTACAGAAAATTAAAATTAATATTTATTACATAAAGTTAACATAAAACCCAAACACAAAGACCAGTTGGAAAATGAACAACAAAATTATGAGCTCTGTTTAAATTAGCATTCAGTGCAAAGAGAGGCTTCTATCCAACTTTTGCAGATTATAAAGAAGAGAAAAACAAAACACAGCAACAAAATTCAGTAACTAGTTCTCCCAGTTCATATAGTTTCTTCAGCAATTATTGTTAGGACTGGACACTGATCAGCTAATCCAGAGAGCCATTGCTGATCAATACATACAAACAAAAAGGCAAGAAGTCCTGAGTTAGGTCCTGATCAAAAGAACGCGAGCAAGGGAACAAGACACTTCATTTCACCAGCAAGGACAAAGCACTTAAAAAATGAAAGCATTCCTTCTTATTCTTCAGTGATAAGAAACTTTCTGCAAGAAAGGTATCTAGCACTTCTCCATCATCAGATGTGCCCTATAAAACCCTCCTAGCACTCACTGCTACCTGCAAAATTGTAGACATCTTGAAAAGAAATTATATTATCTTAGTGTTGGAATGGGTAGACTTCCTGTATGACAATCAAGAGAGTTTCTTTTTAGGCTTAAAATAAACACTGCTGTGCCCCCAAGAGAAGCAGAACACTAAATTCACCCGACATGATTCAAGATCCATTTTGTTCTGAGATTTCATTTTTTACTGGATGACAGTGTTTTTATGGTTTCTGGAGTGACTKCATATCCAGGGATAACTTGGAGGTTCATGAGAAGTTTTAAAAATTAGGATTGATATCTGAATCAGAAAATAGTTCCAAACCCACACAGATTCTGTTACTGTTACAATACAGCCCCATCACCCAGAAGAAAGATACACTCTGCAGAATAATGAGACGAGTAAGTTCAGGCCTGGGTGCATTGGAGCTGGGAACGCTTCACTAGAAAGCTTTGTTTCTAGGCCCTTCCCAACTGAACTGGGTAGATGCTGTTTTAAGCAAAGCAAGCTGCTGATCTCCACTGCCCATTGCTGCCACAGCTGGAGAAGCAAGCTTCCTCCTACACAGGCTCTGCACCATCTACAACTTCAGGAGTTGAAACCTGTATCTTAAATTGTCCCCTTGGAAATAAGGAGGCAGCTGCTGTAAACGATGCTGCGCAGAGATACACACTTGATTATCAACACTGTTGCCAAACTCACAGAGTGCCATTTCTGGCCTAGCTGCAGTTTCCCAGTGACATGCATGCAGAAAGAATACCAAGGTAATCCAGCCTGGAAGCAACAATGATGTGAACTGCTGCAATAAAACCACCACTCCAAGTTAAAGGCTACCATTACTGGCACAGTCAACAGCAGATGTTCTTTATCACCAATTACCTACACCAGCTGAGAGTCCAGCTAAACCATTATCTTTCACCAGAAGCAAACTGACATTGTTTTCAAGTTTCTTTCCTTAACCAAGAACACATAATTCTAGGACTCTTGACTACCTCTGACATACTGTCCAGACAGTCCCTGACTCAAAATTTGACTCTAGCCAGCAAGCGAATAAGCTTATAATCAAATGAAATAGCTGAAACCCAGAAAAACAGTTGGATTAAAAAAAAAAGGCAAAAAARAAAAAAAAAAGGCAAAAACAAAAAAGAAAAAAAAAGGCTATTAAAGCAAGTGATACAAATAACCTAACTTTAAGTAACTTAAAATTCAGGGGGACTTTCCGTCCAGGACTCTTCATATTAAAAATGGAATGGATTTTGGTAAAAAATGTATTTCTACCAAATCTCTTCTAGGGTATTTGTCATCAGCTGTTCTTGGGTGGCCATTTACAGCTATCACATGCTAAAACTAAAAATAATAATGAAATCCAGCTCCCTGAAAGAATGCAAGATTCAATAATGCATCTGGAAAAAGCATGCATAATAGAGAATATACAGTACATAARACTCAGCAGAAAAGCAGATCTGCATGGTTCTTTTTATTCAAATGTTTTGAGATCTGTTTTTTTATGTACATATATAGGTATATATATACTTGCCACCTTTGGCAGCTGTTGTTTAATGCTAGGATTCTACATACAAGGAAAACAGGTACTTTTCATAATGAAATCTTGTTTAGTTGGATGAGGGGCATGATACACGCAAGCAGATGCCTAGCTCACTAAAGCTGTTTCTGGTCTTCAGTGTTGGGTTTTCTTTCAAGTTTTACTACTTTTAGTATTTCATGACTTTAAGTCATCCAAGATTTGCTACAACTAACAACACAAACTTTGTCAAAAGTTTTTTTGTTTGCTTTTTGTTTGGTTNTTTTTTTTTTTTTTTTTTTTTTAATTCTTCCCTTAATTTTCTTCTTTTTTGTTGCATCTTGTCACCTCAAGCCTCAAAAGTAGATTGAAACATCTCTGAATAGATCTCATTTGGAAACATGGTGTGTTTCACAACATGTGCATCTTTTTTAAAAAAATGAAGCAAAGCAGGGTCATCCCCTTTGCCAATTTCCAGGCATCAACAGTCAACATCAAGCATTTCTATAGAAAAACTATGCCATAATGAGTTTGTAACACATCAGCTAAAGAAATAAATGGCAGCTTTCTTGTTAGAGAAACTACAAATGAAGTAAAGCAACAAAAAAACCCTCCTCACATATGACACACTTATGCAGAGGATCTATTTATTCCTGAGCAGGCTGGCAAATATCCACTTGTGGTCAAGTTGGGGGGAGAGGGAGAAGGAAAGAATTTTAAGCTGAAAACTTTACCAACTGAAAAAGGCACAAAAGACAAAAACACTGAGGCCTTTAGAAAAAAGAGAAAGCGTTATGAGAACTATTTTCTAACTGCATGTGTTTTACTGATCAAAATGAGTATTTGGTGACAATGATAAGAAAAAATGAGTATTAAAGAAGTGACATAAGGTATTCAGGAGCAAATTTCTCTTCAACTAACAAAAAGACTGAAGACTTTAAATGGAAAAAACTGAAGAAGAGACATGTTTATCTCTTTAGAACCTTATCTTCCAGTGCCTTCACATATCCATACGACACATAAATCTGGGTGTAGAATCAACAGGAATTCAACCTAGAAAATAGTTCCTTTATTTTTATTAGCACTCCTTATATTTCAATCTAATCTTTAAGACTGGCAAAATTATTTGTGACAAGTATTTAATGTGGAGATTATGAGGTATGTTTCTTTTACAGGATTTGTAAAATACATTCTCATCTGTTTGAATGTCGATGTATCATCACAGGGGAGACAGTGCATACAATTTACAAGAGAGATGTGTAGTAAAATTTAGAGATACAACAACCAATGTCTCAACATAATACTAACTTGGAACCCAGGTGCAAGTTTTTCAAACTGTACATGTATTTTTAAAAAGATATAGCCTTTTAAAATGTTTATATATTGAAGCATTTTCATTAAGATCAAACACTTATTAAAAACAGTAAAATTATAGCAGCAATATGGGAGAGTATCTAAGCCACATGAACATTAATAATGAAAATAAAAACAAATATGAAATATTACATTACTTGGATGTTTGTCTTAGATAACAAGGATACGTAACACACCAATTACTTATGCCAAACCATCAAAGAATCTGGATTTGTTCACCGTATGAACAATACTGTTGTATAGTTCAATCAAAGCTACCATTTTAAAAGAAGTGTCGAATGCTGACTTCCACCAACACTGTTCTGGAGTGCCTCCTGGAGAACTCACTTGAATCTTTTAGTCCAAGCCTGACTATGATCCTTTTTGCATCTTTGCTATAGGAACTAAGGATGCTTTTAAATATGGATTCCTTAAAACTAGGCTTATTTTATTTACACTATTCAAAGTTTACTTTTCCTTCCAACAACAAAATGTGCGGGAGGATTTACTACATGCTATACAATGTAAAAATAGACTTTAAAAAGCCAGAACAATGTGAGTAAAACTGTACAATGTTTGTTCCCTGCTCCAGTTCATTGCACTATTAAGTTAAAATGGATGAGTTGTCATGCCCAGAAGACTTACTGTAGGATCAGAAAATCCACACACACACAGAGGAGGTAAATGCATACTGGTTTAGGTATAGTGCCAAATGAAAAAATACTATGAGTTATATCCATGGAAAGCTTCTCATCACAGGAAGGAGCATGGCTAATTCTGAAAAGCAGCCCTCTTCATGTAGGACACAATACTGCAAAAGAACCACAAATACATCTTGATAAACATCAGTGAAGTTTGTATAAAATGTATTGTATATACTAAAATACTTAAATGTTGAATTCTATCCTATCAGTAACACAGTAAAATCTAGAAATCAATTGAAACTGGCAATTAAGATATCATCTTCTTCTCAAAAGATAATTGACACAACCCACTATCTTTAACTAATATTACCCAGAAATGAGTTAACTAAAGGTCATGTCTTAGTGCTTTTTGAGGTGTTCTATTAGAAAACAGAACATTAAATAAAAGGTGACGCATGCAGTTATATTTTAAAAATATGCACTGACAATTTGAGATTCTAACTCTACTTTCTAATTCTGGTGCGTGTACTTGAATCACATAGTGGGAAGGTAAGACATGTCCTTCACGTGCTTCTCATTCCTGTTTCACATGTAAGACACAAACCTCAGAGCAATCCAGCTTTCAAACCAATGCTAGCACAACACAAAAGCAAATAAAGAAGTCAGGTGTAACAAACAAAAACTTCAAAGGCATGAAAATAAGTGTTCTTGTTATCTGAAATACTTGCATAATTTAAAAATAGAACAAGGAGTAAATTCTTGCTTTATTAAAACAAAAACCTGTGGGTTTTTTAAGCCTTTACTAGCAGCTTGAAAGATCAGATAGGAAATAGCAAAGCAAGCTGAAAGATGGAAAATGATTCTGCTTTCATGACATCTACATTCAGAAAAAAGCCTGGAAGAAAATAATACTAGACATATTTCATGCATTTTACTCAGCAGTAACACATAGCATATCATTTTTAGCACTGTATTTTTATGTCACAATTACTGTTTAAGGACAATTGGAAAAGAACACAAAGCTTAGCAATAAATACATCTCCGAACAGTTTACTGTAAGGATACATCTGATTTCAAATGCATTTATTTCAGCTATAAATACATACATACTTATATATTGTTATATATAATAGTTATGTTTTAAGAATGTCACAATTATTTACACTTACATGTGTTCTCGAATTAAGGAAAAAAAACAATTAACCTTGCAGGGGTACAAAGAATGATTTATTCAGTTTGCGTATCATACTGGTAGTATGCTATACTCAAAAATTATCCCAGTACATAAAGTTAAATCTTCAGGTTTTGTAAAAACTGGAAGTAAAAACTAATAATCTTGAAATAATGTGTCTAGATGTGATACCAGACAATTTATCCCTAATATTTTGATTCTGTGTATATCTACAGGTTAACATTTCATAAATCTCATTGATTTGTTCTGTAAGTAGCTAAATTAAGGAACCCTTGCTTCCAGCAGATTTCCTCAGATATTCCTCTTTACCCCCGTAACAATAAAACTAGGTAACTCCCCTTCCCACCATGCCTTCCTCAGCTTCTACTTTAAATTTGTTATGAACTCCATCCCAGCAGGTCCTCCCCATATTGTTCCTCTGTCCTCATGCCCCCAAACTGATAGGAGCTACTGTAAGCGCATTCACCTGTACGTGAATACATAAAAGCTACTAGCCAACTGGATGTTGGCTTTTAAAAGCCAATAGCCTTTAGCTCAATAGAAACACTGGTTTCAGTCCTTCTCCTACCTAGATGCAGTTCCCTACAGTATTTGTGAAATGCAGTTATTCCTGTAACCCTTCTTTCTGTCTTGTGGGGTTGAAATTGGCAATTATTATTTGTGAGGCTGAAGAGACAGACAACATGACTGCACAGAGGCATTTTCTTCAGAAAACAGCCTAAATTTGCACAGTTCAAGGATTACAGATGCTACTACTTGTTGCATTATTGTACTTGGCAAATAAATCATAATGCAGAAAGAGATTACATTACGCATGGAAGAAGAAAGAGTGAAAGCTTCTGTAAAAAAAAAAAATTCAATGGGTATAGTCAATACAAACGTGCTTTCATCTAAGGATATGGTACCTATTCTTGTTGCAACACCCAAAACCAATGCAACTACAACATACGACAAAAATATCTCCATCTGTGCTCCTTGCTTTACAGCTTAACTTGCGCACAAGAAACTTTGCTGCTTACTTGCTTGTGTAGGTCTTTCAATGGAAACAAACACAATGTTTTCAAAGCACATTATATTTGTTAAACCATCAAAAAAGATCAGTAGAAAGATGAGCGCAAACAGCATTTAAATACAGTGAGCTTACTAAGCTGCCAGCTTCAGTCCAAAAGCGTGCTTTCTAAGATCAAGAATTTCACAGTGTTGCCTTGGTATTTCTTTCCCTGTCAGCAAATGCATTCCCCCACCCTCCTCCAAATCTCAGTTTCTACTTCCTAGAATCATAGAATCATTTAGGTTGGAAAAGACCCTTAAGATCATCTTAACCTGACACTGTGAAGTCCACCACTAAACCATGTCCCTAAGTGCCACATCTACATGTCTTTTAAATACCTGCAGGGATGGTGACTCAACCACTTCCCTGGGCAGCCTGTTCCAATGCTTGATAACCTTTTCAGTGAAGAAATTTTTCCTAACATCCAATCTAAACCTCCCCTGGTGCCAACTTGAGGCCGTTCCCTCTAGTCCTATCACTTGTTACTTGGGAAAACAGACCGACACCCATGATCCCTAGTGATAAAATGTAACAACAACATATTAAAAATATATTCAGAAAAATGTAAGCACAATTGCAAATGCTTATCAATTTCACCATCTATTTTCATTCTAAATCTATAAAATAGAGTATGAGTCATATGCTGGTGGGAGAACTACTACAATATACTTGCAAAGCAAATCACTAAGTCCCTTTCATTATTACTAACTTCAGGATGGAAATGTTCATTGAAAAGTAAAAAGAAACAAAACCCCACAAAAGGAAAAAAATCCCCTTGAAAATAATTTAGGTTGCATCAAGAGTAACATGAACAAGAGAAGGTAAGTTACTGCATTGGACAAGACTCTACATGGAATACGTACATAGTCTGGCTTTGGGACACTTACCTTTGAGGAGGTATTCCCTATGGAATAGATCCAGGGGAGAGCTAACTGATCACTGGAAAGAGGGACTTAAGCATGAGGACCAAATGATGATATTTTTAACATTTTGGGGGACACAAGGGGGTGGTAGAAATTGGGAAAAGAGGATGCTTTAATGAAGCAAAAACCAGAAGTAATTTCCAAACTAATAATCCTATTCAGAAATGCATATGGATTTTTCTTTTTTCCTAACATGAAATGCACTGAGTTGCATTGGACTTTTTCACTTCTTTATTATACCAGATTTGCACATCCCATGTTCTGAGGATTTCTACTTCCAGCATTTCAGAAGCATTAACTAGTACCTAGTTATGAAAAAAAGTGCAAGAATGATCCATAGTAACATAGAAGGTCAATAGCAGATCTGGTTGCAGAACTCTCCTTCAAGTTCCAGTCCCATGCTCCAGCTCTTGGCCAAACTGCCTTGCCAAAACAAATTTACTCAATCATTATTAAATGAAGATATCAAGTATTAGACAACACACACGGAGGGGGGTCTATGTGTGTCTTCCTACATAATCCAAATTTAGTCTTTCACAAATTTCAGAATTATTTTGGCATTTAGTTCAAGATATTCAGGATGGTGACACTTCTACAAAACACCATGAAATTCAGAGAAAATATGAACTTATTTCACTGTCTTTTTGTTTTATCAGAACATCAGTGAATTTGGCAAGATTCCTTGTTAAATCAACACTTACTGCTCAATCTTATGGTTCCATTAACCTTTCCAGGTTCACAGCATTCTTATTTTACTTGTCCCATTACATTATGCCAACAATACTATAGCAATTGTTAGAATCACTTTTTTCCTAGTATTTTTTCTTCAGCTCTTGATTCTATACAATCTAGGTAACTTTTCAACAGTAACCAACAATACCTGGGCAAGTTTATTACTAATTCTGTGGACAGCCATAACACCCACATAAGACTAGCATGTTCTAATTTTTTTAAATACCATAGAATAAAAAGATAGTGCTGCTTTAAAAAAATTGTTAAGAACTTACTTGTAAGATTTTATTTTTTTCTTTGCTGTGTAAAATGGAATATAGAGCTAGAAAGAAGGTTCTACCTGTGCTGACAAATGTCACACTAACTGGATTTCCCATAAAGCTACACATATCCTATTGTCACATATAATTTACTGCCTGCTTTTTGTTGTAAGATTGGACAAAATGATCCTCAAAGGAACACGAAGTTAACAGATTTTAACAGAACTAAGTATCTGTGGTGATGTAATTCACACATTTCAAAATGTCATTTCTTGCTTAAAGCTTAATAAAAAGAAGTGGAATCCATTCAGTCTAAGACAATAGCTGGATCGTAGAGTAAACAAATGTAAAATGAATACAGTTATCACTATGCCATACAGATTATTATTACTGGGTCTAGAACTTGTTATCCTCCTGTTTCTTTTGGAAAACAAGTTCAAACCCCTAAATCCTCATAATCATTTTCACCTTGCCAAGACATTTTTAATCTTTCCAGTGAAGACAGTAGACTCTTTAAAAAGTAGGTCACTCCTTTTATTTTGAAATTCAGAGAGTAGGTTGGAATTTTAGGTACAAAAGCTGAGCTGAAAGTTGCTTCAAGTGATTGCTTAGAATCATCTAATCTCCCTTTAACAAGCTTTAAAAATAATTTTCAGACAATAGACAGGTGGCTGGGAGTATTTTGTGCCATGAATGAAGCCTCACTGAAACTTCAGGCCAGAAGTTTTAGCGGCAGAAAGAAACACAGATTGTTGTATCAGATTACAACTTCAGAAACAATTGGAAGACTTTGCCTGTTCCACAGGATAAATCTACATTACAACGTAACACTGTCAGCCTAGCTATAAATATTTAACATAATCTAAACATAGCAATATGAAGCTTAGTTAAGGCTACATCGAAAGGAAGAGTAAAATTCTGTGCTCACTAGCTTGTACGACTGCTTGCCGTTGTGCACAGACCCACAGAAGAGCAAGAAAGGCTTAGTTCTGTTCAGTAATGAAATCGTGGCAGCAGAGCAGAAATCACCTTTTCCTTTCAGTATGAGTGACGCGAGTGAGTGATTACTTTTTATACTCCAATCGTTTGGGTTTTATAATTTAGAGATAACAGTGCTTGTATATGAAGACCTGTTTGATCGAACACATTTAATGTGAGCATGATGTTTTTGTAATTGTTGCATCTAGCTAGTAGAACATCCCCGGTGATTTTAAAGTCACGAGCATGCAGAGGCAGAGTTAGGAGGAAACCTCAGTATCAAGCTTCCTAGATCATCCTGTCATATGTTCAGCTAATCTACTTTTATAAGCCTTCTATGCAGAAGATTTCTCCGTTTCCCTAGGCAGCCAGCTTCTTCTCAGTATCCTAGTAATCTGAAAGCTTTTCTGGATAGCTACATCCAAAAATAAGAGCAGACATTGTAAAAAGCACTGTTCATTCCAATCAGTTTCTACCAGATGTATTATGATGAAAAGCAAACAGCTTTAATTATTGACAACAGTTCATCCTCTTTGGTCAAAGATTCTGCTTCACAAAACTAAAGTTTAGTGCCATCACCATTAAAAAAAAACCTTGATCTTGAGCCTAAATGCCTCTCAGCTCATAAGCAAATACGTCTGTCTAACATAAGAAGGATTTTCAGAAAGGGTAAGTAAACAATGGAGCAATCAACTGAAAGGATCTCTGCATTCTTATTGTATGTGGTAACCCTGCAACCCTACATGAAACCTAGAAATGAGCCTCTTCCAACAGGAAGTCTGTCAGAGCTTCTAAAATACTGCATGGCTCTCCTTTCAGATTTTCTGAAGCAACAGCACACTAAATTTCATCCTCAACTTTAATCTGAAAGTACTTTCAAATCTCTGTGAGATGAGAGTGATTAGAAGTCTGTGTAAGAAATACAAAAACCTTTAAAAATTGTATGGAGGGAGTTAAGTCAAATGATTGTATTTGAAAAAACAGTGAGACTTGGAAAGCACGGTACCAAAACAAGAGAAAAACTTCGCAGCGTATAAACATGAAGCAGAACATAATATACATTTGGGTGGCAAATAAAAAGGCATCCATCATCCTTTTGTTCAGATCTTGGGATTTTGATGCATATGCTAAACTTTAAACACTAAAAAAGATGATACCATTTATATATCAAGAATTAAGTAAGAACATAAGCATTAATAAGACCTAGGCAAAAATGAAGTCAGAAGAAAAACGTTTARAAGTAATTTAACAACCTGGAAACTACCTGGAACAACTCCTTAAAGCTAAAGCAAGCAGTGATTTTCAATGTCTGACATTCTATTAATATAATCAATGTATAAAGACTGGAAAATAAATGATTAGAACGCAAACCTTTTAAATAAAACATGAAGAAGGTATAACAAGTAAATGTAAAATAAATTTTTACTATTGGTCAGAAGGTAACACTTAAAATGAAGCTATCTAGCAAATCCATGATTACCATAGGCAGTTTGAATTCTGATTCTGAAAAACCTGTACAACACAAGTTTTTAACTACCCATTTAACTTTGTAAGCCAGACTGCTCTGCTCCTGCTGGTGTCCTTCAGCTATCTGAATATACACCACATGCTTTGCTATATTATACTATCACAAACAAAATAAACACATTTTATTTATGAAATATATGCTCAGAAACCTTGGACAAAATAGAATATAAATGAGAGCTGTGTTTGATAGAAGGGCAACATAATTCATGAATGCTGTAGGACTACTCTTTTCAAACGCACCTTGTATATACATTAAGTTAATTTAGAATAAAAAAAATCCCTGCTAAGAAACATACTCACCCTTTAAAATATAGTCTGTTAACAAGCTTGGCACTTTCTCGCTGTCCTCTTTCATGGCATGCAGGACTGAAGTAGAAAAAAAAAAAATTCAGATATTTAGTCATAAAGACAACACTCTCAAAAGAAATACCATGAAGCTGTTTCAACTATTCATAGGGATATTACTACCAGATTAGTAAGAAAACTCTTAACTGGAATATGAGAAGACACAATGAGACACATCATGTCTCCACCTTCCACTTGTATAATTCTCACTGAACTCTGCAGTAGATGGATGCAAGAGACCCATTTTACGTGGTTAATTATTACCGTAAAATGTCATCAGTCATAACAACAAAAAAAGCACCTCTTCCCTATAAAAAAATCCTCTCCAAAAGAAAGTCACCATATCCAAAACTAAAATATGCTAACAACTGCTGGAGGGTTGGAAATCTTAGGTAAAAAAAGTATGCTCCATTACTTAACTTATTTCCTTGATTTTCACCCTGACTCATGGAATAACGACACTTTTCTGGAGAAACACTGCTGTGAATGATCTGATGAAAATGTTGGTGGTTTTTTTCTCCTGAAATGGTGAACGTTAGCAACTGTAGCTTAGAAAATCTTAAATACATGACTGAATTTGGCAATAACTTAGAATAATGCCAAAATGCCATTTTTGTGACTTATATCAAGTCAAAATTGTCCATCCTTGGATATTTCTGAAGAAGGAAAAACATTTGGACCTAGCACAACTTGACACATATAAGTTTGTCTGTTATTCCATAAACAAAAACAATGACAATACTTTATGAAGGGTTCTGGACACAACTGAAAGAATCAAAAGTACGAATTATACTGAATAGCAGTATTTCATAAGCTCCAAATTCCTCATATGAGACTCTGAACTCGAAACATAACAAATGTTTTATTTCTATTTTTATGTTGAATTAAGATATTAGTGTTCATAACTACGGAATAATACACAGCTTTGAAAGAAAAACCAACCAGCCCCAAACACCTGCTTTACTGTCTGCCTTAACAACAGCACAGAGAGTGAGTCAGAAATCTGCACCTGAATCACAGGATCAAGTTCCAACCAGCCCACAGAAGGCAATACTGTTAATACTCTTTACAATGCATTTGTACAAGACATTTTGTCAATAAACCGTCAAACAACACAAAACGTTTTCAGGAGGCTTTAACCTCTCTCTGCTTAATATTGAATTTTTGAGAATATTTGCAAGTGAAATTTAAATATGGCAAGAGGATAAAATTTCTCTGCAGGAGTAAATATAAAATTAAAAATATATTTGTCACAGAATAAGTATGAATTAGCAGCTAAGGGTGTCTACTGCAGAAAAATAAAAGGAATTTAATTCTTGTTTAAACATTTAATTTACTCCAGAATTTGCACAATACTTATTTTCTATCTCCAGGAAACAACCAATGAGCCTTTTAGCACCCCTCAGCCACCTGTGGCATCACAGACCTGTGCTACTGGAAAGTACCTTAAGATGTAGTTAGATTCAAAGCCCTGCACTGAGATCTGATCAAAATGCATCGACACACTCTACCATCTTTTTTTAAACTGTTCCTATAAACCTCAAATGAAGGAGATGCCACTGACTCCCAAAGATGCTCTGCTGTATTTAACCACCTTAATAATTAATTTTTTTAAAATACAACCTTATTTTTCATGCAAATTGGAATAAAAAACCAGAGGACTTAGAACTTAAGTAATTTTGAGGATCTAGCCTAAAAAGATGTGAAGAAAGGGGAATTCAAAGCACTGTCAAAACTCTGTTTGGGTTATACTCCATAATTATTAAAATTTACTAACAAAAAAACCCCAAACACCCCAGAGAGAAGCAGGCTATTTTAAAGGCAATCAAGTGCAATCATTAGACAACTATTCATAAGTATCCCGACATCCATTCCAATTTTTGAAAGTCATTACAATAGTCTCAATAAAGCACAGCAAGTTTAAACAAACAGGGGTATATCAGGTACTATAAGACAGTATTGCCAGCTTCCATGACACGCGGTATTCCCGTAAGGCACACCTGTTGAAATAATGTGAGAATATTTACTTTCTGATACGTGCAAGTTTCTAGCCTTCAGGGTTTCAGAGAACAGCTAGAAAACAAACATACCATGAAGGCTCAGAAAACAAGTAAAAAAAACACGGTTAAAAATCATGCAACTTTACATACACGCCACAGAGTAAGGGGAAAGAGAACTGTACGATTCATTGGTTTTGAGCAACCACAGTTAGAAATACAAAGAGGAAAGGAACTTCATATGCTCACTTTTGGTTAATGTCTGAAGATCTTCAACAGATGGGGGTCCATTTTTCTTCTCATAAGGGATGACAGTTGTTAAGTACTGTCAAATGAAAAACAGAGTTACTTGACAGTCCTTTCATGCAGTTTATGTTGCTTGTGCTTTTTTTTTTTTTCCCCCACAAAAAAATGTAGCAATTGAAATTGCTAGCCACAAATAAAAGCTTTTCAAAATCATTATTTCACAAGAGATTAAGATTCTACCTCCCCTATCCCAAAGCTTTTATCACAGAAGCCAACTTTTTTTTTTCCCCCAAATGATGTGAACATCGCTGTAAAAGTCATGCAGCTAAACACTAAAAAAAAAAGTATTTAAAAAATTGGAGCTGTTTACACTAAAAAGGTTCTCCATTAGGTTTCTTCCTCAGAGCCACCAATAGTAAAATCTTTACTCTCCTCCCTCCAGAAGTCAACCAGAAATCCTTCATGTATTTAAAGTACTTCTTACAATGAAATAAAAGCTGGAAGAACAACCTTCCCACCACCTCCCCTCAAACAGCACTATAAATGCAGATGAACTATTTTCACACTTGCTCTTAAAAAAAAAGAAAGTATAAATATCATGCAAGTGTCACCAGTTGTATCCAAAAATCAGAAAAGGAGGGAGGGGAAATCTTCAAACTTGGCATACGCTGTGTTTGAACAGCCTCAAAAAAAGCCATAGAATTTTCTCAGTGACTGCGTAACTGTTACTAAGAATGTGAAACATTCCAAGGATTTTGACAGACCAAAGAGTATTGCCCAGTCCCAGCTCCAAAGGTGATCTATAGTCCGCTGCACAAAGAAAATCAGACTGCCCTACAGCTAGGTGAAAATGAAAACAGACAACTTTTGCCTTCTGACCCTATACACTTCCAACCAAAAGGTACAAAGCAAGCCTAATTAAACATGAGAGCCCACCATTTGGATTTTGATTTCAATTTTCAGTTTTAATAGTCAAGTATGCCAACAGATTGTTTCAAAACAACTCCACTTTTGTTCTATTTACTCTTTACTGAAATCTTTCCCTCTTATTAGCTTTAAAACAAAACAACAAAAAACCCCCCACAAAACAAAAACACCAAACAAAAACCAAAAAACCCAAACCAAAAATTTTCTTAAATGTTTCAGGATTTTCCTACCTGGAGTGCAACCAAGATTTATTTGCAAACCCTTGAAGCAACCCTGTTGCTCTAAGACTTTTATTAAATGCATTTAGGCCACATCTTACTTCACAGACTATATGAATGCATATTCTTCTTAAAGAGGTCAGCATTTCAAAAGTACTGAAATCGCTGGAATTTTCCCTAATCAAAAAGCTTCCTGAAATCTCCCTCAATTCAATTTTTAAGAATTTAACAGGAACTTTATTCTGGGTTAACAGCTACAAGGCAGTAGGCAAAGCAACCCTCTATCTCTCATTCAACTTGAGAGATACGTGGTTCTCCACGTTAATAATCAGAAAACACATTATATACAAGGTCTCCTTCTCTCCTAGTAGCAGCACTTCAGGAAGAGTCAAGTGTAACTCAGACTCTGGTGAAGAGGTTCACTTTGCAGGAGATTTAGTGCTGCCAAATGCAGCTATAACCATTGCCATGTTTAGAGCAGGCTCGTGCACCTCATGCCCAACCATATCCTCTGCCTAAAAGCCAGACAGACTCAATTCTGTGTAACTTACGGGAACCTACTGTACGGTAGGTACTGACCACCTCACCAAGACCTTATGCAAACACAGGGCACTTTTCTCCCACCCTATTCCTTTTGCATTTTCTCACATCCACTTAGCACAGCAGAGGGAAGTATGCAAYGCTTCTTAGGAAACAGTCAATTTCTTTTCCAGCAGATGTAACCAACAGGTATCATTAGAGATTTGCACTCTTAATAAAATTACCAGAATCAATAGCTAGATATAAGGCTGCTAAATCTGCAAATGTCAAAGATGAAATTAGATCTACTAACTCAGAAATCAGATCCCAGGCTGTCATTTCCATCCTTCAGAACTAAGTGGCATTCTACCCTTTACCTAGACAATAAATTACTAGAACATGTTTCACCGGACCAAATACCAATATTCCCTGCTTTCCTTCTTCTGTAAACTCCACCTTTCCATTTTTCTCTCTAATAGTTATAATTTAATTAAAAAAAAAAAAAAAGTAATTTCCTTCTTAGTTTCCAGAAGTCATCTTGTTTTTCTCATCAATACTTCACTGCTGCAACAATAAGTCTCTATAATAGCACCATAAAAACTCATTCCCCGAAATGCTGTGTGAAGGACAACATATTATGAAAAGGAAGAAAAAACAACTAAAGTGTAGCTTACCGACATGCCCAAGTGTTTAGTTTACTGTGACCTCTAAATTTTTGAAGCAGATTTGACAATATGATAAGCAGCAATTCCCACTGCAATTTGTAATCACCCATAAAAAGTGTTCAATATGCCTAAAAATCGAAATGAGGATGACTATCTTGAATTTTCTTCTGGAAATACGATCACAGAAAGAGCTACCATCATTTCAATGGCTTTTATGCAGTTGGTGGTGTTCTTTCCAACTGCATTATCAGATGGGAACAGGTAGTTCTCACTGGAAGTTTCTCTTTAAACACTGAAAAATTCCAAGCCATTTTCACTTATGTCTCAAAACACACACACAAAAAAAAGGGACTAAAATTTTAAAAAGTAAAGTACCCACTATCAGAGTAACACTACCCAGAAAATAGTAAAGGTGGTAAATACCATTAGAATTAAAGACTGAAAAGAGTTCTGAAATAACTGTACAAACTTGTCCTAAACTTTATGCTGTGACTTTATGTGTTTGAACTTCTACCTTCTAAGGCACACAAAAAATTGTCTGTCCTTGCATTTTTTTTGGAGCACAACTCCAGATTGGTAACTAACTCTTCCCTGCTAGCAGAAAACTCCTGAACCTGAGTTTAAAATGACAATACACCCTGAAAAAACACTCGAATATTCTGAGAGCAGCACTAAGCAACTGAGCATCTGATACTTTTTTTACTTTGGAACTTGCTGCAATAAGAAGATGACACCAATATTTTAAAAGCAGGGCCAGGGTTTGGTAATGGGACAAAACCCAAACAAACAAAAAAACCCCAAATAAAAAACAAATGCCATAGAAAAATGGATTTCCAGGACTAAATCAGAAAAAAGCTGGTATCTTTCCTACCTTTCTCCCCTATTTTTCATTTTAAGTTCTTGTTATTTCCATGATTGGCTTTAGGATAGAGGAAGGGAAAAAAAACCAAACATAACCCTGCTAAGAAGGATATAGCATAAGATAAATCAGAGGAAAAGTATGATCAACATGAAAAGTAACACTAGTAAACTAACTCAAAAAATGACTGGAAGAGTTATCTAATTAGTGTTATTGTTAATACATGATTATGCTACTTACGTCTAGACAGTTAGCAGGCAGTCAAAGAAGAAAAGGTATATTTGAATAGAGACATGCATATAAAAGAAGTCTTTTAACCAAAAGTAAGAGGGGCTGGCATAGCTAAATATGTTCACTTTATGAAAATACATGATATTTAAAATAGCTAAAGATACAGGTAAACAGCTGTAATTTATTATTAAATGGTAAAGATAGCAAAGAAAAAAAAAAMAGCACAGCTATTACTTTACCAGTACTGAGATAATGTAGAGTGATAAAAACTCTATTAGGTAAGCTCTATGCATGTGTTCAAGATCCCCAAAGCTGGGGACAAATAAGATGGGTCTATATATTCATGAACTCTCATGCATATACCCTGCTTGAGAAAGAGGGTAAGACCATGTTTTCTAACCTTATGACTCCTCTGCAGGATACTCCAGTCATCTTGAGGACAAATGCCTAGTCAGCCATGACTTCTAAACATCCCACCGGCGTCGGTGGGGGTGGGTGTGGGTGTGTTGAAATAAAGCATAAAGAATCTTGCTACTTAGGTATATGTAACATCTACAGTGATACCCACTGAAGCTGGGTCTCTGTGCTGTATATTTCAACATTTAAATAGTCAATGAAAAGACACAAACTTGCCTATGGCTTATGTATTTTATATCAGTAATCTGCATTGCACACATTTAGCTGCCTTTAACATCATGCAGTTTTCAAAGGCAAAAAGACATACAATAGAGTCCATGCATTTTCCAGATGCTACTTGGTTTTTAGATATATCAGCTCTGAACATTTGAGGAAAAAAGAAAAAAAAAAATTTTTTTCAGTTGTAGATATTACCCAAGTCCTTAATGCTGAAGGCTGAAATGTTATGTCTAACCTGATACCTATTCTTCGACTGGATATTAGATTTTTACGGACATGCAATGTATTTGAAGCATGCATTATGTCAAACCAGACTTTTAGTCTGGGGTAAGAAATAAGGGTTATTATTTCAGTGCATCAAGGTATCAAGTCCTGTCTGTCTTGAGCTGTTGAGGAGAGAAAGAGACTGTAGGCTAATCAGAGTCCTGAGGCAGGGAAAGAGTACAGATTCCAACATCTTTGTCCTATTTTTTCCTGTCTCAGCATTTATCTTCAACTACTGTCAATTTTCAAGATCTCAGCTCCTACCAGAAGTGCAGGCAAAGAATCAGGAAAAGAGAGAAGATAGCCCAGCACCTGTTTCTCTCCACCCGAGTTTCCAAATGTGTGGCGGAAGCCATTCTGTATGACATTTGAGATCCCTTCCATGCTGAAGCGCTAAAAGTAGTGAAAACATAGCAGAAAGAAAAAAGGGACAGAGAAAAGTTCAGAAGACTATTAATCAGCATTTATCAAGACTATAAAAGACAAATGACAAAGACAAGCTCTAAGATGTATTTCAGCACATTTCTATTTTTTCATTCACCTACTTATTTTTTATAATTAAAAAGCAAACCTTATAATTGCAGTTAAGCAGTATCTCTACATAAAAATTTAATCAAACAAAATCTTCACACTGCAGACCCAATAATCGAGACTTGCCTTTTAAGGCTGTTTCATTTTGAAATGTAAAAAAAAAATAGTATTTTGGAAAGTTTAGTTCACAGTACAATCTCCTTTAAAATTCGTGTTTGAGCAATATACTTTTAGAGACACTGCTGATACCAATTTTTCAGATTTTAAGCACCTGCTAGAAACACTGTTCAGAGGTAGTCATTTTCAGCTCTACCTCTTTAAAACATTTTATGCTTTCATGCTTCCTTTTCCACAACTGAAGCAACAATTAGTATTCCCCATTTCTTTGTAATATGATAAAATAGACACAATTAGTTAATAATGCACCCATATTAATTTCAAGCTCCATTACATGGAATCATGGAATCCAAGTAAAGAAAAATTAATATATAATCCAACCACAGTTTTTTTCTTGAACTTTGTAATCCTTTTTGCTTGCTGGAGAAGATAAGTAAAAAAAAAAATCAAAACAATTTTGATGTTTAGCATGAGATGTAAAAATCAGCAACTGACAAGAACATAAAAAGAAGAAACTGTCAAGCTGCTGACACAGGGCAGTATGATGTGCACACCTCAGCACGCTTATCTGAATGTATTTATTTATGGGAGGGGGAATAAAATGTGCTGGAATACAGTATTCATTTGCTTTCTAAAGCACAATGAGGTCAGTAAGTGGACATAGATGTTGCCAAAGCCATCTTAACTCTTTTAAGATATCCTGCTTAAAGGAACTGGTATCTTCAAGCCCTGACTATTTTTAATTACTCCCCAGTTTGCCCTTGTGAGAGAGGTAAAAGTTTTAGAAGTCTGAGAAAGTGATTTACCCAAAGACTGTATCAAGGACAAAGAATTAAAACCTCTATTTATTAGAATTCAATTATAGTATCTACAGGGGAACTGATTTTCTTAAGAGTATGAAAATTTAACCCTACTTCCAAGCTTTGTATTTAAATGAGACTTCATTACAGTTTTAGCTAATAAAATTATTAATTCATACATTATTTATTAACAGAAACTCACTCTTCACAAAGTTACTTGAACATACTATCTGTACGCACATTCTCAGCAATTCCTTAAAAAAAAGAGAAAAAAAAAACCACAAAAAAATGGAGTGTTGAAGGAAGGAAGTTTGCACCTCTTTCTGGGAGAAGGCTCTCAAATCTGTACTTGGTGATAGTGAAAGCTATTTTCAAAGGAACCACACATACGCAGCCCACAGTCTTAACTTGGGAGCTAGTTTGTTCAATCCCTCTCAGAAAGCAATCTGACACATCTATATCTTGAAGCAACCAAATACAAAAATGTCTTACATTGGGACCACATACAGTTATACTTGAAAGCATCATTCAAGTCTCTAAACTTGAAACTAACCAGAATAGCTTATGAATCACTTAAGTTTCAAAATAAATCAAATAGTTATTTTTCTTTCTAGTTAGAATACCACTTTTTGTTTTTCCATGATTGAGAACCAAAAAGGAATACATTTGAACTTTTCATTGTGCTCTTGCAAAGGGATGACAATTTTGTATTGTTTTCCAGACATATACTTTCTTAGAGTTCCATTAAAACTTAGCTAGGTACACAAACACTTTTCATTAGACGGACAAGATCAGAACTCCATTTGGGTTCTATAACACATATCTTATTCTTGTAAGTTTAGAAACAGATTCTGAAGAATTAATGTTTCATTACAAACGTTTATTTCTTATGTTTGAAAAACAAACCCAAAAACCTTCTGATGTCAAACTGAAGCATTCTTTCTGGGACTTAGTCAAGATCTACAATACATTAACCACATTTTCTGCATCCTATAAGAGACACTAAGAAATTCTAACATTAATATCCCACTTAAGTAATTTAAAATTATACTAGACAGGTAAGAATGAAAAAATTGCATTGACAAGATAATAACCTAATTTCTTTCATTCCCTGCCTCCTATTATTCAAACTCTGTTTGAAAGACATTTTTCCTTTTGTTGCTATGTTCTGTAAAGAATAAACCARATTATCTCCTTCCTGTACACCTGCACTACACTTTGGTCTCACCCCTGTCTCCCGTTGGATGGAGTAACTCTGCCACAGGTTTCAAGAGATTCAGGGTAAGACTTTTACTTTTTTCCTACCTAAAAACCAATGCGACCAATAAATATCTGTACAACTACACCAACAATAATACTGAATTTCCTGCAAGACTAACAGTGGTACACACATATGAAAATTCACACAGTGAAACCAAACAGATAAATAAGTTTGCCTACTGACAATAGAACACACAGCAGCACGTACAAAGACAGTATTTTTCGCAAGGAAGGTATGCTGATTCCAGGCCAATTTGCAAACAATAAAAAAATCTTTTTGGAGTATGAGAAGAGTAAAGTGCTATATGACCTTGTGAAAAAAATAATCTCAATAGGAAGTGCCTAAGCCTTGTCTGTGAATGAAGGCATGGAAGCAGGTGTGCCAGGTATCTTGATATAATCTAGGCCTACTACTTCCCATAGGGAAAAAACAAAAAATATTTTGAATGTATAAATAGTTACAAAAGTTTTCTTACTGTTCCAGGCATATGACTTCTTTCTTGTTTGCCGTTCTGAGGACTACCATTTTTCAGCTTCTTTTTCTTCTTTGCCGTTTCTTTGTGTTCTCTCTGTTTGTTTTGTACTTCAATGAGGACAGAAATGAAGCTGTTTTTCACTTCCTTCTCAAACTCCAACTCATCTCGTAGAGCCAACTGCTGCACCAGTTCCTCAGAATAATCCTTAATAGCAGTCTCAATTTCTTCTAGCAGTTCATTTAACTCAGCAACAGACAGTCTTTTTACTCCTATAAATAGTTCATATAAAAAGTAATCTGTCAAGATTTTAAGCATGAGAATACTTGTGGGAATTACAAGAAAAAAGTACTCTGAAATTTTTCAAAACAAAAAATTCAATTCTAAAACTACATAGAACAAAACAATATTCCTAAAAGAATAAACACATCACAGAGGCAACTAGATTAGCAACAACAAGACGGTTAAACTTTCTTCTCATTTCTGAGAAATCTGAGATAATCTGCAAATATGAAGAGCATGTTGTAGTTAAGGAAGCTGAAGTAAGTGCTAAACTTCTAATACTGACACCTCTGTTAACTATTACTTTCCACCTACACTCACTGTTCAAAGTAAAAGGTCTCCATATTTTCTGACACAACGATCAACACTTTGGCATTTCTGGAATCCTTGGATTTTTCACCTGCAGTAATACAAAAACTATACTGTATGAGCAAGGGAATCTTCTTGGGGATATTGCTAAGGCATGCATGCATATTAATAAAAGCTTGYGCCAAGCTTTTATGATAATATTTTTAGATGCATTTAGTAGAAAACCCAACAAAATCCTCCAAGTTTTCTTTGTCTGGGGATTTTAGTCAAAAGCGTGGCCTTGTATTGCCTGAAACAAAGACCTAGATCAAAATTAGGTGACAGGCTCATTTCAGTCAAAAATAAGCATTAATAGTTTTGAGAAAGCATGAGACTGAATTGGTCAAAGCTAAATCAGAAGCCTGTAAAATGTCACTTTGGAAACAAAAAAACCCTCCAGGTTTGCATTTTAAAGGTACTATTGGGTCACGTGTTATAGAGAGTGAAATTATGACCAAGAAGAGTGTTCTGAGGCTTACTTGGTTTAAAAGTGAGCACGTTCTTTGAGGACTGCTTTCCACTCCCAATTAAGTCTGACACACCTAGGAAGCTAGTAAGTCCCAGCAGTTGCCATGTCAAAGAACGTAATTTTCATTGGCATTTGAGAAATGGCTAGTCCTGGTTACAGTGAAGGGTACAATCTGCTTAAGGACACTGCATAGATGTTCGTAATTATTTCATTATGTCAAATTAGCCTAGTAAATGTCATGTCTAAAAAAAACTGTTATAAGGGAAAGTGCCTACGGACACGTGTTGAAAAATACAAATAAGGCCACAAACTACAAAAAAGTATAGCTCTTAGAAGCATCAAAGGTAATAGGTGAAATGTGATTTTTCTCTCTTAAATTACAACAGGAAAAACTGATTGGAGAAAGCTCCTTGTCACTTACTTACTAAAGAAAAAGCAATGAAACCTGTTAAGGCAATTCTCCGGCAAGGAGCCACAGTTTTTCAGAGTAGCTTAAGCCTTAAACTCTGTTCAAACACTGTAACAGTACCATATGCTTAAGGATCTAATTCTCCAGTAGTTTGAACCATCCATCACGTATATTGTTGTTTAAACTATTCTAAGTATATAGCATGCAGGCTATGGCCTCTACTTGTAACGCAGGTCTTGGCTGTGCTCACAGTCATTGCACATACCACAGTAGGTCTTACCACAGCAGTAACTTTTTGCGAAGTCAACTCTGGTTGTCAGCATTAGCAAATAGCAACATCAACTCAAACATAAGCAGGGGGAAGAAAGGTAAATTCAGCAACAAGCAGCAACAAACCCAGCTCTGTGGGTGCAAGTCACAGAATAGGCCTTACAGTCTGTGAAACTGAGTAAACTCTGTGGTAAAAATTAATGAGTAAGGTCCCTATGCATTCAGTACAAAGGACAGTCTAAAAAGCATAGGTTGCACCACTGTTTTGTTTTTGTGAAAGAAGACTAGAGAAAGCACCAGTGAGTCCCAACACTTAAGAACCAGCTTCACAGCCTAAGTAACAATTGTTCCAAAAACACAGGTGCAGATTACCCAACTGCAATCCTGACTTGTTTATGATAGATCAGTTGTCATTATCAAAGCCTACAAAAGGGCTACATAGGAACTACTCAGCTGACGCAGGTGAGTGAAGACAGAGTAATTCAAATGCAGAAGACTACTTGGATTAAATCTTAGATATGTAGGCTAAAGGACTCACCTGTGTAACCAGAGCTATAACTGGTTTTATTTTTGGACTGTCTTAATACATGTCTTTCCTATCCAAGAAAAAAGTAAATACAAGCTTCAATTTCCTGCTCTCAATCCTAAACATTAACACCTCTGACTTGTCTTATAAAAGCCAGACAGTTTCAAGGAAAACCCTGCAACAATTTGAGAGAGATGCAGACTAATTCTGAAGCAGCTTCGCACACAAAAAAAAGGTAGCAAGAGCTTTTCATAAAATAGTGACCTGAAAGACATGAAAGCAGATTCTGAGAAACTGGTGAAGCAAAGTTAAATTATCTGCCAAAGTAACTCAAGGCATTGTTTGGTCAAGGCTGACCTTTAAACTATAAGGATGCAACAGACAAGATGAACTCCTGAGGCAAAGCAAAATATGATATGAAATACCAAGCAAGCTTGATTAGCTCCAGACCTAAGGACATATGGAACTGTCAGAAAAGCAGGAAGCCCTGCTGAGCAGAATACACTTCGCTTTCACATTCCTGAGACAGCTATGAAAACAATGAAAAACCATGAAAATGGGATCTCCTCCATAAATCTGAAGTGTAGCAGAAACTGTAAGTCATGTCACAAAAGGTCAGCCAGTTTTCTGAATCTTCTACAGAATTTATATTGCTGAGCCAGACTACAGGAAAGAAAGCACCAAACTTTAAGGTAAGAGGGACCAAAGGAGAAGAATCATCTAGCAAATATTCTTTGTGTTCCTGTCACCTTCTATAATTGATTTTGACAAATATGCAGATGAAACAAATTTCCATCATGAAACTGATTAATCAYAGGTTTCTTTTACATACAATTCAACCTACTACAATTAAACTATACATGTAATTTCTCCTTTCCTTTTGTACAGGGAAGAACAGATGATTTCATTTGAGTAGAAGAAGATACAAATTTTTTTTTTTTTTTTTAACTTTTAAGCTTTTTGAAGAGGCATGGAAGGGGAGGAGAGAAAAATATGCAAGGTCCTGATGGGGAAAAAAAAAGCAACAGTTGCCTTATTTTTGTGTTACTGTGTATCAAGATACATTGCAGTGACTGAAACAGTCCCAAAGAAACACCATTTTCTTTATTTATTGCATAGCTTTCAAGAGCTTTAGCTAATCTTCTTAAACACAGTGTACTGGCCTCAAGAAAGTGTCTCACTTTAATGAAGTTTAATAAAAATGATCGACTTACCACTTTACCTATGAAGGGACCTCATTCCAGTGAATCAAGCTTCAGCATATTTGCTTCAATTTGAAATTCTATAAAGTTTTATTTTTATTCTAAGTTATGAAAGCTGACAAAAGAGAGGTCTTCTATTTATGTTCTAAATCTAGTTTATTCTTTCAGGGCATTTTGAAAATATTTTTGTATGCAGATATTTCATAAGAAGGACTTGCTATAAATCAAACACATGGCAAACTTATTCTTTAAACTATTTTCAACAAGCGTAAGAGCAAAATACTGAATAAGTATCACTTACTCTCTTCATAGCTGTTGTTCGTACTGGATCTCTTGAGTGTCTGAATTTCCTGGGAAAGTATGGAGAGCCGATCTGACTGGGTGGGTGTTTCATCATCTTCTGGATCAGGTGATTCCTGCATCATTTCCTCTATTTCTTCAATCACCTTCAAAAAATGAAAACCCTTATGAAAACCCTCCTGCACGAAGAGAAACAGCCTGCAATTTGAAGCAAAGCTGTTAAGAGCTTAAGGTTTTTTTTACTTTCAATTAGCAAAGATGCTGCTGGATGAAACTAGTACCAAGACTGGATGGAAGAGAATCAACAAAATCATATTGTCATTTCCTCCCCATCCTTGCTCTCTGAGAATAAGCCTACCTTTTCAAGGTAAATTGATGATCTCATAACAAGCAGTGTGTTGAAATTACACAGTTACTTCTATATGAAGGTACRCATGGTTCTGCTTAAGAGAACTGAACTAAAGAGTGAGCTGGAATATCTTTCCTGAGTATTCAGTTGAAGGAAAACAAAACAACAACAAAAATCAATTACCTCCCCACACCCCATTTCACTACACTTCTCTAAGCAAAAAAAAAAAAAAAAAAAAAGCTCTGAATAACCTGAAAATCTACTGTGCTTATGAGAAGTTTTATGAACCGATCCATCATAACCTGAAGCTGATTTGCATCCCTGGGCATAAGACCCAAGCCAGACAGAAAGTATGAGAACAGAAATCCTGTGCATAGAGAGCTTGCTTTTCAGTACAGAAATGACCATATTTCTACAGGCTAAATTATTAACTGAACAGCTGAATAAATAACACATCAACTTTTACAGGTTTAAAGGCTGTAGACAGTGCTGAGATCCACCTCACAGTAAAAAAGAGCTGACGCAGTTCAAACAATCCTGTCTCTCATACACTTAATAACCATGTTCATCAGAGTTCACAGGTAACCATTTAAACAACAAGAAAATATATTCTTGCATTTGCTTACTAAAGCAGGATCTTAATGGACAGTCAGTAACCTTACTCAGAAGAGCAATTTTCAAGATAAGTAAATCCATGCATTTGGAACAGAAGCCTTTAGACACTAAGTAATTTGAAAGCTTAGTAGCAGAACTGTTGATCTGTTCTCATAGTAGGCAAAAACTTCAAAGAATTCTCGCTAACCACAAAGCCAATTGAAGATATGAATGGCCATACAGTCATGCTGGAAGTCTACAAACTCTATAATACCACCAACATTCTGAAAATATTTTTGCTTCTTAACACATATATTTAATTTAGTAGTATTTCTGACTAATTCATGGTAAGAAATGTATAAAGATTTCAAAGACCCTGGACTAACAGCCTCACCTGAAGCACTGGAATACTTTTCAAATCTGAATGACATAGTAATATCTCACACATTATTACAACTCTAAATAAAGAACAATCAAGAAGCTTAGCTATGGTGAACAGCAAGGAAGAACAAAAAATAATTACAGACTAAAAGAAAATACTACACCAACAACACTGTCTTTGCTGAACACTTTACCTGCTCTGCTGTGAAGAGTGGTTCATCATTGATGCAGGAAACAATGATAGAATGCATATCCAACTGTTCTCTCAACTCTTCATCATCTGACAGGTCAAGGTTCAAGTTATCATTTACCTAGAAAGCATGAAAATGTGTATTTATATAAATATATATACACATTTGTGTGTGTATATATATATAAAATACACGTACATATACAAAAGGGGAACTAATATTGAATTTTAAAAATGAAACTGATTCCTTGCGCATAATAATGGACTCAATGATTCTTGCTGTCAAATACCTGGAAACTGAAGTACCTTAACAACTGAAATCAAAACTGCAATTGGAGAAAGTTAAAATAGCTGTCAGTCTTTAAAATCTTTAAATAACCTCAGCATATAAAGACCATATACACAATGACATGCAGATATCTGCACGGAGGGCAGTCAATCCAATGCAGATATTTAAATCTTAAATGAAGATAGACATTTGTCAGTGTGGGGTGAAAACCTATCTATAATCTCTAACATTACACAAACCTGTTATTTTACATGCTTTTACAGTTCTACTTTTTCACATAATAAAAGACACGAAAAAAGTTGTTTTAAAAAACAGAACATGGTTATCACCCCAGATTATTTTAAAAATATATTGTTGAATATCTCAGGGTCTTTTCAAAAAGAAACAGAAGTAACGCTGTTCCCACACATATACCATCATCCTTCAAAACCAAAGATGTACATACAGTAAAAGAGAAGATTTAAGTCCTCTCCTTAATCAGTCAGGTATATTTTACGCTCACACAGCGATATATTCTAGTTTATTTACAAAGTTGTTTGCTTTTTCTGCACTTTGTCTATTACTAGATTCCAGACAAACCAACCTAGAAAAGCCCCCCAGGCCCCAAAAGCTGCAACCCCTAACCTTTGATATTTTGAGCTCAATCGCTTTAACTGATCTTTGGGCTAATTTACAAGCATTATGACTAGCTGTATAAAGTCCTTGGTCTCACTGTAGCAGTTTTCAATTTTTGTTGTAATTCCTCCAATTTTCCCAGTTTCTTCAGAAACCTTGATAGTTTTCAGATTCATTTTGAAGATGTTACTGATATCCCCAGATAGCTAGTCTATAAGGGAAAACATACAATTTGTATTCTTCAGCCATCAGAATGAAGTCAAATGTCCACTTTTTTCTAGAATCTGAATTCCAATAACCATGCAGTGACAGGGCCCCACTAAGAATATCTGTTCAGCTACTGCACAGATACATCCCAGTTTTGACATTCTTTAACATCTGCAGTCCTCAAATATTTTTCTGTGTATATAGGATTATGACAACAACTATGGGATAGTAAGCAAGGATAACAGTTTATCTAGAAGGAGGTCAGCTTCCCCTCCTGACATCTCCAGAAACAACATTTTGAGAGACTATCAGAATATATTCTGATAATTTAGGCTAACAAACCACCTAAGCCAGCCCAAGCTACAGCTGATGCCAAAAGAACCACCTGGCCTTCCACCCAGCCACACTCCATGCCTGTTTCTGTCCTCACACTCCTACCAGGGAACGACTTGTTTACAAGTAATCTAACAAAAATACAATAAACAAGCAATTGTGCAATCCTGTTCCTTGTACCACTGTACAACACTTCCATCCAACTACTTCTTTTACTGTCAGAACTGTATAAAAGTATTCACAGATCTGTGATGTGAAGCAACAAAGATTAGATGAATCAGCCTCACTCACCTTACACTTTTTCCTACTAAACCAGGAAGAGAAATACTTTAAGCACAAGTTCAACAGCATATTACTAGTTTCAAACGCACCAAGGAAGTGTTGCTTAGCTGTTAGTATTAATTTTAAGAAAATTAAAACAAGCTACTAGTTGGTCCATATGTGCTGTCACATATCCAGAAATACTGCTGAAACACAGAGAAGTAGAAGAAAAAAGTATGTCAAACACTCCCAAACAGATGGGCTTTACACATCAAAAGGCATGCCAGGTGGAGCGAAAGCTGAAAAAACTTGAGATATGTTTAATCCATAAACTGATTTTCCCTGTACTGGCAGCATACCTAAGATTCTTTCTAATCCAGCAACACCACATTTTTTTATGTAGTTCCTTCATAACTTCCTGCAAAGAACTTACAAAAACTATATAAAACATTTTTTTATATTGTACCTAGTTCCTTATCAAGAAATCCATCAGTTTTCCAGTCCATTTTTCAGTCACACAACAAGGTCACAGCATGGGGGGTTGTACATCTTTTTACTTTAAATGTAAGGATTTAATTACTCTAAAACCACTTAGAAAATCTGAACAAACACTCTAATAAAAATTAGAATAAACACAAGTCAAATTGAAGGGATAATCATCAGACTCAAATTGAGAAAGTGAGCTTCAAACTGCCATCTTCCCCTGCTGAACCCCAAAGTATCCTCTTCAGCAGAACAATCTTTGTTCCTGTCACAGTAAAAAGTAGCTGTGGATTATATAATGGATGGCAGAAGTCAAAGCATTACCCTGTTCTCAGGTTACACACAGAGATATTTTTACAACATAACTCAACTTCACTATGTTTAAAAGATAAGCCACTTGTTTCCTCAGAAGACCTGGGAGATGGGAATTCTTCCTAGCTTTTCTTCCTGAAGCGTTTTAATCCACTTATAAGAAGATCAGAGGACAACCCTTTCTATAAACCTCTCTGAAGCTCTTCATTCCCTGCTCCCTCCCCAGACAACTATTCTACTTGTTAAATAAGAAAAACAAAACAAAACAAACTCTTGCACTTCAGTGTGTCCTCAGTCACCTTTGCTGTAAAAAAAAGCCACTTTAGTCTCCACCTGACTGCAGAATGAGGTGAACTTAAAAAAAACTCCACACTGGATTTACCAAATCAGAGTACTCCCACCACTTTTCCTCCCTCACCCAGAATAGCGCTCAACATGGAACAGACAGTAGAAACATTTTATGTGAAACACTTTCTCATTTTACAATTTTTTCTATCATGCTCTGGCTCTAATGAACACCCACCTAAAACTAACCCTGAATTATTCCAACCCAAAGAGATGCAAACATACATCAATGGTTGGTCGATTTTTAAAAACCTCTCAGGTATAATGCCAAGCACCAAAAATATTTTAAGCCATTTAATAACAACACTCTTCTATACAAATGCAAATTGTTTTACTTCCCTGCTGAGTATAAAAGATCCAAAGAGGGTATTTCTGCTGATCAGAACTTACCCCTTTTTCTGACAGATTCAGTGTTGGCAAGTGCAAAGCTCTGGTGTGGGAAGACTTCCAGTCAACTGGCATTACGTTACCATAATTATCAGTCAAAGCATTCCAAATCCTGGAGAGAGGAATAAAGGAACAAAAATGCAGACCTTAAAACAAGCAGCAACTGATCAGCAGTAAACATATTTGTAATGATAATGTATCTCTATCAACAACTATTTTTTCCTCCCTAAACATTCATCTACAAGTTACTGACAATATTTTTATAATGTTTTGAAGCTAAGAGAAAGTGTTTTTTGATAAACATAATTTATTTCCCTTTTTAAACCAACAATGTATGCACAGTGGTGAAATAAAACAATGCAATGAAGAGACAGCTTCATTACTAATTATATAACGGTACTCAAAATCTTTTTGGGGGGTGGGCGAGTCCCTCCTTTAATTAAATTTGAGCTCAGCTATAAATTCCATTCCTCATGTTGTTCCTGTTTTCCTTGCCTTTTGCACATTAAAATCAGGAATTACAAAGGCCGAGTAGCAAATTCTGAGCCAAATCTTTTTTTCCTTCTTTCCATTTATCACAGAATAATGAACATGCACAAATTATGCTAAAATTTTGCAAGAATTTAGTTTTACCCAGAAGTACTCTTGCTGAGCTCAGCCCACCACTCTTTTTTACAGTTGATCTTAACTGTGTCTACAGTGTTCAGCCTCTCTGGCTGTACTAGAGGCTTGCAGCTGCAGCCCTATTCTGGTACACCAGTTCAGATTTTGAAACAGAGCAGCCCTGTTAGCAGCTTGCTGCCTCAAGTCAGCTAATAAACCCTGCCTCTAAGCGCTATGCTGTGGGTGCATGTTTGGAGTGGTTGCCTAGCTAGGCTCAGAGGAGGTCAGAGGAATGGCTGAGCCAGACACAGAAGGGCAGACAGAGCCTCATCACCGCACAGCGTGTCTCCGATTCATGGTTCTTTAAATTTACCTCACTGTTCATACCATAGATATCTAGCCTTTTGCTAACAGTTTTTTTTTTTTCTTCTCTTGGAGTAAGACATACAATTTAGTTACCTCAAAGTGAAAGAAAAACTGCAGTATTTTTAATGAAGATAAGCTGACTGAAATTTACTGTAAAATAACAAGTATAAATACTTGTAAAATAATGTTAAAAACAGGAAAGCAGCATCGATCAGAAAGGCTCTATTGCTCAGGGGAAAAAACAATTATCACAGTTGCAGCTGAGATTTTGTTCTCCATCTGCTTTCCATACTTTCCACGTTTAACTTCAAACACTGAAACAGTGGGCATTTTGCAAGAAGCTAAACAAATACTACCCTCAGTCACTCTGCATTTCAGAAGAGCTACTTTTTCTTACGCCAGAGGTAAGAGGCATTGGGGTGCTCACACACCTCCCTGCCGGTTAGGGCAATAAAACCAGAAGGCTCGACGGCAAAGCAGCGCCGCCGGCTCGGCCGCCCCTGCGCCGCCCGGGCTGAACATGCCCGCCCCCGGGTCCGGGCCCGGCGGCTCCCAGCTGCAGTCCGGCGGGCGGGGAAAGGCTTCAACTCCCGCAGCCCACAAGCCCTGCCGGGACTCGGCTAGAGGAAGGCCCAGCCAGAAGGCCCAGGGGCAGCGCTTTCGTAGGGCAGGACTAGCGAGCCACGGAGCCCGCGCTACCCCCCGGCTCCGCACCCTGCCCCGCGCCCCCGCCCCGGCTGTCCCCTCCGGCCGGGCCAGGCCTCCCCCTCGGGCGGCCCAACCATCGCCGCTCCCTCTCCCTGCCTCCCCCCTGGGCCTGCACTCACTCGTCGTCCTGCAGGGCGCTCTGCTCCGTGAGGGGCCGCAGCGGAACGCGGCTCTCGCCGCCACCAGCCCGGGCCTGCGGGGGCTCAAAGCAGAGGGACAACTTCGCCCCCAAATCCCCACCGCCCCAGCCGCCTTTGTCGCGGGCAGCTTCGGGACCGCTCCCCGCGGAGGGCTGAAAGCCCGAGAAGTCTTGCCAGTCCCCCGGGTCTCGCTGCGAGGCCGCCGCCGCCATAGCTGCCACCGCAGCTGAAGACGCCGGGCTGCGCGCCCCCGCCCRCGGCTCCCGCCGGTGCGCGCTCCCGGAGCCTCCCGCAGCTCGGCGGGGGGGCAGGGGGCGGGGCGTGTGACGGCGCAGGGCTGCCCAACGGCCGCAGCGGGCGGGGCCCGCCGCGCGCGGGCGGCGGGGAGCCGTTGGCGGCGGGAGGAGGGGCGCTGCAAGCGCCGTCGCCCTGGTCGGAGCCAGGCGTCWGTTCCGCGGCAGCGCCAAGGCGGGCTCGCCCGGGCGCCCCCCGCCCTCCCTCGGACCGGAGGACGGGGAGGCAGGTGGCCGGCGCGGCCTGGGTCTGTGGCTGAGCGTGAAGCGGCCCAGCGCTGGCCCTCCTTGCAGGGAAAGAAGAGAGGCGGACTTGCATCGCTGTGCCAGCGAGCACCGCTTCTGGCCGCTTCACTGGGTTTGTTTCTGTAGACGGAAAGCGACAGCCACAGGCCTGAGGCAGCTGCTTTTGAGGCAGCGAGTAGGGGCAGTTCACCGGGGAGGGGAAAGGGGAAGGAGGAGTATTTGCAATAATTTAATTGTAACCTGGTAACCTAGGGGTGGGTGGCTTTTTGGGTGTCGCTTTTCCCTCCATTTGGCCACCTAACACATAGAAAACTAAGTTTTGGAGATACTTGGTTTTTACTAGCATGGTCACTCCCATGCCCATCCTTTGCTAGCTTTATGTTGTGGCCTTATGTGCAATAGCTTATGATAGACTTTTTTTTTATCTAGTACTTTTTTGAGCCACTGTAAACTCTTGATATCCCACAGTATATAGGAAGAATTGTCTCTGCTCAACTTCTTGAATTTGTTTTGAGCCTCCTTTAAGTTTCTTTTCATACTTCCTACTTGATGTTTGGAAAGAGACACAGTGAGCAGAAAATTCATTCCCTGTTAAGCATCTGCATGCCACTGAGGTATTTAAAGACCTTCGTCCTATCTTACTCAGTTACAGCTTTTTCAAGCTGACAAACCCTAGTATACATTGGCATTCCAAATACGATCTGTTTCTGACATTGGGAGTAGGGCAAAGGAGGCCAGGACTACTTCGAGCGTTCAAATGTGGATACACCATTGGTTTATACATTAGCACAATGATGTTTTTGCTTTTTCATCATAATGGAACAGAAATGTTTGCAGGCAGAATTTGAAGATGCTCTTCTAGAAGACAGTCTTCCATAGCCATAGTCTTGGGAAGGAACAAAAATGCTGGAACAGGTAACTAGCAAGGGAGAGCAAATTACTGGAAATTCAGCATATGTAAATGTAAAGGCATGCACAAAAATACCAATCTATCCTAGTCGCAGTCAATTATGGGCTTTGCAGTAACTATGACTACTTGGGCATTTTGGATTATTGCAGCTAGCTCTGCAAGAACATTGACTCAGTGGTCAGTAGCAATCCAAACAGTAAATACGATGCTAGTTCCAGGGTGTACTGCATTTGAACAACGTGGGCATTTTCAGTCCCTTTGCCCTTGATCTCAAAAGGATGTAATAGAATGGGAAGTACAAAGAACGGCAGGGTTGGCTAGAAGGTATGGAACAGCTCTCAAAGAATCATCCTGGGCTTTTCAGCACAGAAAAAATGGAGAGAAGATACAGGTCTTGGTGCTGGTGAGGCCACACCTTGAATACTGTGTTCAGTTTTGGGCCCCTCACTACAAGAAGGACATTGAGGTGCTGGAGCATGTCCAGAGGAGGGCAATGAAGCTGGTGAAGGGGCTGGAGAGCAAGTCTTATGAGGAGCGGCTGAGGGAACTGGGACTATTTAGTCTAGAGAAGAGGAGGCTGAGGGGAGACCTTATCATGCTCTACAACTACCTGAAAGGAGGTTGCAGCGAGGTGGGTGTTGGTCTCTTCTGCCAAGCAACTAGCGATAGGACGAGAGGAAATGGCCTCAAGTTGC
>JAYKAV010002921.1:228178-248956 GCA_035582835.1 Phoebastria nigripes | reverse complement strand
AGGCTGCCCAGGGAAGTGGTGGAGTCACCATCCCTGGAAGTATTTAAAAGATGTGTAGATGAGGCGCTTAGAGACATGGTTTAGTGGGCATGGTGGTGTTGGGTTGATGGTTGGACTCGATGATCTTAGAGGTCTTTTCCAACTTTAATGATTCTATGATTCTATGATAAATGAATGGGTGGCATACAGATAATGATCCACTGCTGCTTTGAATGCAGAAAGTAAGGGATACCAACTGAAACCATCAAGGGGTAGGTTCAAAGAAAGAAAAGGAGGCAGTTTTTCACACAGCAAGTAGTTAAGCTGAAAAACTCTTTGCCTCAGGAAGTTACATACCAGAACTTCGCATCAAGTCCATTAATTTACAAATTAATAGAAGGAAACAATATTATAGGCTAATAGGTAAATGAATGATCTGTGGCTCAGGAAATCCTTGAAGTGCAAATTCTGATTCCACACACTTTCTACAGGACCTCATCTCACAGCCCCATATGATTGATAATGGCTCTCCGACAGGTACGACAGATGGACTCAATGGCAGGGCAAAGGCCTCACTTTGTGTTTGAGAGATTGCTCTTTATGGGATGCTGAAACTATTTGGAATTCCACAAATCCCTCTAATGTGAAAACTCTTTACTGTAAACACCAGAACTTTCTGTAACTGCAAATTGTTCTTTACCCACAGTATTTTCTGAACTGTGCTGATGTAAGGTCAGCAGGACAATAATATGAATTCCTACTCCCAGGGGAAAAAACCTCACCATAATATCAAGATATAAACTAATGTCTCAAGGACCAGTGTATGGAAGTAATAAATATGAAAATTTAAGAAAATATGCATCAATAGGTTTAAAATTTTTTTATTGTGCTGCCAAGAGCCAAATTACAAGAAACCGCCTTACAGTTAAAAAAGTAAACAAGCAATCTGCTGAACCGCAGTGCACTCCGAGTGCCACATATGCATCTATTTTTCAGAAAATTATATCTGCATTTCTCTTACAAGAGCACAACAGGAACCAAAGTAAAAGAGTGTAATGGATACAGCACATAGGATAAATCATATCTTTAAAATAATAATAATAAAATAATAATAATAAAAAACATTTTACACCATGTCCTATATCCTGCTAGTATTTTCAGAATATGGCCTTGATTGTAAAACAAAAGCAAGCATTTACAATTTCTGGATAAAGACTGCTTACTCTTATGCAAGGAATGGATGTTTTGTCTTGACAAAATCTTTGTAGTAACTGGACAGAAACATCTCTGTTTATCAGATTGAGTACAAAACACTGGGGAGACTACATTTTTTCTTATTGGTGGTTGGAAACTGAAGTTATATAAGCAGAAAAAATGTTGACCCTTAATGATACACCTATTTTTTTCTTTGATGCAAACAGCTAGAACACCTTTTTGATATTCTAAAACAAAAAAATTGTTAATCTTCAGATTAATAAATTAGGTCATTATAATAATAAATTAGGGTTTTTTTTTCAGTTTTAAAGTTCAGCAACCTCTGACCAAGTATTTACAACAATACTTGAGAGTTCCTTTACAAAAAATACATTTTCTTTTCACATTAAGCATACTGGGTATCTGTGTCTCTTATGACAAGCATTTGTAAAAGAAAAAGGCAATGCACAAATGGGTAATTAGTATAAAAGTGCCAAGACCTGTTTGGAAAGTTAACATTGTATTATACAGTCAGAGTTATAAATGAGGCAAGCTACAACAAACTTCCAGCTTAATGTGGACAATATTCCAGTAGTTGTTTCAAACAATTGTTTGAAAAAAAAAAAAAAGAAAGAAAGAAAGAAAAAAAAGAAAATCCAGGAGCCAATGGTGTATTCTATGGAGCTGATTAGTGCTGCATGTATATTGTCATCAGTGTCTCTAGCCAATGCATTCATTAAAAAGCCTTTTTAAGGCTAAGCAGGAAAAGAAAAATAAGAAACACCCTGAAATGTAGCAAGTAGCAAGAGCAACGCTTACTGCTATAATCGTGCACGTACTGTACACACGCAAACACAAGAGTGCACACACACACACACGCGCGCACACAAACACTTTCAAATCAAATCAAACTGTAGGTAGAATGAGATGCTCTTTTCTTGTCTTTCCTAAACTCACAAGCGATTAAGCATTGATATGGAATGCCTGTTTATCTGTTTCTGCTCTGGGTAAAATCTCTCTCAGATAAAAATACATTCAACAAGAAAAAAAATAGAAAAAATATATACTGTATACATAGTATTTTATATATACAGTATATATATGTATAGTGTATATACACATGCACGTATATATACATATGTATACCTACATGCATTTGTATATACATATATATACACAAACATACAAATACTTTTTGTTGTTTTAGCATAATTATATTTACATAAATATTCCTATAATGCTAAAGTTTAAAGAAGCATGATCTCCTTTTTTTTCTGAGCTTCAAAAAAGGTGCTTGAGTAATATACAATTAAAATTAAGCAGCTTCCTAGCATGGAAGTAGTTTCTAAATCTGCATACCAGTAAATAAGAACATCAACAAGAAAAAAACAACAACCTTAAAACAGTCTCTTTTTTACTCTCTTGTAAGCAAGAGCTTTGTCCAACAAAAATATTTTTCCTTCTCCTGTATGAACAACCAGAGATTGATATAAAATAACAAAACAAACCACAACAGACAAAACAAACAAACAAAAGCCCCTGGAACTGCATGGTGTTCTTGACTTTTCCTTCCTTCCTTCAATACTGCTGTCAAAAGATCCAGTGCTCATATCAGGAATTACTTAGGCCTCAGTCATTTGCTAACTCTGCCAAAGTCTGGCTAATCTAGCCAATCAGCTTTGAAGAAAACAAAAATAAAACCAAAAAGCAGCACAAGGTATAATTTTATACATCCTTAATAAACCCACCCTTTATTTTCTGCTATAACCTTTTCCTTGCTATTTCATTAACTACTGCAGCTTCTCATCATATAGAAAAATATTCGCAGCTACACCACACCTGTGATGTGACAAATTCTGTTCTAGGAGTATATTATTGTAGCAACAGCTGGAAAAAAAAAAAAAAAAAATCAGACCTTTTCATTTTTTTTTTTCACCTGGGGTTAGGCTTTGCTGCAACAGATGCAATTTCAGAGCAACAAGAAAAAACACTATCCTGCTGCTCGGCAGTATTCTTTATTCATTTTCTTCTCCAGCCAAGCATGACCAGCTTTTCTTCTCTGAAGCTTCCTTTTACCTCATTGCCTACCCCCAGCCCCTGATTCCCCCTCCCAAAAAACCTCTATAGCTATGTTACAAGCAAGTACATCTTAACAAGTTTTAAAACTTTGGTTCTAAGAAAACACTTGGTCAGTTATCTCAAGGAAAAGTGGGAATGCTTTTTCTGGCACATTGCAGGAGTCAGAGCTCATCCCAGTAAGGTCTTAGAGCTGTACATGTAGTCACAAATCCAATACAATCCACTAAGCAAGTGCACAATTCTAGTTTTATTTTAATAGCAGACTTAGTCTCTCTCTCTCTCTCTCTTTCTTAAATCCTTGGTAAGGGTGCAATTCTTCAAACTGTTTGATAGAAATTATCTGCCTGTAGGTTGTTCTGTTTCTGCATGCTGTAAAATCCACTGTATCTTGAATCTGGGTCTGCAATTCTTAGCATCCTCTGAGAACTGTCCACCTGGACCATGGTACCTTTCTTGCAGTCCACATATACCAGTTGATTGTTTAGGCAAGAAGGCTGTTAGAACAGAAAGGGAATATTGAATCAGTTAGAAAATGTTTGTGTTCCACCCATAATTAAAAAAAAAAGTTTATGGTTCAAGTCCGTAAGCGCAAAACAAAATCAAATCAGCAATGAAAGAGTCTGGACTTTTGCTAAACTTGGTAAACGCTTATGCCAGGCACAATAATAGACAAACACCCTCTTCTGAATCACCATTTTTCATCTTCTGAATGGAGCTCTGGTATTCCCATATCCAGTCCTACTATTCCTCTGTTTGAGAATCCTTCAACTGAAAGATTCTGCAGCTGAGAGGAAGGTGAAACAATGCTGGGTGCACACTACCTTAAATGTTTATGAGCTAAGCATGAAGGAGGACAGGCAGTAAGCATACTCTATGGATACATACGAAGTTAGTGACAATGCTTACACTATAAGCATGCTACAAATCTTAAAAATTCCAGCTTCCACTGGTGTAGCTTCTTTTTCCAAGACTTAAATCAGAAGGGTTTTTATTACTAAAAATTTATATTCAGTAACCCTTATCACAAAAAGGTTTTTTTATCCAGATATTTATTACAAAACATTATTGAAAAATGTTTTACATTTGCCTCTTCAAAAGTCTGTGGACTGGATTCACAAGGAAGTCTTGAGGTTCACTGATGTTAATGGAATCAGGGCTAAACATTAGCAGTCCATCTGTAATTTTAAGCATCTTTTTTATAATCTTTCTTTTGGTATTGGTATGATTTAAGCATAGTTGTTGATTTGTTCTTTATTGAATAGCTGGACTATTCTGAATGGAAAGAACATAAGCAAAACAGGCTTGCCAAAATTTATTACTAGGAACCATCAGTCACCCAGCAAGGAATAGGAGAAACTAATTAGTGACACCTAGTTGAAGAAACCTTAAAAGAAAGCTACATTTATGACAAAGACCCTCACAAGAAATCTGAGTTTCAGTGTATCTACGGTCTTGCGTTGAAGCTGTATATGGCTTAAAGTGAGCTTTCTTAGCATATGGATGATGCCTTTTGGTGACACTGAAAAAATGTTTCAGCAATAGAAGTGTTTGAGGAAAATGATGTTTCATAAGTAAGAAAGTATGTAGAATTATTGATTATAGTTCCACAGTTAGAAAGTTGCGATTTTCACTTCAGCTTCAACTATTTTGTCACATAGCACATAGCGGCCTTTCTGAGAGTTTAGGAGTGAATACATTAGAGTTAAAAATGAATTTTTAAATGCATTCCTTAAGAAATTCAGAAACTGGTATTGCTTACTTGTCTTGAAAAACGAAGTGGAATAATACCGATTCTTCATGCTTCCTATTTAATTACAATTGAATTCAACTTTATACTCTGACTATATTTGTAAACTTTTTGGAAAGTTTTTTTTTGTGTTTTTTTTTTTTTTTTGTTTTTTTAATTTAAAAAAGCTCTGCAGCAGTGACAGAAAGAATATGGACACTTAATTTTTAAGTTACTGTATTACTCTTCTAGATGGAACTGAAGAAAAGATGCTCTCAAATTGTGTTCCAAGTATGGACAAAGTCTGTTTGATTAGAACTAGGAAACAGAAGTGGAATATATTGTGGAACTGATATAAATAGCATTTGAATATGGAGTAAGGGCTTAGGCTGCTGATGGAACTATTACTCAAAACAAAACAGTGCTCTTTTCACTGTTCATTTCCGAGCTACCTGCTTCTTCCTTTTTTTGGTAGTCTCGGAATACTTAATAGGTAGGTATTTCCTGAGATCTCTCTTAAAATATTAAACCCCATATGATGCTGTAATTAGAAAATGTGATTAACACTACTACTACATTCAGTACTTGATGTTGAACAATACTTTCAAAGTGGATGAAAGTTAAGAAAGCAAAAATATTCTCTTATGAGTTTGCAGGTAAGAAAATTGCCTGTATTTACCTACACATATACAGAGTTGGGTATTTTTTAAAAATTTTTTTCTGAGCTTGATTTCTATCTAGTGACAACTCATTACTATATGGAACAGGAAATGTTTCATTTGATAGTGAAAAAAAAAAATCATTTAGGAGACTAAATAAATACCAACAGACTGACTGGTATAAAGTGGTTTAAGAGATAAAAAGAAAATAATTTGAGTTCAGATGATGTGAACTCAATTGCATCCTACACAATATTCTAGTTAAATCTTGCTTTCCAAAAAAGTGGAAGCCTGGAAACAGACATAAACACGGCACCTTTGTTGGAGCTTTGTAGCAGGACACTGGAATCCACTGCTTTTTCTGATTGACGAGCAGAAGGACGATGATCAGTAACAGTGCTATCATGATTGGAATTGTCACCAAGGCAACAGAGCTAATCGAGGCATCTTCACTTGGGTGTGGTCCACTGCCACTTCTGTACTCTCCCTGGAGATGACTCATGTCTGCAAGGGAAATGTGAGCATTTTTTAGTAATTATAAATGGGCCTTGACCATAAAGAAGAATGTAATTATGAAAGTCCCAGTCGTGGATCTTGTCGCTCACATGAATTTGCACTTTCTCTCCTGAAATGTCACCTTATTCATATAAATTAGAACAACTGAAAGGTAATATCTTATATAGTGACTATATTAGCCAGGAAAAGGCCATCAAAAAGAGAGGAAATAGGAATCTAAAGCACAATAACAAGCAAGTCTGACAATAACCTCTTAGCTCAGTTGCGTTTGCATCATCTTATCACAACCAAATTCCCACTTGTAAAAAAAAAAAAAAATCAGCCTGTGTTTCTATGCTGAGGAAAACCTGGAAGTTTTAGGATGAAAGTCCCCCCCGCCTTTTTTTTTTTTTTTTTTTTTTTTTTTTTTAAAAAAAAAAACAACAGGTAAGACAATTCTGATGTGTATGCTCTCTCATTTTTTGAGAGCATATTACAATACTTGCACCACTCAGCCTGTGAAAACAGACTGCTGGCAGTCTACTAGACTGTGGCAAGTTTTGCATGTAATTGCAAAGAATGGTAATTTTCAATGACATATACAACATTCCCACACAGTTTGCAGTGTGTGTTTATAATCCCCAGCCAGGATAGTTGCAAGCCAGCTACTAATGCCTGTGAGAAATGAAAATGCTGTAATTATAAAAGTGTAAGCTTACAATTTTGTAAAGCAGTTACATTGCACGTATCCTTTCTCCTAGCCACCAAACAATAGTATGCTATGAGATCATCCTTGGATTTAAAAAAAAAAAAAATATACAAGTTTAGGTAGTCCTTCAATTAGAAAAGGTTAACAAAGACTGCGTCATAGAGTGTTTTCACTACCCCGGAATAATGATTTCAGCAGAGTTTTAAACAAAAGATGGATTTATATCCTTAGACAACTTTATTAGCCCTGTGTCATTATACCTGTGAAGTGTTTTTTTTTTTCATCTGGCATTTGTCTATGATATATGTTAAGTTGTTGTACATGTTTTCCCATTTTTGTTTATCAATATAAGAATGTCAAATGGATCAAATGAAGGTCTATCGACTCCAGTGGCCTGACAACAGCCTGCTTTCTAGTTTTTGTATCAGAGAAGACACTGCAGAATCACTCCTCATTCATCATTTTACCACATTCTTCATTTTATAGAACTCCATCATACCAACACAGATGTTTCTTCCAAGCTGAAGATGGAATGATAGTAAGACCAAATTACATAAATGTCATTTAATAGACTAACTCATCTTTATTCAAAGCAAAGTGCATGTAAGAGTTCTGCACTGAAGAATATTCTCAGATAACCACCTTTTCAAAGCATTACACAGATGCTACCTGAATAGAAGTAGTAGATGCATTAAAACATGGGGAATAAACACAGACCTAAGTTAGCCCAGTTTATATCAGATCTTACCTCTGTGAATGTGGATGATGTCATTTTCACTCGGTGTTGGCCAGTTTGGTACTTCTAGTTCAATGTCTCCTCGATGATTTGTCTTCTCAATGGGGATGTTAGTAGGTTCAGGTACATACATCTCTGTGAAATGAGATAAATGTGTTTCACAAATCACAGGCTGCTTAACTTCCCAGTGCTGCTCTTAAATCAGAAAATACACTTCGCCATCTGCAGTGCTTTGTCCTGTGAATCCTTTCATTTGTTCCAGAATTTTCACCATTACTGTTCTGGGGTTTTGTTTTAAAACCTGTTGTTTCATACTGTATACAGGATACATGCCTGCTGCCATTATCATTATCCTAATGTGAATGGGATGATATAGTTGTGTGGACAAATTTGCTTTTGAAAATACCATTTCAGAATACACACTTTACTACAGCCTTGCTCCTTTGTGATACTAAACAACAAAAATACCAAGGGAAGGCTACATCTTCCCAGCTGATATGTGAACTGTCACTGCTGGTTTCTTTGCCTTCCTTTTTTTGTAATCCTCAGAGTAGGAGAACTGCAAGAGGGGGTACTTCTGAATCTCCCCAGTTGTCCTGTCGGAAGTAGTTACCAGCTGACTGAGTAAGATGAGCAAACTCCTGCAGAAGTCTGTCAGGCTAGCATTAAAAACCAGTTGCAATTCTTATGTCCCTTGTGTCCATAGCTAAGAAAATTTGCTATTACTTTTAAGCCAAGTTAAAATGATAAATAAAGCAATGCAATAGTTGAAAAGTAACAAAGAGACTCGGAAGAGACAGAAACGTTAGTCACTGACAGAATCTGCAGAGATGTAAGACTATTCATTGTCCTACTTCACTAATATATTTCCATAACCTTGTGAAAGGACAGAGCAGGGACAAGCAACTAATTTTTGAGTTCACAGTTCTCAGAATAAATAAAATGCAAACTACATATTTGCACAATATGCCTATCTGTTAAGAATATCCATTTTCCTGAAGTCTAAACATCTGTTGTCTTCTTGATACTGTTCAAACATGGACTAACATTCAAAAACCAATTAAAAAAMCCCTTATTATCAGTGCTGGAAAACCAGCATTACTATAATCTGGGTTGTCACATCACATTACCTGGACACATGGGGCAGCAGCTTCCCTCCACATTGATGGGTTCAGCACAAGGGAGGGGTGGGCAGCTGACAGTGGAGCAGAGAGTCTGGCCCTGCAGGCAGTAGCAGTGTGTGCAGCTGTCAATGTCCCAGCGTTCCTCATCTGCGTATGTTTTTCCATTGAAGTGGCAGACCACTTTCTTCGGAACTGTATCTTCTGTTGAAGGAAAACAGAGTGGTGTGATCACGTGGTAATGGCCAATTACACACAAATCTGATTTCATCCCCAAACACAACAGTGAAACAATAGCTACAAAGAAATCCCAGCTGTAATTAAAAGACCATCTCCACATCTTCTGGAAAATCTTTGTTAAAAAAGTGTCATTTCTGCTTCTTTATGAAGTACATAATTAGCCTGGGCTGCTGCTCCTCATTTTCCTCATGCAAGAAGCTAGAGGACAGATGACTGGGACATGAAATGATGATATCAAAAGTGCTGTGAAAATTAAGCGAAATTGATTTTTTTATGTTTGACTGTTTGAGACTGCCAACTATTCCTCCTCCTTGTTTCCTAGTAAATCCTATTTAACTAAGAAAAAAACCAGACTTCATACATTTCTAATTACCAAGGTTCAAGAAAGATGAACTCAGTCTGGAATACTTGAAGAAAAGATTAGGCTGGATGCTGAGAAGGATGAAGCAACTCTCAGTGACTTAACTAGAAGTGCTTAGACTATTTATTATGATAAAACAGATTGGAAGAGGATCTGATCATTCCCTGTAACTGCATCAATGGAAAACCCCAGGAAAAGGGCAATAACCAAACTCAGTATGTTTTTTCATGGTTAGTATCATATAAATTGGAAATTGGTGTGATCTTAACCCTCAGAAAAAAGAGAGGTTCCAGAACACCTTTCCCAAAGATTGAGAGCTGTAAAACTAACAACTTTTCAGATAGATTTTGGCACAGTATGTAATAGGGACCTGGACTTGATGTAGCAAATAGGTCTTGGGAAAACACTTAAAAGAAGCATTATGCTTTCTGCCTAAGCATTCAATACACTATTTTTTTTATCTTGCATGCTATGCAAGCCTTTTAGGCRGTCTGCAGTATACCTTCTATTTCACTGAGAAGACAGTCATGAATTGTTTAGCCTAGGACGTTTTTTGCTGCTATAGCACTTTATAGATAATCAAAATAAAATTACACAGCAGAACCTCTAAAAGCCAAGCAGCACCTCATTTTGACCTTAGCTTCTTGCTACCTTTTTTTCTTAGAGGCAGAAATTATTATGATGAAACCTGCTGATGACATGAATTTGCAGATTAAGCATATGCATGAGATAACTGAATGAAATCGCAAAGTAACTTCTTAAGCTATCAGAGAAATACTGGTTTAACATTCACAGAGATTATATATGTAAATATGTCAGTTAGAATTACCTCCCAAATATAAATAAAAAGCCTTATTAAATAATTTGGCCATCAGTACAGCTTTTAATTAATGACAACATAACAGACTGACATCATCCAGAATAACAAGGTTAGCAGTCAGCAGACCAGTGCAACAGATCTGGACAGAGTAAATTCAAATGCAAAAGGAGACCAGCAAGAAGTACTATTGTGAAAATACTAATGGAATTATCTGAAAAGTGTAAACGTTCCAGAGGGCCTTGATATGGGTATCCCATGGCTTCCATGGCTGTAAGTATGGGTCCCAACCTCTTCAAGTAGAAGATTTTGTAAGTGAATATGGGGTGGACATCGGAAAGGAGGAGTGGGAGGAAAAGGTGTCTGCAAGCTGCAAAAAGCACATTAGGTTCTTCCACAGATGAACTTGCATGTTGGCATATAGAGCCAATGGAGCCATGTGTTAGTCAGAAAGTAGATACGGCTGGGGAGAGGGTGAGGCACACAGCCTGAGCAGTCCTCTACTGCTCATTACCTACGCAGACCTAAAGGTGAGCAGTCTGGGGTGATTTGCTCCCAAAAGCGCTACCTTGCCCCACTTGGGACAGCTTCTTCAACTCAGCAGCTGGTTTGGCTGGAAAAGTCCTTCAACTTGCTCAGGCTTTTGCAAGTTTGTAAAGAACACATCACAATTTAATACAGTAAATGTTTTTTAGAAGAATGAACAAGGGTAAAATCACAATAGCAGTGTTGCACCTTTGAACCTTGAGAGGAAACTTTTAAGTCCTAAGAAAGTATTATCCAGTGTGTCTCCCATTTTGGTGTCCGTCTCTATGCAAGTATAAGCACAGGATGAAGATGAAGGCCACTGCTCAAGGACAGTGGAAACAAGAGAGACTTGCAGTAAGAAACCCACATACAAAAATGCAGTTCAGAATACCATGTCTAGCTCTACCTGTCTTCTTTCAAATTTCCTCTACCTGCACCAGTAAATCAATCTCATCTGGTAAACAAACAGTCGTTGCTCTGTTTTCCACAGAAGACTAATCTTGTCTCTAATCAAATAGCTAGCCCTTTATCTGCACTAGAGTAGAAGGTTATCTTTCCAAATTAATCTTTCTTTGCATGAGAAAGAAGAATGTTGAACACACAGGATAAATTTGAGGATTCAGACAAACAACAAAGCATCCAAGGCCTGTAAAATTTTGAATTTGAATCTATACTAACTTCTTAGGCATTAACCAGATCTGGATCCAGAAAGAAGCAGAATAAAATACAGTGCTAAAACCCTGCATAATTTTTGAAATGCCAATAAATGAAGAAGGCCTGTTTCCACAGAGTTTGCCTACTAAACATTTTATCAACTATTACATGAAAATAGGAAGGAAGAATCTGTACAAAGATGTGCTTCACAGTTCTCAAGAAATGAAGAGTAAAACAGTAAGAACCAGGAAGACAAAAAATAAATGCATGACCTTACTCCCCTTACAGGCAAGAGTATATAGTTCATAGAAACCATTAAAAAAGTAAGTTTCCATGAATTTCAGTTATTTAGACCACAAAACATACTAACAACATAGTACAGCTTAGATTAATAAAATGTATCATCGTTGAAAGTCTTCATATCTGAGCACTAATTAAAATCTGGCTTCTGTATTTCGTATTGCTGAGCAGTTGCTACTAAAAAAAATCATTAGGTTTTTACAGTTCACACATTTAAGTATTTGCAATATTGTGCAACCATATGGGATTCAAAGTGAATTAATTAAAGCCATATCTACATGTTGTGCGTATATATTTGCAAACCTGACATGCAAGGTGTAGGCACAAAGTTCTAGAGGTTTTATTTTTGTAGTTCATGGCACTAGTCCCTGTGGTGCCTCCCTTCCTTGACCTAAAGAATTCTCCAGTAGAGTACTAAGGCTCATGTTCTGACTCTACTGGTTTGATTGCCCAACTTTGCATACACTTTGTATTTTTTTAATGTTAAAATGTATTCTGGATTAAAATGATCTTTATCGTTGCAAAGTCAATCACTGGAAGAAAAGCCTGCAGAAAGACAGTTGTCAAAGAAACTTTAAATCCTCCCTATTTTGTATGCAAACCATGATGAGAAAGTAGTAATAGGATAACACCGTATTTTCCCCTCAAATGTCCTCATCAGGAATCTAAGTAGGGTTCCAAGGGCAACGGAAATTTTGATACTTTAACTTTTCCAGGCATTTCTTTGATGGAATTCCTTGCATATCCTATAAAACTGTATCACCTATTATTAAAGATATTTTTTCTGCAATGAATTAAACATTTCAAGAGCTATATCAATGGTACGTATCTGAAAGGACTTCACAACCTTTCTGACATCTTTCTGATGAAGAACTGTATTGTTTGTAGATGGGCAAGTTGATTCACATGTTCAATTAAAGATTATTTTATTATATTCCTTTTTACTGAATTCTGTTCTACTGTATCTCCCCCTACTACTTTTGGAAATGAAGGTTATAGTAAGCTCTGAAGGCTTTCCAACAATGCTACAAAGACTTAATTTCAGTAAGTTCATTATACAATTCTCTATCAGCAACTTCCATTCTACAGCCTTTGTACTTACTGCAAACTCATAAAAAAAAGTCATCTGTAAATAAATACTCCTATTCAAAATACAATGAAAAAGTGATCAGGAATCTCAAATTCTGCAACTTTAAAAACGCCTGGCAATTTTCACTATTTACAGCATCCATCATTTACTTCAAATTCAAAACCAGCGCATGGCCCTTAATTCTTTATGCATTTTTAGTATTTAAAAAAAATTGTTTTCCCTAATTTTTTCTCAAATATATTATTTTGCCTCTTCTATAACTATCTTTAATGAACTTCCTGTTTTTTCCTGTATTTTAATTTAGATGCCTTATTAACACTTCTCTATTCTGTGAAATTTCATAATGCTTCAGTTTATCTTCTGCAGTCATAATTAGTATTTTCCTCATATTATCATGTATCTTGACATAACATACGTGTTACCTGGCAGATCTTCCTTTAAATAAAACAATTTTTGTGTAATGTTTTCATCTAGTAACGTATATTATCAAGTTTTCAGGAGGACGTCCTCTCAAGTGTTTAGGCAAATTACATTTATATCTTCCTGCACTTCTACCTCAAAACCACAAATCATGATCCTCAAAGCTCCCTATGCAGATTTCACTCTCCAGTTCAACTGAAGGCACAAACTGCATCTCCCCAAAACAGGGAAAACATTTCAATTTGGGAATAAAACTTCTTCCTTATTCCCAAGAAGGGAACAGCAAGTTATCGACTATTTTTATTYGCTCACCAATACAGTAAGGACAACATTGTCCCTTTCTCAAAACAGGTCTCTCACAGGATACTGGTGGGCAAGACTCAGAGTAGCATCTAATCACACCATCCATGCAAATGCAGCTAGTGCAGACATTGGGCTTCCAGGACTCAGCTGTCAGAAAAATATCTCCTTCATCATTTTTGCAATAACTGGGCATGCTCTCATTGCTTGATGAAGAGGGCTGAAGAGGCTCATCTGTAAATATAAACAGATTAAGTTATTTAACTTACAGTAGCTAACTTCTCTCATATTTCCTCAACAGAGGGTTCACTCTTGGAGAACACAATGGAATTGTAACACATTGGCTCACTACTTCAGAAGAACTAGAAGGACAAAGCCTTATGCCTCTTCAGTCCTTACATGTCATGATGTACTCTAGAATAAATTTTATGTAGACTTTTATTGAGTTTACTCAAAAAAAAAAAAAAAAAAAGAGAGAGAGAGAGAGAAGGACAGCAAAGTGAAAAACAATCACCATCAGAAGCAGCCCCTCAGAAAGCCACTCTGAATGCTCTGAACTGAATGGTATATAGGAATTCACCTTAAATTAGAGAGATTAAATTTTAAATCTAAAACTTGAATCCCAGCTTCTGCCATGTCAGTTCAAATCCTTGAATGATGCAAAATGAAAAGCTATTATGCTGCTGTCGCCTTTGCTAGTGGACTTATATGAGCTAATTATAAGCTGTTGAGAAACAAATGGAACTTGATCGGGCTTCAGCTTGATGGCAATGGGTCTGCTTTAATTCTCATACCTGCACATGGGGGAGACATATTTCTGCAATGAAGCTGTATCTTAACAGACATTATGGATCAAGAAATATGACTGTATGTGCAGAGAACATTTAAGAAAAGGAGAAGGAAAAAAAGGATTCATAAGGGCACTCAGATCAGGTTCTCAATCTAACTGCATAAGTTAGGAGATTAAGCTGCTTATATAGCCAGTGAGGAAAGATCAGCTCCGCCAAACAGTATTTTGAAGTTAAGCAAATGTTCACTGTTATTAATAATGAGAAAAATGGAAGTCAGCAGAACTGGCTAACTTTTTTACTGAAAATATTTTGTCAGGAACAAAACACTCAAAAACCCAACAAACACCCTGTAGAAGAAATGGCAAAACCTAACTTTTTTTTTTTTCTAAAGTAAAATTTTTAGATTTTGTTTTTAATAAAGACAACTATTTTCTCAGTGAGTTCACATACAATTCACAGGTTTGGACTAAATTTCCACTGCAATAAACTCCCCCATTTGCTATGTAAAATAGGAATTCATGTTCATTTATAATTGCATCTCTTTCCTCGGGGGAAGCAAATCCTGTTACCTTCTTGACACTGTGAGGCAGTCTAGGAGGAATCTGGCACACCTGCTGGGCTGGAATGCTTTGATATTTCTCAGTTGCCTTCAAGTCACTCTCAAATCATACCAGATGAAGGTAAAAGCAAACAGAAGTGTTTTTGAGACCAAATCCCAAAGAGACAAGATAGTAGTAAAAAGGTTCATAGAAACCAAGGCATGTAGAAGGGAGAAGAAACAAGCCTGTATCTGCCTAGCACTTTGACTACTTTCAAAGTTTCTCTAATCCTGCATGTTTCCATAAACGAGCCAGTGCATATTTCACAAGCCTTCCAACTAAGGATTTTGGTTCTCATGCAACCCTTACATCATTAGATTGCCTTCAACGATGTTCGAACTTCAGGGCCACAACTCCCCTTTACATACAAGATATCTCTTGCACACAGTCAAGTTTTGCAGTTGAAATAGAGGACTGCAGGCTCTCACTCCAAACTGCTGAAGAACAAAGGCACCACAACAACCAACTGTGCACATACTGAAACATTCAATATTCACATCATACATTCTCAGATCAAGAAAGGACTCTGATGAAAGCTGGTTATCAATATATACCTGGGCACTGTGGACAGCAGGAGTCCTGTGTGCGGGTGGGGCTTTGACAAAGAAGAGGTGGACAGACTTCAGTCTCACATAGGACACGTCCACTGTGGCATGTACATTGTGTGCAAGAATCAATATTCCATGTCTCTCCTTCTACAAAGTATTCCCCACCAGGAGCATGACAGATCGATGGACTGGTAAGCTCTGGCTTCTGCACAATTATTTCATCTGGGAAAAACAGAATTGAAAGACAGGCAAAATCAACTGTGACTCTAATGATTAACAAATGTACCCAAGATTAATAATTTCTGTTATTATTGAAAATCTTAGGAATAACAAAACCAGCTATAAATACAGTCTTAATGAAGCTCTTTTGACTTTATGTCACTTTTGACTTTACGTCACCTGCATCTCATGGAAAATGGGAAAAATATAAAGGAGAAACAATTTGAGAATCAGTCTGAATAAATGCTAGTTAATATAAATCAGAGATAACTTCAAGCATTCTTGACATTTCAGAAAAAATCAAACCCACCTGTGATGTAGGAATTCCAAGAGACAACTGTCATTTTCTGAAAAATTATACTGATTGGACAGTTTCTTAACTGCTAAATATTAGCATCAGTTCAATTCCTGAAAGGATGGATAAGTATGCTTCTCGCCTGGGATTAGGAAGTTCAGATTCACCTGTCTGCCTTTAAGTTTCCTGAGCGATATGTGTCTGTACCATTTGGCGCCAGATTAAAAGAAAAAGAAAAACACAGAATCCCCCACCCAAACCTCTAAAAACATATAAGCACTTAACACTGGTGGAAGTGCTTCATTACTTTGTTCCATTTAAAAATAAATAAATAAATAAATAATCTGCAGTCTTTGAAGTAAAAACTGGACCCAAGGAGATGCCACAGTGTGTAGACTTGTATTTCCAGTGACTGTATCTCACCAAATGAACCTTAATTCCTTTTCTAACAATTAATTACATGACCTCTACAGCCCTGCTTAGAAGACTCACCCGGCCTCTAACCCAGGCAGTTTAGAGAATAGATTTGACCTCCTTCAAGTTAAGAAAGGAACTGAAACTGTTTCCCTTGTTCAGCATGAGCATCCTCCAACCACTGGGGTATTAAGAAAATGGGGGAACTCTCTTTAACTCTTGGTGTTTTAAAAGAAAAAAGAAACCTGTCCTGCACTTGGAAAGTGTTTAACCACTTACCATCAAGAAAAGGTTATGCCACGAACTGCATCCTCATAGCCTGCTTAAAATGCTTTGAAGCCCACCCCCACATAAGGGGCAGTAAGTGCAATAGTAATTGCCAGCTTACCATGCTGGTTGCTTTGGACGCGGAGCGAGTCCACCAGCTTTTTCCGTGCACTGTGCATAGTAATCGAGATGCCTCACACAGCATGTTTTATTCAGCTACAGAAGCCATGAGTTTGAAAGCTACATGCTGCAACATGGAGCTTCAGGCTTTTAAGTGATGTTGTCCTTCAGCCTGAATTCAACCCATCTAACATTAGACAACTAAGTTAGGTACCTACATTAAGAACTGAGCTGCCTCAGGTTTCCTGTGCTATGAATGGAGAAGAGAAAGTGACTTCCAGGTAACGACTCTCCATCTCTAAACCACTTTCTGAAGGTCCCTTTCTCCTACTTAATTATAAAGATGCCTAATGTGAACATCATCCTAATCCAAATACCTTGGTTCAGGACAGAAAAATTAAATGGATAGCACCTCCTCTAGTCATTTAGGGAGACCAAGGCTCACAAAGTGCCATGTGCTCTCCACATTCGTAGCACTGCTGTACTTGTCTGGAGAATGGCGTCTGTGCCCTTTGCTCTACGACACTGCCACGTAGAAGACACACCACTCAGTTTTCGTTTTCATTTCTGGAGAACGATCAGTAGAACTCAAGGAACCTGACTCTGGCCGATCTTACTCTATTCACAAAGTACTCGCTCATTTCTTCTTTCAGGGAATTATTTTATCTTTCACTGATTCGCCTATGCTATGCTTTTGCTATTGCTTACATTTATGAACCACATATGTGATTCAGTAGCATTTACCTGAAGTGAGATAGCTGGTCTGCTGCCTTGTCACTGTTTGTTTTTTAGTTCCGCTGGAACAATATATTACATTTTATGCAATGGCATCCTAACTCACTATGGCAAAGGCAATACTAATTATTTTCTGGAAATTTTCTGAGTCATCTCCTTTGCATTTAGTCCTCTGCAAAGTCACAGGCCTGTTTTACTACAGCTTATATACTTTTCATAATCAGAAAAGCATAACCAGATAGTACTGCTGTACATATGGTATTGCTTACTGCTCCCTTAGCAGCAGTGATATTGATACATCACTGCAACCGAATTGCTACAAATGTACAACTACTATATTCCTGAAGGAGCAACTAGCCAAACAAATACACACTTTCTGGATAGCATGGTTCTGCAAAACACTAGCACTTAATGGCTTTCTAAATCTTACAGGAAACCTGGAGCTTTTCACAAGCATTGTGACAATCCACTTAAACCTCTTAATATATAGAAACACGGTTATAATGAATGTTGTAGCAGTCAAGGTGTATCTCGCTCTGTTGAAAACTAAATATGGAATTGAACATAACTGCTTTTTTTTCAGTCTGAAAAATGACCTCTCAGAGCTGCCACTTCCCTGATGATAGGTTAACAGTGCAATTCAAAACTCAGTACATCAGGATTGCTTATTATTTCAATATCCTTATGCCAGACACACTTGAGTGACGTGCTCACATTCTCACAATTTCAAACTGCATTCCTATCTACTGAAAGCCATGATATTTATTTAACCGCATCAGTGGGGAATCAATACATTGCAAAATAAAATCAGAAGTACATTTCTAACAAATATAAACCCTCAGTGGGAGAAACAAAACCACACTGGGACTAATTTGGCCATATTAATTCATACACTTATATATGCAATCACTTCAAAAAAATGCTGTGTCTGCCCTAGCATTGTAAGAGTTTACACCAAGTATGACTTTGCTAACACAGAAGCTAGGTGACTAGTACCTTGAAAGCAGGAAAGACGTCAGACAGAGAAACCTACGCAGACGCTGTATCTCAAAGGAACAGACACTACTGGGTAAGCAACTGCTCTTTTATACAAGTGACCCACATTGCTGGTGCTCAGAATCAAACACTGATCTCATCCACAAGAAATGTATAGCGTGAGAAGATAAGTACTGCTAATCTCATACTGATCTTTCTTCCATGAACTGAACGTTAGGCTTATGAATGGATTTACCCAAACTCATTCTCCGTACACAAAATAACTAGCCACTGGTGCTGCTGAAAGACCAAAATTAACATTACTCTTATTTGAATGCTCTGAGGTGTTCTGTATGTGTTAGGTAAATCAATATGCACAAGTATGCTGATAGTAGAGTGAAATCAGGAATGAGTCTCAGGGACCTAACAACAGAATTGCTAGGACTGGAACAACCATCCTACATTGCAAATTTTGAATCTTGAATGTTTATCTAGTGCAAGACTGATATGCTAACCTGTCCCCATCCATATGAAGTATACTAGAATCATAGAATGGTTTGGGTTGGAAGGGACCTTAAAGATCATCTAGTTCCAAGCCCCCTGCCATGGGCAGGAACACCTTCCACTAGGCCAGGTTGCTCAAAGCCCCATCCAACCTGGCCTTGAACACTTCCAGGGATGGGGCATCCACAACTTCTCTGGGCAACCTCTTCCAGTGCCTCACCACCCTCATAGTGAAGAATTTCTTCCTTAGATCTACTCTAAATCTACCTTCTTTCAGTTTAAAGCCATTACCCCTTGTCCTATTGCTGCATGCCCTTGTAAGAAGTCCCTCTCCCGCTTTCTTGTAGGCCCCCTTCAGGTACTGGAAAGCTGCTGTAAGGTCTGCCCAGAGCCTTCTCTTCTCTGGGCTGGACAAACCCAACTCTCTCAGCCTGTCTTTATAGGAGAGGGGCTCCAGCCCTCTGATCATCTTTGTGGTTCTCCTCTGGAGTAGCTCCAACTGGTCCATGTCCTTCTTATGTTGGGGGCCCTAGAGCTGGACACAGTACTCCAGGTGGGGTCTCATGAGAGCAGAGTAGAGGGGGAGAATCACCTCCCTCGACCTGCTGGTCATGCTGCTTTTGATGCAGCCCAGAATACAGTTGGCTTTCTGGACTGCAAGTGCACGTTGCCGGGTCATGTTGAGCTTCTTGTCAACCGACACCCCCAAGTCCTTCTCCTCAGGGCTGCTCTCAATCCATTCTCTGCCCAGCCTGTATTTATGCTTGGGATTGCCACGACCCATGTGCAGGACCTTGCACTTGGCCTTGTTGAACTTCATGAGGTTCACATGGGCCCACCTCTCAAGCCTGTCAAGGTCCCTCTGGGTGGCATCCCTTCCCCCCAGCGCGTCGACCGCACCACACAGCTTGGTGTCATCGGCAAACTTGCTGAGGGCTCACTCAAACCCACTGTCCATGTCGCCAACAAAGATGCTAAACAGCGCTGCTGGTCCCAATACTGACTCCTGAGGAACGCCACTCGTCACTGGTCTCCACTTGGACATCGAGCCATTGACCACAACTCTTTGAGTGCAACCATCCAGCCAATTCCTTACCCACCGAGTGGTCCATCCATCAAATCCATGTGTCTCCAATTCAGAGATAAGGATGTCGTGCGGGCCAGCATCAAATGCTTTGCACAAGTTCAGGTAGATGACATTGGTGGATAAGGGAAGAGCAACTAATGCTGTAACCCCATCGTAGAAGGCCACCAAATTTGTCAGGCACTATTTGCCCTTAGTGAAGCCATGTTGGCTGTCGCCAATCACCTCCTTATTTTCCATGTGCTTTAGCACAGTTCCCAGGAGGATCTGCTCCGTGATCTTGCTGGGCACAGAGGTGAGACTGACAGGCCTGTAGTTCCCCGGGTCTTCCTTTTTTCCCTTTTTAAAAGTGGGGGTTATGTTTCCCCTTTTCCAGTCAGTGGGAACTTCACCCAACTGCCACGACTTCTCAAATATGATGGATAGTGGCTTAGCAACTTCATCTGCCAGTTCCTTCAGGACCCGCGGATGCATCTCATCAGGTCCCATGGACTTGTGCACCTTCAGGTTCCTTAGATGGTCTTGAACCTGATCTTCTCCTACAGTGGGCAGTTCTTATAATACAATAATACACAAATCATTGTGAAAAGGCGAGTGACTACTGCAGGTACTCCAACAGTTCTGTGCAGCCCTGAATTCCAGCTAGTGTGAGTGGAAAATATCATCCCTGTCCAGTGACGTGACTTTAGGAATACGATATTCTGTATTTATTATTTGCTGTTTGGCTGCTCCTCCTGGAACAATATTCACAACTGAATCTTTTTGTTGTTGTTGTTTTCTTAATTGGTTTTTGTTTTTTTTTTGTTGTTTTTTTTTTTT
>JAYKAV010002921.1:198211-228128 GCA_035582835.1 Phoebastria nigripes | reverse complement strand
AGGGGAGAGAACTGCACTATTTAAGACAGACTGTGGATGTGTGTGTGTGTGGAGAGCTGGAGGAAAGAATGACAATACCTGATGGGATGCATATGGACCAACACTGCATACTGCTGTGGCAAAAAAAGTGCTCCAAGCTGATAAAACAGTAAGGTTCCCTTTAAAAATCTTATGATTTCTAAATTCCCCGTCAGACTAGCCAGATACTCGATAGTGGAAGAGAAGGAAGCGAGCAAAGGATGGTTCCCCTAGTGTGCATAACTGGTGGGAGTATCCTCTTAGTGTTTCCATCTCAGCTAAAATTTCATTAATGGTTGTCATTACTAAGATGCTAAGCGCTAAGAGCTTGGCCTCAGTAACCACTGCTAAATTACTTAGTATTGAAAATAGTTCTGGCTCCATGAAAGCCAGTGCCAAAAGCAACACCACAGCTGGCCATGGAACCACAGAAACCACAGTGCCCAGTCTCAATACTGAGGGGAGGAGAGTGGTGCAGACTGAGAAAGGCTGGAAGGCAGACGGACCTTGGAGTCACGCATCTTTTTGGGGACTATGTTTTTCCAGTTACCACAAGGTGTGAGCTGGATTAGAGATCACCATTTGGTTAAGTAATCTAAAGAGATTGGTTATCTTAGGTCCTAGGGAAGATACACTCTTCTCTGTCACTTTCAGAAAGAGGATCTGGCTGCTTATTTTGCCCCTAGGATTTCCTTTTCTTTACAAAGAATTTGAAACAGTTTGTAATTGCTTATATCCTCCCAGTGCTGTCTTACCATTTTGCTATTTATAGTAGTATCATGAGCCTCGCTGTTTCTACTTGTAACATGACTTCCAAGAAAGTCATAGACAATATCACTGTATTACAAATTAATCTATTTAGCACATAAAATATTGCAGGAATCATTCTGAAGACAGAGGGCATTAATCTTCCCACACTCTAACATCGTTCATAGACGTTTTTTATATTAACACTTAATGTTAAAATTGTATTGGAATGCAACATTAATTGTACTTGGCCTTCCCACCTAAAGCATTAAAATAATCTTCTGCTGGTGGCACAGAAGCCTTCCCTCAGAGCACAGAATCATCATGTTCAATTACTTAAGATATCTGTTTAAATGTGTACTCTTTTGAGGGGTTGTGAAACATAGATCAGGAGATGAATTTTAATAAAACTCCACTTCAAATTAAAAAAGAGAAAATGTAATGGCTTATTACAATATTTGCCATTATAGGTAACAAAATTGTACATGAGTATAAATTTGCTATTATAGCTAATATAGACTAGAAACTTTTTCTAGTTTAAAGATTTCAATGTGTCAAAAATTAACGTTAGGACCCAAAACATGCATATGCTTTTAATATTTAAGTTCCCATTTTTCACATCTGAGGTCTTAATGAAAGCCCCTCATCATGTTTGGGCACAGAAACCTTCATATATACCTCTTACTGAATGATGCATGAGATTATTTTCATGTATTAGGAAACAGAACACATGTGAAATGAAACCTGATTACAAAGCATATAGAAGAAAGCATGTTACCTGGACACGATGGGCAACACTGTCCTGGATGTATGGTGGGGTTGCCACAATTAGGAACGGGGCAGGTGATCAAGGCACACATTTCCCGTCCATTGTGACAGTAACACTCCCTGCAGCCATCATGCCAGCTCTCTTCGTTCTCATGTCGGCGCCCATCCATTGACAGGCAAGAGCCTGTTTTAACAGGAGGCGTAAGGGAAGCGGTTGCCTCTGCACAAAATCAAAAGAAAATAAAGTGTCCTCATAAGCATGTGTTGCTTAGGAAAAAAACACACCAACTTCATGCCTGGATTGCATTTATTTTTAAAGCACATATAAAATCAAGTGATTAATAATTCTATTGTTTACGCTTAGAAATAAAGTAACAACACACATGAAACAATTAAAAGGTATACTGAAGGGGATGGCAAGATGTAGTAGAATGTATTTCCTTGGAAAATATAACCACTTCTTTCTGGCACCTGTACTGTTGTTAATCATACAGGAATACAATACTGGCTAAATAATATAAGAAAAAAGAGAAATGCAATAAAGGGAAATCGCAGAAAGCATGAAGCATATTGAAAATGAAATATTTAAATATTACAGTCTATTAGATTATCTGTAATATGAGTATCTGATAGCAAGTAGAATATAAAAGCATTTACAAGAGCTAAGGATGATCTTACATCATGAATGACAGAAAATAACAAGCAAGTGCTAACGGGGTCATGCTAGACACTGGAAATATCTCGTAAAACACCTACCTATGAGAAATTATTTGTTTACATTACTGTGATAAATTAGATGTTTGTAAGATAACTGCTCTGACAATTTTATCCCTCATTCCTAGCTTTTACTGAGATGAGAATACAGTAGCTTGGACTGCTGCATTACTTGTGCTCAGCCAGAACACGCAAGCAGTTGGTCTAGGGAGGATAAAGTCTTATTTGTATCTCAAGGGGTATTTAAGTGCTGCAGGATTCAGCCTCGATATACTCTTTGTTAATCAGCAGAGTGAATTTAGAGCCCAACACTCCCTCACCCACATCACTATGATGATGAAGGATTTAGGATCAGTTTGTCAGTGAACTGCCTTGTTTTCAGTGATAGGTAAACCATGTTCTGCTGACACATATATATAAGCTTATTTGTATTAAGTTGCTTATTTCATTTTCTGTTTAAAAAAGGATGCAGTATCAAAAGTAGTAATGTTTATATGTAATTTTAGTAAGGTTTTTTTTTGTTGGGTTTTTTTTTTTTTTTACTAACATGTAAGTCAGCACTTCTTCAGCTGTGGCAGATCTATCAAAGGTGGTCTAAGAACCACAAGCAGGTGGTACAAAGTTAGTTTGATGCATGTTATCAGAGTAAGAATCCAATACACAGAAATTACATTAGTATACCATTTTGTGAATTAAAAAGAAAAGCCATGGCATAAGGATAAAATACTTCTTAAAACAGACAGAAATACTATGAAAAAAATTTACATTCAGTGACTACACTTTTATACTTTAGTATCAGATTATACATTAATTCCTATTTGAATTAATGTCACTGGAATACTGTCCTACATTAAAACGATTATTGACACACAAAAGTCTTAGATGGTAATACACTTTATTTATTAAGGAAGGGAAAGGATCTGATGTAATCAAACTTTTTTTCCTGAAATATTCTAAAGTATGCTCCAAAATTTGGAGAAACAAACGAAGCATATAGGCAACTATTAAAAATTAACTTCACAAACTGAGATTCTTTTCACTTTTTAATTAAAATTAGTACAAAAAAGAATACCTAAAGAAGAAACCAAATGCCCAAATACAAAATGGGAATAACTGGCTAACTAGAGGTACTAGAGGTATGGTTGAAACAATCTGGGATTATAGTAGCTCACAAGTAAAAATGAGTCAGTAATGTGATATCACTGCAGAGAAGGCAAGTTCAATCTAAGATACAAGTACAGGAGCACTGTAAATTTAAATGCAGTACTACTATCTCTACTAATTTGAACTTTTTGCTCCTGCTAAAGTACAATATCCAGATTTTGAACTGTCATGAGAGACCAAAATAACTGGGCTTATTTGACTTAGAAACAAACCCCCAAAAAAACGTTTAGGGGGCTTCAGTTGCAACCCCTTAAATATTGCAAGACTTCTAAAGGGAATGGTGCTTAGCTGTTCCATGTATCTGCTGAGCTTAGGACAAGAAGTAACTGGTTCAATTTGTAGAAAGGGAGACAGAAATATTAGAAAATTTATTTTCAAATGTGACATATTGGTAACCACAGGAAAATATTATTTTAGAGAGGTTTTGTGGTTTGGTGGGTTTTTTGTTTGTTTGTTTGGGGGTTTTTTTGGTGTTTTGTTTTTTTTTTTTTCCTTCCCCTCTTTTCTTTTGAGAGTGGAGATTCTTAATAAATCTTAGACAAACATCTGTCAAGGATTATCCAGATGCACTCTATTTTATGCAAAGGCAGAGAAATGGACTCTCAGTTTTCCAGAGGACTACCCCAGCCCTGTACTTCTGTGGTTCTACTTCTATTAATCCTAGCATAAGCGATTTCTGGTAGAAGCCATTTAGAAAGTAGAGCTAATTCACAGGCAGGGGATTTACCCATCCCTTCCTCTTACTTAGGGATTTTGGGTCAAAATTTTAACAAGGACTCACAGCTCCCCCAGAACATACTGGTGATTGCTCTCATTATTCTTGGACAAGTTGCTAATGAGGTGATGTTGAAGTGATACGCTCATGGCTTGGTATCTTTATGATCATGATAACAATAAATACTACTTAGAGAGGGATCAAGTTATTTTCGTTAAATATTTGCGCATGTTTTAAAATCCATCCTTGTTAAGGAAAGCACTTAAAAGTGTGCATACACATAATTAGTAACCGAAGAGTTGCATCTATTTATAGTCTGGGATGCAATTATGGCACACCTAAGAGAACACCTTGTGTATACTCCATCACAGCATCATGACAATCGGGAAAAGTGTGTTGATTGTGAACATGGAGACAAATGACAAGGTAAGTGATGAGAATTGTCTCGATGGGACTCCATTCAGCAGTTACCCTTTCTTATTTAATTTTTAAAATTCTTATTTCTAGTAAAAGTCATTATTGCAGCTTATGTCAGTGAAATCTCTCTCTACTTCTCATGTGTGCAAGGTACATTTATAACATTTCAATTTTTTTTTTGCCAGAAGTCTTAAAATTTTGTTATAATTGTCTGCAGTGTATGATGTCATGTGGAGAAAATATAATGTCGGATCCTTCTGACTTATATGATTGCATGTTTGCCCTCAACTACAGGAAAGTGACTTCAGGAACGCATACACTTTCTTCCAGTCCCATAGCTTGTCTTACTATATTTTATCATTTTTTAAAATGCAAAAGAATTAGCTGCTAAAAAAAGTTAGGAATGGAGTCATTACACAAAGCAATGGGAAAATACTCAAACTTACTTGCCTATAGCTAGAAATCAAAACACACAAGAAAGAATCAAAGAAAATAAGCATGAAAGAGCCATGAGGATCAGAAAGGGCCTGAGTACAAACAAAAAGTTATTAAATGCAACACGTGGAGATGAGCAATGAAGGAAGTCTGATACCCAGGCTAATACAACACACAAACTGAAAATATCTTAAAAAAGAGACATGTTAAAAGCAGCACAAAACTAAAGCAGACAACTAATGAACATCTTATCTAAATCTCCACCTCAAACTTGGTGGTTACAAGTTTGGGATGTAGCACGTGTGAAATCTTTAGCTTAAGAATACCCAGTCCTTTCTCCTGGGTAAGCACTCTCTCTACTCATCGTTCCTCGAGACCGCCTGAAAAGTGTCCAGGAAACAGCACTCTAATTTTAGGTGGTGTACAGGGCATCTATCAATTCCAAAACTTGAGTTTGTAAAGAAAAGATGATGGTGAAGAAGCTAAGATGAACACTGGTACTGAAAAAAAAAACCCTCAACTAGCTTATTTCTAGTAGGTACTTATGAAAAGCCTGATCTAATTTTTATTAATGATAATGAACTGATTTTTGTGACTTTGTAATGGGAGATGAAAGTGGAGCTGAGGCTTTCTGTTGAAGCCAAGATGAACACAGATAATAACAAACACCTGCAAAACCAATACACTCCTTTGAGCAAAGTCAAACTAACTCCCCCACCAGTTATCGTATTTCAATTCTTACATATTCTGTGCAGTATTCCTTTTCTTTTGCTTTAGCTTCCAACTGCTTTGAAAACAAGTTGTAATTAGAGGTGGTAACGCACTTGCACCTACCTCTGCACTTGCAGATAACACAGCCGTGATTGTTCTGCTGGAAGCCCATCGGACAGATTTTACCACAAGGAAGGTCCGGGCATTTCTTACACCGACAGATTTCACAGCCATGCTTGTTCTTCCTAGATGACCAAAATAATGTGTAAAAGGTCAGCAGGTCACTTTAAATAGCTACATGTCATGATCTTTAAAGCAAAAGCATCCCCTAAAGAAGTGACTGATCAAGTAAAGAAAATTATCATTAATTGTCACCCTTAGGTTCAGTGGGTCTATGGAGTGTACAGGTCTCCATCCCTGGCATGTGCTCCCTCCACGTGACTGGTGAAATCACTGCATTTGGTACTTTCAAGCCATAGCAGATAATATAGACATATGTGCTTGTGACTACTACTGATGATCAATTCTTTTTGCAAGTGAAAAAGTAGAAAGAATAACTTCTAAAACTGTGAAGAAGTTGGAGGGGTAGGTAGGAATCTATTATAATTTCTATTTTATTATTATTATTATTATTAATTTATTTTTAAATTTTATTTATTAATTAATTACTGTTAACTTTTTTCCTCCAACAATAGGTAAAGTACAGTAGATTTGCTCTCTTGCATATTAAAGCTACAGAGAGATTTCTGAAAACGTAAAATAAGTAGACAGAAAGCTTACTTGAAAACTAGCACGTGGAATGCCAGTAACCGATATAGAAAGTAGCAGACACAGAGTAATATCTTTTGAAACAGAGAAAACCAGAGAACTTTTCAGCAGAGTACAGAGAATCAAGAACACAAATGTTTCCAAAGCTTCCAGGTGAAGCTAGGCAGGACTCTAGAGCACCACCCAACAGCATCTCTTCACAGCACCATAAACATGCTGCTTCTGAGAATCCTGTACTGAATATTTGCTTGTCTGTTTTTGGGAAGACAAACAATACCATTCAACCTCTAGGCACAAGTGTACTATATCCCTTCATATACAGATAGAGTAGTTTTCTGCACCTTCCCAAGATACAGGGGGAAAAAAAAAAGTTGTAATGAAGAAGTTCAAGACAAAGAGGGGGAAAAAAAACAATAAATGATTTTCATGAGTCTGCTGATAAACATATCGTTCTAACAAAGTAACTCACTAAAATTGGGAAAAACATTTATTGGGAAACTGATGGATCACTCATTGAATACTACACTATTAAATGTACACCAGTTCCCCCCAAAACAAAGACAAGACATGGGAAGTTAAAGAAGAACATCTAGAGGGATAGAGAAGAAATAAATTATGTAAATATCTAGAAAGCCTGACTTCAAGCTCTAGAAAACTTTATTTAATTTTTAGTTAAAAGGTTGAGGAAAACAAATTGTCACACAGTAGGATGGAGCATGGAAGACTTTCCGTTCTCCTATCCATCTATTTTTTCCTCCTTAATCTCTGTAACCACAGCCCTTCTAATATCAAAAGAAATGCTTCTTTCCATTAATGTGTAGAGCTTTCAGTGAACTCTATTGAGCAGCTTTTTCAGACAATTGTGAAAAGGTTTTGATTTCTTTAAAGATGCACGAACTCAGATTTTCCAAGTACTAACCTTTGACAGTCTCAAAAAAAAAAAAAAAAAAAAAAATCACAAACACGATGATTACTGCTTAACTTTTCCCTCTCTAATATACTTTTCTTTTAATACTTGCTTCTTCAGTCTCCTATTTGTGACCAAAGTTTTACATTAAAACAGAGATTTGCCTTCCATTACATCCCATGCTTTTGATGGTCATAACAGGCTTGGAAGTCACATCACATAAGACTTGCTATTTTAGAAAAGAAATTGGCACAGTAGCAGTAAAGAACTGAACAAATGTGCTATACAACCGCAAATCTAAATAATTTTAGCACCAAAGTAAGACTTGAAGTGAAATGATCTTAAACACAATTTTATGATCTTACCACAATTTTAGCCCTTTATACTACAAACTGTTACATACATAGTTATCTTTAAATGTTATTCATTCCATTCAGTGCAGTTATTCGAATATTTTGTAGACAGTGACAAGATTAGGGTGCTTATTTCCAATGTTTGGTTTTTTGTTGTTGTTGTTGGTTTTTTTTTTTTTTTGGTGTGGTGGGTTTTTGTTTGTTTGTTTGTTGTTGTTTTTTTTTTTTAAGATTACAATCATCTTAACACTCATCATTAAACACTCATCATTTAAAAAATACCAGCCAAGCATTATGCATAATTAAATTACATTCTACATTTAAAACCAGTATTTAAATTGAAGATTATTTTCCAATTAGCTTAAAAAAGTTTAAAGTTCATTTTTTTTCAGGTGTCCAAAAATGCAAAGGAAAGATCATCCCAAAGACAGGGTTCCTAAAACACTAGCATCAGCTTGAAATCAGCTTGTTTTTAAAACATCTTTATCTTATTCCCAGCTACCATACTATGCCCATTAATATTTGCTGTCATTTGTAAAATGCTTTTGCTACATAGTTCACATAGATTTTCTAATAAAACTGTTTTATGCACACTTCAGTTAAAAAAAAAAAAAAAAAGAGAGAAGAGTGTGTTTCAGCTTATCTACGTACAGAAAGCACATACAGAAATACATAATTTTCCTCTGTAGGTCAATATACTACGAGTCATACATACAGGCTAAAAATTACTACTCTTTAGAACAAGCAGTGTAATTCTGTGTAAGGCTGAACATCATATTTTTTTTATAATGCCTTCTATTTGAAGACAAGCCGTGTGGTTCACGTGGTTCCAGTGCTAGCCCGTGGAGCAGTCCTGACCTGTGTGATGTTTTCACCGACCTCCCACAACTCCTCTGAATGGGATACGGTACGATGGGGCAGACTGGGGAGTGCCTGGGCAAGTCATTAAATGGTCCAGATCCGATACTCTGTGAGTCAATGTCTGATGAAGGTGTCACTTTATCATGTCTAGGACTTCAAATGAATAGTTGCAAATTGCAAGATTCAATATTTACGCTTTTTAACTTTAACCTGTTTACCATTTTTCTTCCTTTTCACTAAATTCCAGATACTTTCAATTTTTGAAGATCTGAAGATCTGAGTTTCCATTTTGAAGCTTATTACTTGGTAGTTTTAGTCTTCCTCAGGTGTACAAAGTAAGCCTAGTAAATCTAGGAAATAAAGCCTGTCTTATTATTCTCTTCTTCAGCATCATAAACCTTACTATTTTTCTGAATTTTTCCTACTCTTATGTGACAGTATCACACAATTTCTTAAATGCTGTTTCCTCCATGAGTTTAGAAAATCACTTGAATTTCTGCCCAAAATTTGTATCCTTTAACAGATTATCCTTGAAACATGATCGACACTGAAAAATACTTGCACCTAGGACGAAGCATCTCTGTGCTTAAAGTGCTCTTGCAGCTCATGGACAATACTCACAGGACTTTTCCTATCCTTCTCAGAAACTGAGACATCAGTTCCTTTATTACAGGAAAGCGTTCCAGGAAAATGAATGATTTGATCAATTTCTTTATATAAAGCTAGGCCCACCTATCTTTTTTCTCTTCAGTCCTCTTTGATTTTCATTCAGAAGACTGAACCATTTCTGGGTAGACAGACAGCATTAATGCAAGCTTCAGGTATGTCCACATTGAAGACAGCCTGGACACCTTCAGATTTCCCCGTACAATCAGCTAGATTATTATCAACACATACCACAACTTTCTTAACAATAATTGTCTTAACTGCTTAGGCACAGGTATCAGCAAAATGATACTCACAGATCACACAAACTAAGGGACTCTATAGGTCAAGAGGATTGCACTCAAACACTTTATTAAGGCGCAAAGTATATTAGGCTCTATTCTTGGGTTCTTATCTTTCTCTGAAGACATAAAGTAGAGTATGTAAAGGCATCACACTATATGATGTAATAAGGCTAAATGGGAGACACACAACTAGAGAACAGCCTAACTTACAGAAGGTAGGCTTCTATGGTGTGTATCAAAAAGCACTGCTATGAGGACTTCAACAGCCTAATATCTGTGCCTGCATTTTCAGATCAGACTCAATTTACATGCTTTAAAGTTAAGTGGAACTCTATATTCTATCGCCCTACTCTTAATGGAGGTAAATAAAATTAAATTTCAATTTCCAAATGGGGTATTAATACTCATTTTTAGAGATTTCYCCTTTAAGGCCTTTCAAAATAATGCAGGCACATCTCACCTAAAGTGCAACAAGAGAAGGCCAATAGAATTATTTCAGATTTTTTGTTTTGTTGTTCAAAAAGGTATTCTTGATGATTTATACTGGTGTGTCATAATATAACCCTTAACATCACAGGTCAAATTCATTGCAATCTGAGTGTCATCTTCCAATTATACATAAAGATCTTCCTCATCTTTGTTTAAAACTTTCTTTAAAAAACCAGTTAAGTCACAGTTCATTAGGGAGAGCGACCATGAAAGTCAGACCTCTCAAACCAAGTAACAAGTTTCTGAATTAATCAAAGTTCATTAATTCATTAATTAATTCCACTCACATGGTACAGCCTAATTCAATGCAAAGCTAACAATACTAAAAAGTAGCATAGAAGACAACAGTAGAGAGAAACCTTTGCTTAAGAAAAGAAAGTAAAAATCAGAAGTTGCAGAGTAAAAATATTTGTAAGCAGAACTAAGGGGCGCATCTTTACTGAAAGCTAAGGAAGAAAACAGGACCAAAGAAAATACTATTCTTTTTAGCAGTTATACATGGTCCGGTCACTAATGAGGTAGTCTTAAATCAAGAACATTACTGCCAGTCACACGCACTGGGAGCACAGGCCCAGGAATGGAAATTTACTGTCTTAACTTATCTTAAAAGAATATTGGCTTTTTCCTGAAGATTCAGAATTTTGAAGGTAAAAAATAGTCAGTTCACCAGAAATTACTAAGGTCTCTACTATGTTCCATTTAAAGTTGTAAAAATACTGTCCACTTTCCTCAAAACAAAAATTAGTTTATATAACCAAACCAGACAAAGCTACTCATTATGTGGAAGAGAGTATTTCTTCCTAAATCCATGTTGTTGGGAAAGGTATTGTACAATAAACTAAAAGAATGTCAACAGTAAACTTAATACATTTACACAGACAAAACACACAATCCTTATCAGCAGTAGAAAAACAGTTTTAACAGGTCAGGGTGACAATTTGGGACTGCCAGTGAAGAAAACCAGTAGTAGTAAACTGAAAGAAACCAAAAGGAGAAACAAACTTGACTCCTTTAGATACTGCAGAAAAGTCAAAGAATAGAGTTAGCTGGAATGGAAATAAACACCTAGACCTCGGTTCATGTATATATTCAAGCTATTTCTGTATAAGTCAGTCCAAAAAGGCAATGACAAAAGACATTAAATAGACCTTATTTAATGGTTTTCTCATATTATAACTTTTGAATAGGCTAAAGCAAATGGCTTTGAAAATAGTAATTTATTTATGCACTTGTAAATTAAAAAAGCTTTTCCTGTTCTAAGCTGAACGATATTCAATCACACTGAGTAAACAGTAAAARATTTCATAGTTCATACCAACTGTCTCTGCTGTTATGCAGACACACGCATGCACACACTCCTTGAGCATGTGGATGAAAAAAGTCTTCTCCGATTCTGTCCTGATAGCTTTAAGTTATTGACCCTGCTACAGACAATAAATTAAGAGCTACGATATGGAAGATAAACCCCAAGATCTAACAGCCTTAGTGTGCCCTTTAAATATCACATTAGATTATTCTGCTGAATTTATAAACCAATTTGAAAAATAACTGAGTATTGTTAATGGAAATTAGTTTTTAAAACACAAATATAAAACAGAAATAAAACGAAATGTTCAGATATACAGACTGGAGACTGCTGAGCTCACATCCTGTACTTGCTACTGAAGATGTTTTACATATCGTGAACAAAAAAAGATGGCTTCCATCTTTGTTGCAAATAGCAATGAAATATATTCTGATGGCCATCATTCAGAATTTTTCTCTTCTGTGCCAAAATTCAAAATCAAATATAAGCTAGCGCAAATGATTTCAGTGCCCCTTGAGAAATGGTTACACCACATGAGGACTATATGGCAATTTCCAGTAAATGCTTCAATATAGTTGTAAGTTGTATTCCTTTATTGCTGTTGTCTCATCCCAGCCACCCTTCCTGCCAATTCCATTGCAGAGTTCTCACAGTTTCAGACACCCCGACACCATTTGGCTCTTTGGCTCCCAGCTTTAAGAGACTTTATCTTGGATTTTGTGCCTGCTCAATGGCACGGCTCAAACTTCAGTCTCCCCGGATGCTTCCTAAGCAATTCTGCATGCTTTGTACTTGTTTTAATTGACTTCACTCCTTTGATCCTTAATGTAAGCAGCTTTATTCTATGTAAAAAACTGAGACATCTAACCAGTCATTATTTCTGCTCAATCTTTCATGTTTCTTTCATTCTGCTACCCATTTTCAGCCATCCTTGCCTTTGAAGCCAAAGGCAAAAGGGCAAAAGTTCTCAGGACGACAAAACTGACAGCCCTTTTCTGTAACTTCCCTCCTGCTCTACCTTCTCTTGCTTGCAAAACTGAAAATAACTCTCAGCCACTCTTGAAGTCAACATGCCTGAAGATAATTTTATTAAATTTTTCATTTAAAATTCTTACTTCTCCTCTCTCATCTACTAAAACTTTGAGTTTTGGGCACAGAAGTGAAGTTTGATTTAATCTTTGCTGTCTTTCCCTCATTTTGTCCTATTTCAATCCTATCACTCTCATGAGTGCTGTTTCCTGCAAAAACTTCCATTATTTAACCAGAGGCAAGCCTAATTCTGCATCTCAAGTAATAGATACAGGATTATATTAAATGGTGTTACTTTACTTTGGTTTGCTGGACTGCTATTATGTAGGTATTTTCAAATTACAGTAGGGATGCCTCAAGGATACAAGTCAAGCATCCTTTCTAACATAGGAAAAAAAAGTGACTCAGTGTTTTCAAGGCAAACATATTCTTCAAACATTCTTATTTCTTTTGGATTTTTTTTTTTTTTTGGCTGTGTATTGCAGCATATTTGTGCCATTATTGTTCCATGGGATATAGGTCTGCTTTTTGTTTGATGTAATGCCACCTCCTGTTTAGCACCATGCACAATGCAAGAGCTGTATGGGCAATAAGAGGGAAGTCAGCCAGAACACTGTATTCACCTAAGTGGAATACCACTCTGTGGCTAAGAATAGCATGAAGATTAAAGGAAGGTGTACGAAGGTGTACGGCTGGTATTCTCTCTCTCTCTTTTTTTTTTTTTTTTTTTTTTTTTTTTTTTTTTACTTTGGCAGCACAACTGGAGAGAATACAAATTGTTCACTGGCACCATCTATAGACGAGTCTACTTCCATCTTTTTTTTTTTTTTTTTTTTTTTTTTTTTACTTTGGCAGCACAACTGGAGAGAATACAAATTGTTCACTGGCACCATCTATGAGCAAAGCTGATTAAATCTGTGAGAATATCACTATGTTACAGCTTGATTTCTATTTTTCTAAAATCTCTGGTACCTCTCCGATCATTCAGGTTCTACCATATTTTGATTCCTCCAAACCTTATTAAAGCCACATACTAAGAGGAGGACACACTACACTACAGATTACTGGTATAAAAACCCGCAGCGTTTATGAACAAGTGTCAAACAGAACTCTGAAATGAACCAGAAATTAAAGGAGTATTAGTATCAAACTAAGAGTTACAACATTAGTAAACATCATTACAAGCAAACTTCATTACAAATCCTAAGAAAACAAATTACATATGAACATTATCTGAAGATCAGCTGTCATGGGGTAGAAATTAAACTGTTATGAAAAGCAGGCAGTAACATGGAATGGACCCATCAAAAATAAAATGTCTTGGTAAAATATATAGAGAAGCCACCAGACTGATTACTAAGAAATTTCTACGTGACAAAAGATCTGCCCAGTTTTCGTCACCTGTTCCACAAATTAGTAAATACTGCAAATATTTCCTTTTATGGAGAAAGAACTCCAGCAACAATACAGGTTTTGAACACATTTACAAAAACTTAGATAAGAGACGGTACTGTTCTTCATGAATCCTGTAAAGTAACTATCAGAAATGTCTCACTAAAACTAGTCTGCTGTCACATCAACATTAAAAAAAACCTTGAAATATTATAAAATCATTTGAATAAAATAAATGGGGTACAAAATGAAAGAGTATCACAGCGGAACATGCAAACAGAACTGTAAAAAGCTACATGCAAGAGACATTACTTGTAAGTAGCTTTTTCATCTTGTTCATCAAACATTCTTCAAAAAAATTTAAGCACTGTTTTGCTTTTGTAATCTGCCGCTGTTTTTTTACTTGCTGTTTCTTAATTTCTTGATCAAAATCCATTTTGAAGAATACTTTAATCTCACATCAAGTAATGACATTTCTGCATTTTCCCCTGCTTTGCCACAAACTAAACACAAGTACATATGCCTGGATTTTGCATATTTTCAATACGTACAGGGATTGTATTAAATACGCTTTCAGAATGAGAATACGTACAAGTATCCAAAGGGACAGTACTTGTCACATACAATGGGTTTGCACTTCTTAGGCCGCGGTCGGCACTGACAAATCTCACAGTTGTGGACATCAGTCTGGAAGCCAAAGGAACAGTCCAAGGAACAGCCCGAAATGAGGCCGGTGCACAGCTCCTCCCCTGCGAAGGACACATGCAGGTTATCACAACGTGAAAACTGTTTATACCAGACAAACGCATCTTTAGCAGACTAAATCTTCTGTTCCTTTTTACTTCATAACTTTTTAAATACTGGTAAGCCTTACCTTTGGACTGTCCTAATTTTAAAATATTTGACAGAATTCTCCAGTAATGACCCAAACCGTATGAGCAGACACTACAGGATGTCTTCAGTTCCAGTCAAGAACTGGGGGAGTACTGCCTGGTACCCTAAGCTAACATGATTTTATGAACAGATGCACAGCCAAAGGAGTCCAACGTCCGTGACTCTGTTGGCCTTCAATAAAACATTTAAAATAACATATACTTTCAACACATTATACGGGTTTAATAGGTTTCTGCTCAATATAGAGCATCTTTATTTCTCCTCTATTTATTTTAAATAGAACTGAAAGGCTGGGGTGTATTAACAACTTTTATTCCTTATGCTGTTTGCTGTCAACTGTTTGGTGATTAAGACCTGCTTTTTAAAAATACAACTGTAATACCCTAAGAGGTGATCTAAGCTTAGAATGCTAGACTAAAAGACCTGTCTCTTGAAGTCCACTACCATGTTTTATCAGCCTCTTGTGGTGTAAGGGAGATGCTGGATTGCTGGCATCTCAATTTCTCCAGTACAGAGATAAATAACGGTCGTTATATTCACTCTCACTGGAATGTACTTTTTTGAGAATGATCAGGGTTTTTTTTTGTTCTTCTTGAAAGAAGTAGCGCCAGAAAAACCACTCTTAACACACTCTGGGATACAAAATTCATTTACTGGTTGCAGAGGTGAGAGGAAACAGAAAATAATGATTTTTGTTACACTAGGGATGCAAAACAGAGGGAAAAAAATGACCATTATTACAATAGCCAAAGTAAGATCAAAATAGAAGAAGGGGAAGATATAATTGAGATTATTCAAGAGAAGAATATCATGGGTGATATCCAAAGGGTTGATTTTCAGAGTGATATTCAAAGGACAGCTCATCCCCAGTTCAAACATCCACACCGCTACAAAGTGCTCGTTATACGGAGGGCAGCTGCAGAGTGGTCCTCCAGATGTGCTCATTAGAGCTCTGAAGACCACTTTCCTTTAGGGATACGAACATTTAGGGACAGGATTTTTCCAAAGAGGAGATCAGCACATTGACTTATTCTATTCCTTACACTACTTCTGTGGGTCTGAAATGCAAAGATAATCTTCATGTCTCTAACACAGTAATACACGGGAAACAGAAGGAATCTTTGCTTTACTTAAATGCTTTCTCTTCTGTTTTTGTAGTGTTGCATTTAAGACTGCAAAATATAGCATAACCTACTTACAAAGACAATGGATAGACTTAACCAGATGTGGTTAAGCTAAGTGTTTCCTTATCTGTTCTACCAGGTTAATGCTCATTTGGTAAAGTCGTCATGTTTTTTAGTTCCCCAGAGTGACACTGAAGCCTCGCAGAAAACCGGCAAATTCACTGCCTACTTCTGCGGTGGAATTTGGGCATACAAGTGCCATGCAACATAAGCTCCTTATTACCCCAAACAACAGTTCTCAGTTTAAGTAGGATGAAAATCATCATCAAGTTCATGGCTCCTACCACTCCACTTTTATGCAAATTTGGTGTCTGAAGCTAAAAGGGTGCAAGTTTATTTGTCATTCAGAATACAGAAGAAGAAACGCCAGAACCTTTCACATCTGGTTCTAGAGGTTGTCTTTGTCAGCAGAGTAGTGATGTCACAATATGTAAGCATTTACTCTCTGTCAGATCTAACTTTTGAGAGCAATGGTAACCCTTACCTCAGGTTCTTGCTTTACTCAGAGACACGTATACAAAGATCTTCATGAAGTCTTACAAGTTTTTGAAGGACAGAGTTCAGCCTGATCTATGAAGAATAGATCTTTCTAACATGTAGCTACTAATTTAAAAAACATTGTAATGCAGAGGAAATACAAATACTCTTCTCTGGTAAAGAGTGATGTACATGTAATGCAGAGAGAAAGACATTCCTTGAAGCAAGTTAAAATAATGAAAAATTTTCTTTTTTAAGGAGCTTTTACAGTAGGATGTTTGTACAAAATTATTCCCCAGCAGCCTATAGCGATAATAAAATTAACTAAACTTTTCATTATGCATGACTTTATAAGGTAGTCATAATTTTTAAAGTTAGACTTGAACTTTATAAAGGATGTATGGAAAAGTATACCTACGCTGGAATATCTCCAAGAAGAATTAAGCTCAGTTACGACCTTTGATATGGTGTAAGTTATGATCTCTCCTGCTGATGCTCAGAACTGATAGTGAATAATCCCAGAATTGCACAGGTTGGATCAATCAGAACCATTCATTTTCTGAAGCGCACTTTGTCATGGAGATGAAGCGTTTAGGTGGCTGTCCATAAACATCAGGCTCATGGAAGACAGGTCAAGGAACAAGAAGGTACAAATGCAAAGGGATGGGAGAAATGAATACGCATCTTAAAGTGAAAGGAAGAGCTGGAAATAAAAATTTAAAAAAAAAAAAAAAATCTAAAAACCCAGAAACAACAAGAACATTTTTGAGTTGGGATATTTCTTATTTGTCTCCAGATTTGTGTTAAGGAGAGCTATCAAAGTGCAACATCTAGGTTTGAGTATGTAGTTATAGAAGAAGGCAAAATAATGATTCCTCAAAATCCCACAGCCAAGTATGTTTTGTTTTCAATCTTCATTCTGTTTTGATTACTTTGATTTGGTTAGTGAAACTGCTTTTCAGAGATGCAAACCAAGTTTTTCATGTGTTAATAAGTTAATATATTTTATTAAAAGGGTCAGGGTGTCTAGGACGGYGCTGCACAACGAGGAAGACAGTGTCTCATCCCAAGTAGCTTATGATGTTAAATATACTTAAAACTCAAATAGTCAGCTGACATACTAACCAGAAGATCCAGTCTCAAGGCAATGTGTTCCCTGCTTAATCCTATACATAGTGAGTTACAAAGTGAAAATTCTTTTGAGGATAAGTGGCCAAGAAAGGAAAGCTCTTCAGAGCCTTGGGACGGATGACTGACTAACCATCACTGCCTCCCAGGAATGGACACCGAAGAGGATACAAAATAACATCAAAATCCTGGCTATGTCAAACRTACAGGGAAAGTTTGCTGAAGTCAATACAGACCACTGTTCACATCTGAACTTGCTAGTGTTATATCAATGCTATACAAGGACATCAGAATAATCTACACAGACCTCTCCTGACAGAGTCTTTCTACTAAGATGCTAAAAATGATGCCTTCTGAGAAGATGGTTATTACTAAAATTAACATTTTATCATACTTAAATTTCTGATAGTATGACATTACAAGCTGTGGAAATAGCTTTTAAATAGTTTTTGAAAAACCTTCTCTACAAAGAAATTTAGTGTCATGAAAATCAGGAAGTGAATTCTGATCCGCTTTCTGACTTCACGTCTAACCATCTGAATTTCTCCTACTGAAACATTATTAAAAACATGACAATTACAAGCAGTCAGTCTCAAACTGAAGTACCATCTAGTACACATACAAAGTTTATGTCTGCTGCACAGGTCTGTTGAAAACCCTAGTCCACCATTTAAAACCAGGCATTTTTTTCAGAAAATAGAGTGAACCATCAAGTTTACAGAGCAGAGTGTAGCTCTCAGAGACAGAAAGACAAAAAAGTGAAAAAGATTGCAAGCCTGAAGATTCAAATGTGAATCAAATTCAGTGTATGCAATTGTCGTCCTGACAATATCTCTATAGCCTTAGCTATAGCTTTAAATTCATCATTAATAAAATAATCACAAGTTCATTATGAAAGGATAAGTAAAAACAGATTTTTTGCTAAGGTTTTGCATTTCAAGTGACAAATACTAAAGAATAAAGAGAACTACTTCATGAAAGTCAATTGCAATGAACTGAGGAAATTTATTATGGCAAAATGTTAGGAGGTTACTTGTTTGGGGGCTTTTTCCACCTCTGCTTAGATAAATTTCATCAGGAACCTGAATCCCAAATCATGGAACGTATTTGCAGAGAAGAGATCCAGCCCTAACTGGGCTAATAACTGCTTCAAAAGTGTACCAGGGGTAATCAGTCTGAAAGGAGAGGATAGGAAACATTGTAAAAGCTAATGCAGAAGGAAAACTACCTTTCAGAGTTCGAGAGAACTGCATTACGCACCTGCACGTCACTGCAACTCTAACAGAATGGGATCAAGCTTCTGATCACATAGTATAAGCCATCTTTATTTCTCTGACTGATGAGTTATAATGACATCACCTAGGGAACTAAACTAGTGGTTAGATAGGAGGTAGAGGACTAAAACAGAAACAAAATGATGAACAGGAAACTGATTAAAGGGAAGACATCTCTCATTGGGCTGGTTAGGGAAATATCTGGCTGGAGAGTAGAGTTCTAMGTGAGTAGTAGAAATATATTCATTAATTTTTCTTATGAAACGTGAAACATCAATGAGGTAATGGCAATACAGAAAACAATCCTTCTACACAAGGTAACAGGAGGGCTTAGGGGGATAAACTAATTATAGTGGGGTGAAATGTAATACTGAAAACGTATGATGTCATGCTGCCCATAGGGAATAAACAAGAACTTGTGCTACAAGCTTAGAGTTTGGGCGTAGGATATTGGTTGATCTCAGAATGATACYGATTTGTTGAGACTTTAGAAAAAGATGAATGTATTCCTGAATGTCTCAGGCCAATATAACTGTATTACCACAAATACTTAGCTTTTTAATGTGAGGACAGACGTTAGTTGAAATACCACGTAAAATTTTGGAAGAATTCCAACTGAAGTCCAGCAGAAGGCTAGGACAATAATCATGGAAAGGCTGTCTGTCCTCAACCAACGACATTATCAAAATCGCCTCCTGCTAGGAACGAATACTCACTTGAGGACAAACATGCACCAAATACTTAYAGTAGTGTATCCAGCCCACACAACAACACTATGAAGTTTTCTTTTCTATGTGCAACCATGACTGCAAAAGCAGCAGCAAAGTCAGCTACCAACAGGTCCATGTTTCTAGTCACAGTCTACACTAGACCTCACTATACTAGCAAAAGCTATTGCTTATAGACTTTGACCCCTCTAAACACTGTAGTTCTAACAAACACTTTGCTCTGTAGTTTGCAACAATTTAACACATTATATGCTGACCTGCATATGGGAATTTCAAATTATTGGATTCATTTAGATCAATTTAATAAGATGCTGTTGGAAAAAAACAAGTAGAAAGGGAAAGAAGAGTTGAAGATGAATTGGTCTTCCAAAAAACATTTGTGAATTATTAACRAACAAACAAATATTAGCACCAAGGTTTTTAAGCCTGGTCACTATTGCCCATAAACTCCTTTAAATATAGTGGTTTCTTTCTGCCCCTTTCTTCACCCACCCACAGTTTCATAGACACAGACTATAATAAAACAAATATTAGAGTTTCAGAAGAGCATGACGCTGTTTAAGGGGAATCTGTTTAGAATATGGGGGATTGGACAAGACTCTCTGAAGAAGAAAGTCTTGTCTTAAGAACAGATGATTACCAAGATATAGTGAGGCTCTACACAGCACACTGCACACAAACTATCTGGTGTTCTAAAATTCTTTTCCACTAAGTACTCTCAACACTAACATCAACTCCTGTTTTAAAACGTTGTTGGATCACTGTAAGACCGAGTCACTGGCTGCTAAAGGAAAGAAAGATACGTACAAAAATCAGCATGTAAGAGCAGTTGATATACCAATGTGACCTACTATAGTCCAGGGCCTACCCTACAAACAAGAGAACAACAAAATTCTGTCCCAGGATGTGCAACGTTAGCAATCTTTGTATTTGTGAGGATTCACTCAGCAGTCAAATATTTCAGATACAACACAATCTCTCCTTCTCAGGTATGATATCTCAGAGGCAATGTATCTCAAAAGGAATCCCAATTCTTTGGCCTAAATTCAAACCATCAGATGCACGATTTATTCCTGATTTCAGAGTGCTCACATCCCCACCTTGCAAGAACCTATGAATATTTGGAGTGTTATACAATATTGCTCAAAAATCAATCTGAAAAGTAAACAAAATTCTATTCCATGAATTGCATGTTTAGGTCTAAAAAAAAAGTCTTCTGTTTGAACTTCTAATAGCTTGATTGTAATTCCAGCTAACTCTTATTTAAAAAAAGACTTCTCAATTTCCTTCTTCTAGCATATATATGACATATAACAAACTCTAAGCTCTTAAACTGGGATATTTATTTTCTCCAATTTATTATTTTACATATRGACATGTTGATAGTTGTACTGTAAAGACTGAAAGCCATCTTGGTCTAAAAACTTTTGAAAATGCATTCTAGAGATGCATAGCCTGTTGAAATACTTCTAGTTTTCAATCCTCTAATTCACAGATAAAAAATTACTGCCCGAGAATATTAATATGACAAGAATTATGTCAGTATTTCAACTTGGCTTAGGCTGGTGTCCATTTTTTGAAAATTTGTAGCGTTGCTACACAAAGCTAGCTACATACCTTTACCATCATTATTTTCTTGACGCTGAGGCTAGATCATATCAGGAGAACTGTTTCACAGTACCTTTATAATTAAGCACTCCTCAGCCGTCCTCTCGGTGTGGATTGCTACTGCTGGTTAATCTTCAGGGGTGGGGATCTGGGGAGGCAAATTTATGAAGGAGAAAACTAGGTTACTTATCAGTAACTGGAATTCTCTGAATATATTGCCTCCACAGATCCACACTAACCCTCCCTCCTTTTGTTAGAATTAACTCACGATTTACAATAGCTGGATAAAAATGAAGGGACTGGGCACTGTGATGCTAGAAAACCCTGTTTAAAAAAATAATCTCATGAGTCCATTGAGGCAAATTACCCGCTTGGATACTTGCTCTAAACAACTCTAGGATTCACATACAACACATGACTTCATGAAAATGGATTTGTAGCAGTGATCTCTCAAAGGTGGAATTACTGGAAAATGATCAAGCTTCCACAAACCTTCTAGCAGCACATTTTTTTTTTCTTTTCCACAAGTCAAGTCAAGTGAAGTTCTTATCTACTTCTACTGCATTAGATATATTGTACGCATTACTAAAACCAATATATTGTTGTAATCTTCAGAGATCCCTGCCAAAGTCTTTTCTTCTAGTGAGAAGACAGATAATATTTATTTGGCATGAGTAGTTAGTTGGTTCATCATAATTCCACCCTCTTCAGGGAGCACTTGCACATGTGCACTTAGAGTTAATATTTCTATTCTACTTAGAATATGTACTTTTTTCTGATCTAAGCCTTAAATTTTTAAGAAACATGCTTCATCCCCAATTTTCCATGGCTGTATTTCACTAACTGAGGTCTAATATATAATAGCTATTCCCTTTCACATCACTGGAGAAGGATAATAAAACATCCTTTTTCTGCCAGGACAAAATTATTCAAAAATCCAAGATGTGCTCTCCTTGCACTAAGGGAGACTACCTGGACTGTCATTGATTTAAAATTTTTTTCCCATGGAATTTGTTGCTAAATCAAGGTAACAATGGGAGATAATTGTTACTAAAATAGAGAAGTGTTACCTAATTTATACTTTACTTTACTATTTCCAGGAATTTTGCATTGTCTGAAGTGTACACTTTGCGTGATTGGTGTGTGTGATTATTTTTCCCACCTTAGTTTGATACCAAAATAAACACAAAATATGTTTATTTAAATGGACAAAATTAACACTGAGGGAGTTTTGAAGTGTTCAGAACACATCCCTGAGTATGGATTACTTACAGGAATAAAGGAATGAAATATTCAAATTTTGGCTAGGAAGAGTGAAAGGTTAGGAAAACCCATCCCAAACTCTAACTACTGAATGATTAACACAGAAAAGAGGAGTTGATGTATTCTCCCATTGCAATCCCTGCAAAGTTTTTCTTAGGCTTTTTCCCCATCATCACTCCATACACTTTTTCAGAGCCTTAACCGCTGTTTATCAACAGCCCGTAGATACACCTACCTAACTTTTCTCAAACCTTCCAATCCTGCCTTTGAACATCTACACAACTAAACCAAGTCCCACACTGCCAAACCCAAATTCCACATTGGAATTCCACTCCGCTTCATCAGCTATAAAGGGAGATGGTGTGACTCGCCAGAATATTGAAGTCCACGCTGCAGATGTCTGCTAGTATAGAGTGAATCATAGTACCTCCTTTTTAACTCCATGGTGGAATACATTTTCTCCTCATTTAAGGAAAAGGTATCAACATTCTTCCAAAAATATTTCTGTATCTATATAGAACGTGTTTGGGAGAAAGGGGTGGTTTTATGTCTAGAGAACTGTGCAAACACATAATATACCAGGATTTCTAATTTTTGAATAGTGATTTCATGGTTTGCTTTGACAGACAAAAGAGACCACGACATGAAGTGGATGATGGTGCACTATGACGTACAGGGAAAACGACTCGTCTCAGCCTTCTACAATTGAGTATCTCCATAAGCAGCCTGGAATTAAAGAAATTGTATGACAGTTGCATCTTGTAACTGCAAAGGTAAGCCTTCTAAATGAAGCAAACAATTTTTAAAATTGACAGCAATGCTCTAATTTAATTCAATTTTAGTAAGATTTGAAAAGTTAAAAAATACTAAAGCCATACAACGCTCGCAGTTATACCCTKAACAGTACTTCACATTCAATTCATTTGGGGTAATAATCTAAGTTGCAGGAGAGATTTTAAAGGCTTTTTCTTTTTCGATAATATAATACAGGGAATAGACAAGGCCAGATAAAATACTGGCCCTCACTGCAGACTCTCACTGAAGAATGATTTAGTGTCCAGCAGCAACTATCAGATTTTAAATCCTATGTTACTGCAATCAGCAGGCATTATTCAATGTGCCCGTTAGTCCTCTTCAGAGCAACAGGAGTCCTGCCTCACAAAGAGCCGACCGCTGGTCTTGTTTCTTTCCCCTAATGTACTCCTCCTCCTAAAGACTTTAATCCACTCCAGTTCTCCCTATGAAAGCAAAGGTCTAGATGCTCCAAACACAATAGCGATTGCTGCACCCTACAAGTAACAATTTTTTTGTTATTTACTTTTTTCCTATTTTTTTCTTGTCTTGTATCATCTTATGTCATCTTACNGTAATGCATTTCATGTTTTTCCTACTGTTTTAGTTTTATTCTTGGTATTTTGCAGTGATTCTTCCTATATCCTGGATTATACTTTTCTCCTTTTATCCTCATGTAGTGCTGCTTTGGCTTCTATACACTCCCGGTCAGTATGATCATTCCTTCTCCCTCATCATTTGTGGTTCCATCTCTACTCACTGGAACTTTCCCCCCATATGTATCTGTGCTCACTCTTTGCTCAGTGGTAGTTTTTTCCTCCCTTCCCTTGCAACTATGGTCTGCCTCTGCTTTTTTTTTTTTTTTTTTTAAATTTTATTTTACTTTACAGCATGTATGTTTTCACTGCATGTTGTTACAGCATGTTTTTGCGTTCACTGCAAAAACAGGAAGAAGGATAAAGGACAAAGTAAACTACTTCTATTAAAATGGTATTCTAGAAATGTTATGATTTGCTTCTTTCTTCCTTCTTATTCTGTAGTTGGCTTGAGTCAAGCTGGATAAACTTGAAACTAAATTACAGTAAAGTACCAGACAAGTTTCACGATATTGTATTTAGATAATTATTCCAAATAAACCTGTTGTACTGATTTCTGGCTACAGGAATGTAAATGAAGGTAATGAGGAATAATTTACAGCTTTACTCCACTTTGTCATTTTGCTTTTATTTTGGCTGAAATAGATTGAAATCTTCAGCAGAGATCTCTAAAGAGAAATTAGCAAAAAAGGAAACTTTATTGGAAAGAGATCAGTAGAATTAGGATATGATGACTCCAAATGGTAATGGGGGGCATGTGGGCCTCCTTTACCCAGGCACTTTAAATCTGACTCAGTTGAGCAGCTTAGACCAGCAAGAAACAAGTGGGTGCAGTATAAAGACAATGAAGTTCCCAAAAGTCCACACGAGTTCACATGAGCTAAAGATAATACACATTCTCATGTTCTTAGAGAGCCAAGATGCAACTAAACTGGTTTGGACATGAAAGTACGTAGGATCTCAAAACTCACAGAACTAGCGCAGTACGTTTTTAGCGTATTTGACCTAAAACTCCTTTCTTCTCAGTGCTCACACACTCATTTGTCCAGAGCCTTGCAAGCGAGAGACATTACTTGACAGAAGAATTCTATTTCTGTCATTTTGACTGATAACCACCAAGTGATGAAGACTTCCAAGCTGTTATTTTTCTTCACTTCTTTAGAAAATAAAGGTTTCCCCTCTCTGAATGACTGAGATTTTTAAGCAATCTACAGTTCAAGTTATTTAACTGAAAAAAAGRTGACAGACAAATGATACTATTAAGTTTGCTCCAGACAGTTTGCTACTGCAAAATGAAAATAATTTCAAGGAAATCTGGCAAGAGAAAAATTCCCTTGAATAGGTTTTTAAGCRCTATTTAATCAGAAACACTCCAAGCAAGAACAGAGACTTCCTGGGATGTGGTATGTGTACGCGTGCAATCTAGTAATCTAGGACAAAAGAAATGATCCTTTGGAGTGATGGGTCTCCTGTGCATCAAACTGGAGGGAAGGACTGCACGCACAGGCATAGATGATGAAATTTGCCGAGTATGTCCATCTTCTTGTTTGTGTCAAACTCCCCAATCAATTTAAGAACAATAAAAAAAAAGAAGGAAAATCAAATTACAATGTTAAAAGCAGAACTTAACATTTCTAATTTTGTCCTTAGGAAGAACTAAGTAAGGCATGTACRCGATAGCTTGGACGCAATCTATGGAAAGTTGTCCTTGCCACGAATACAACTTGTAATCAAAGGTATTATTTCTGTATTACCATAATGACATTATTGCTTGCCAAATATTTGTTATTAAGATGTCCTGTTCTTTACCTTATGGAAATAAAAAAATGCACATTTCCCCAGAAAAAAAAATTTAAAAAGCCAGGACAAACCCTCTTCTTGCTCCTTAAGCAAAACACCAATCCAGTCCTAAAACTCTTCAGTTTGTACCAATTAAGAGTTTTATTTTGACTATTTCTACTGGGGAACCCTCTGGCAGCCAGAGTGATGCATCCTGCAGCTGAGACTAGTACTCCACAGGTGTCCTTTGTTGGGCAATTCCAACAACCAACCTGACCTTGTTTTATATTTCATCTGTAAACATCGAATTCTTAAGGAAACACATACAGAAAATACATTTTTGCTGCTTCACCGATACACACAAGTTCTCACAAGGCACAATGATTCTCCTTGAGGAAGAAATAGATGTTAAAGTCTGTGTAAATCCAAACTAAAGTATTGTTTTTTWTATATATATATATAAAAATATATAAATATAAGAATATGTTATAGAAATAAAATTATATACGGATATGTTTGTATATATACAAACACCCCACCAGGCATACGATTTTCAAACATTTATCCTCAAAACCTAAGTTTTGAGGAAAAAAAGCTAAGTTGAAAATAGGCTGTTTAGCAATAGGAGTTTCTGAAGTGCACAAACCTAGATGCTCTTAAACTCTTTACATACACAGAGGAAAAGGAAATGCGGAAGTCTTATCAGACTTCTCAAAGTCTGAATGAATATTAAGTCCCAAATTACTACCTTTTCTACCTAGCTGTTAATTTTCACCTGAAGTCGGACATGTTTTCCTCCAAACACATTTTAAGCAAGCTAACAAGCAATGTCAGAAATCAGGAATCTATCCTTTAAAGATGAACAACTATAAAGCACACGCATACTAATATAACATATAATCAACAATATGAATAGAAAAAACAGCGTACTAGCATTTTCACATACAGCTTGATTGAAAGGTAGAAGCCACTGTATTTTTGCATACTCACTAGTTTTGCACTGACAAATGCGGCAACCATTTTGGTCCAGTTTGAAACTATAGATGCAGTCTTTTTCAGTCAAAGTGCAGTTCACCAAAATCTCACAGGTGGGTGGACCTATTGTGATGTATGTTGGTTCTGAAGGTAAGAAAAAAATAAAACAAATAAATTTGAGATTGTGAAGATAATTAAAATACTCAAAAAGGCATACACAATGCAATAGTGGAGAGAATAATTTTTAATTAATTTTGCTTCTGATTGATGAATATTCTTGGTACTTCTGAAACAATTCAAGAAACAGACTTTGTTTTCAAGTGATGTATACTTATCACAAACAGTATAAAGCTGCATAAAGTTTTTGAAATATTGAAAGAGGAAAAAAATAGTACATTTTTTTGTTCACTATGAAATCAGTTTCTGTGCATATGAAGTTTAAAACTGAATGTAAAATACTTATTTTGCCCACTTTTCTCCAAAAGTATTTCATCAAAACTTCGTGCAGATCTTTTTTACTTTAGAAACTGAACAGAGCTTTCTCCAAAGCTCAGCTGATTGATACTACCAAGCTGCAAATCGAAGTATGTGACTCAGCAGATCAAATCTTTCCCTGTGTAAGATAACTTCTACTGAAATTTAAAGCAGAAGAGACTCTCAGTACCAAAAGGGAATGTAAGATACACTGTGTGTGAAAGACCTCTGGAAACCATTTAACACGTCTATTCATTGAAAACATCACTACTTACAGTATACTTTGCAGTACCAGATTATGCTTTTTGAAGTTGAGGATATTATTACCAATTATTAGGTATTTATGAACAGTATAATACTTACTTTTGGACACCATTTAAATATGTTGGTGTATGAAATTTTTGTAATACATATGGTAGCCAGAAATAATAATGTGTTCTAGTATACAAAGTTGATAGAATAAAATAATATCCAAAGACTTATGAAAACAAGAAGAAACCTCAACACCACCATCATAAAACAGGATACAGAAGGAATGAAACACCTATCTTTTCCTAAATGACTTTTTGCTCTGTGAGACTAATTTAGTCTATCTTGTATTTTTCATAAACTCAAGCACTTAAGAACCAACAAATTTATAGTTATGAGCATTATTAAGATTAAACTAAGCATTCAGGAAACACAGATTGCGTGACTTTTAAAGAACTAACTGTGAGCTTTCATTTCACTGTTTCAATTGTTTGTTTAAAATTTCAATTTTATCCTCTTCCTCCATCTCAAGAAATGAAGACTTAAAGAAAATTACATTTTAAAAAAATTCAATACATGAATTGATAAATTGTGAAAATAGGGAGAAACGGTATACTAACCATCAGGGCAATAAACCATAATATGTTTTATACAGTATGCACATTTTCATGGACTGGAGGTGGCCACATCTTGCCATCTCTCATCGCGAAACCAAATACATTGAAAGGCAGATTTTGCCATCCTTACTTAAAGGCAGCTAGTCTTTACTCTCAGACTGAGGGTAAAGTACTACTCAACATTGACTAAGTTGTTAGAAGTATACACTGTTAACCAAAATACAAGTTTCTGTGCCTATTGGCTCTATGTCCAGCAGGCAGCTTTTGCACTCATGCCTTCCAGTCAAGTGAAAATTATCCCATTACGAGAATGTGCTTTTCTGCTTTCATTGTTTTTCACAATTTCCAGCTTTCATAGCTTCTCCCCAGCCCTACTCTTCCCTTCACAACAGTTTGTACAGCAGATGAACATTTTTAATCCTTTTTAAATTAGGTCAGCTAAGTACAGAGTTTGGAGGGAAAAACTGCATGAAAAGGCACTACAGTGATGTTAGACAACTTCAAACTTCTATCTCGGAGGTCACGGTTCAGGTTCCTCACTTTGCTGAAAGTTTTGAAATAACATTCAAATTCTATTGCCTGTGTAGTTTTTGTAGGAAAAGTAGCTGTACACGTTATACATACATAAAATACCACCAACAGCTTTGTTCAAATGCAAGCTGGAAATTTGGACAATGGAATCTGTGTGTCTGTAGACCCCTCAAAGCACTTCTAACTGAAATTAAAACTTGTTCAGATTTTTTTTCTAAGAGTTTCATATAGATGACTAGGTTGTGGGTCAAATAAAAGATTTTGAAAATTTCTGTAAATTACTCATTTCACAGCTCTGAGTTTGCATGTGCAGTATGGAAGAGTAACCATAATGAGCAATGTATTTTAGAATCCATGGATTCCCAAACTAGACTTTTAATCTCAGTGAACTCTTCGTATTTGTTTTCAAGTTTATTCAGTAAACTGACTAAATCATATTCATGCCTAATATTTAACATTTGCAACTTCAACAAACCATTAGTTTAGGGATCAAGAACATATTGATATATATCAATAATAGAATATATTCCAGAAACTCCATTAATTAATCCCATCTGGTTAGTACTCAGAGTATATAAACTAGCTTTGCAAACAAACCAATTTTAGCATCTGGTGCCTATTCTGAAAACCTCCTTTCCTACCTCACTGCATTCTCTACCCAAAATACCCTAAACATGCAGAAGACCAGAATACAACAGCTACCCTGAAGCTACATTCAGGTTACTAGCCAGCCAGCCCAAACTCTATGCTTCAAATGACAAAAAAGCCACAGTAAGGTTATACTCACTGGTATAACCAGTGATAACCAGATAACTCACTACAAATCATATGAATCATTAATGCTACCCAAAGCAAAGTTCACAGACAGTAACACGAGCTGGAGAACTGAAGGAGACTGTAGCTTCACCACCTGACTGTAGAAGAGTTAGGTAAAAATATGTAGTTAAAAACCCCACAAAAACTCCCTGAAAGCTGAAATGGAGTTTAGTATTCATTGATCCACTTGGGTGTAAACTAAACCCAGAGAGAAACAGGACTGTGTTTCACCCCCTATCACTGAAGTTCACCCCTCAAATTAATTTCTCTTTATTTGCAGGTATAATTTAGTATCTAGAAAAAAACCAGCAGATCTTAGTTACATATTTTTTGTGGTGATTTTTCAAAGCTATACTTCTGTGTTTTGATGCTCTTGTGTCTTGGACACACCGACACAACAATTTTTTGCCTCCTTGATACATCCAGTAATGTGGTATTTCTTACAAGGGGCAAAATTAAACTGTCATTGTATTAATTTGAAAGGTTTTTGTCAGTCCTCTATTTATTGTGTTTTATTATTCTGTTACCTCCCACTTTTGTGCCTGCTCTCAGCATCCTCAATGTTTCCAGACAAGCTTACAAATGTGGTTTTTTCTCCCTCCTGTCCCTAAAGGTAAGCCCTGAGATACAGTAATTTTATATGCATGCCTGCTTCTCAATGAGCTGCAAGTAGAGGACAAAAGAAATAATTTCATTCCCTACCCCCACATGTGCAAAAATGCAGCCAGGAGAAAAAAAGGAAAAAAAAAAAAAAAAAAAAAGAAAAAATTCTAACATCCAGATAGTTT
>JAYKAV010002921.1:126620-196050 GCA_035582835.1 Phoebastria nigripes | reverse complement strand
GTTTGTTTGGTTTGGTTTTATTTTTCTTATTTTTTTTTTTAGGCGGGACAACAATAAGAAACTTTATACAAAGTTCTTATTGTGCTCAGCTACAAATTCAAAAAATAACTCTCTGAAGTTTACACATTTAATTTACAATGATTTTTAACCCTGGAGAGAACAACTCATATAAAATAGCAGTGCATTTAGATTCTGCAGTGATTGGTCTTGGGATATTTGGAGAAAGTCTTAGCCATGTACAAAGAATAAGCTCAACAGAAGAGGATTCTAGAAAGCCCAACACCTCATTGAGAGCATGAAATGAAAAGCTCTTCTGGGGGAGGAAGGAAAAATGAGTCAAAATCATGTTCTACACATGGAGAAAGACCTCTAACACCAATAATAAAGAACACGCCTGTGTTTGGGGAAAGTGAAATAGCTCCCTCTTCTGTAGTATTTTATAACACAAACTATCTCTAAAAGGATTAAGACGTTCTGATCCTATGAAACCAGCACCAACTGACTTAAAAGAAATACAGCATCAGTGCCTTCAAGCATTTACTATTAAAAAAATAAAAAAAAGGCAAACAGCAGTGTAACTTTTTACCTAATGCTTTACATGATAACTGGCTACAAAGTGGTCCTGAAGGGTGTGCTGTTCAACAGCCTTTCATTCGAGTCTGCATACTTGTTTGAATTTTGTCTGCTGTCCAAAAAAGTTAACTGCAGCCTACTAAGCAGCAGCATGTGTGTTTACTTAAGCTTCCTGTAAAAACATTCATATCATTCCAAGAGTGACTAAATGTTTTCCATCCTCATAGTTCGCATTCCAGCCTTCCCCGCCCCTCCAGCTCATTACATGAAAAATATCAGTCCTGGGCAAGAGAATTTCCTTCCTGGGTTTGAAATATCTAATGCCTTGCAGGAATTTTTTTCCCAGCGTTTAGCTATCTGTGTTAACTATCAGCGTTCAACAATTCAGCACCACATAACTATTTATAAAATGTACGCAAGGACTTAAGATGCGATAATTTTCTAATGTCACAAATAACTCTGAAAATATATTCACTAATACTTCCAAACACATAGTTCAGTTTGGCAGGCTTTTGTTTCAGATTATATTCATACTGTCAACCTGAAACTACTTAAATATGTATTTTTCCTCAAAAGTAACTATAATAATCCAAGACTATTTTTATTGTTGCAAACTGAAGAAGCCTCCTATGAACCAAAGCTGAATGGGGGCGGTTTCTTTTTTGCAGTGATGCAATGAAAATACTCTAACTTTCCACTCCCAAGATGTGAAGTTAAAAACTTTTGTCTGTCGTAATCAGTTCTTCCAGTTTTCAGTTTAACAGGCATGTATACCCTTCAAACATATTTTAATGCTGATGAGACTTTTTTGACAATTTTAGGTGGAGTGACACTAAGAAATAACCACCTTTATTAAAGCAGAATCAATTAAGCCTGCCCATCAAGAAATGTCCAAACAGGTAAGAAGGCCATTCAGTTATCGTTACTAGGTGAAGATACGGCAAACACACTAAATTAGTGTGCATCTGGGGCAAATCTATGAATGCTATAGGCACTGAAAAGAATTAATTAGAGGATCCATGAGGTTCTTTATAAGTGAGACATCCTTAGCTGCATTGATATATATTCATTAGGATTCTTTGGTTATTTACCCTTTCAGTAGTTTTCCACTGGACTTAATGATCAATCATTGAAAATTAGGAAAAGGTTACTTTACACCAGTACAGTCTTCCTGACTTTCTTAAACTTGGAGAGACTTTCACTGGCAGTAGGTTTCATTATACCCTGGACTGTGTTGTTCAACAGCCTCAGCTGCCTTGTCTAAAACGACTATACTAAATCATGATCTGGCAGACGTAAGCCTGATTCTCTATAGCACGGCGTTTGCATCCCTTAATTGACTTTGATGAAAAGGCTGGTTGAGAGCTACAGCACTGCTGCCGAACAATAACTTATACTTCACGCTCTAAGGAGATCTCTGGGCCCAAATCCTGCGCCGGTGAACACTGCTCACTACCACTGACTTCATCCTGAATGAATCAAATTTCTTTTCACTGGACTCTGCCGCCTGTTTTTACTTAATGAAGTGTTGGACACGCTAAAGGAACTGAACTGAATTACATCTCAGCTAGAGTTTGGAGCCCTTTATTGATGAAAATGTTAATTTCTTTTTGTGAAGATAAAGTGTCAGCCATAATGACAGCAAAGTAATGCAGGCCTTATTCATGAAAATCCTCCGAGGGGATTTTGTTTAACACTTAATTTCTCATTCACAGCTTATGCTGGCACCCTGCCACCTGTACCTGAGGGCTCTCACAGAAGGACGTACTGCGAGATAACCAATTACTGCGTATCAGCGGACTGGGTTGCAGCTTTCCCTGTGAATAGCCTGAGCCTCTGGGAGACGCAAGGGAATGGAAACAACCATAGACTCTCCTAAGGGACATTTCTGGCATCAGTGCCAGTGCTGAGCACTTGTATTTAATATCTTGTTTTGTTTTGGTTTTTTTTTTTTTTTTTTTTTTTTTTTAAAAAAAAAAATCCGGTATTTTCATACTACCCAACCCAATATTTACTTTCTGTGAACACGACTATTATTCCAATTTGCAGATGGCTGTCCACAGGTGCAGATGGCCTGAGGGAAACATTGTTATTTCTATCACTGTAGCTTGTTTGGTGTTATTCATATTTTATTATATATTGACACTAAATAGCTATTCTAAGCTCCAGCATTCACTTTTTTTTTTTTGGTAAAATTCATTAAAAATGGAATTGTTACTTAAATCACACCAATTTTATTTAGAAAATAAACAACTGTTAGCCCAACAGAGAAGCAAGCAGCTCTGTAAGCAGCAGTACTAACAGAAACGTGATTGCCAATGGATCTGGTTACCTCCAATGGGACAGGTGCACAGACCAGCTCCCGCGAAGAACCTCCAAGTCTAAAGAACTGTGAGCGCATACCAAAATTTTGCAGTCCCTTATGGCACTTGAAAAATCACTTTCTGCCCTCTACCTAGCTGTCTGTTTTCATTAATTCTGTAGAAATGGGTTCTCTTTGAGACTTCCTCGTGCTGCAAGAAGCCATTGGCTCTAAAACTGTGGGGAAAGCACAGAGGACCAGTATGATAACCTAAGCCTTGGCTCTTAATGAGAGTCTAAAAAACAAAGAAAGAAAAAACAGACTAAATAGATAATAGATTAAACAAACAAAGGCAAATCCCAAAGGACCAAAATCATTACAGCAGCTATAGAAGCTATATAGAAGCATCCATCAGAAGCTTAAAACTAATTCTTTGTGTTGGATCCACAGAATGCGATGGGCCTGCTTTTCCCAGCTCTCACCAGTGAAAGGAGGTGCCTGCCTTGAAAAGCTTCATCGACTGAAGAGCTTGAGTTTGGGGACAGGCTGATGAAGGAAGGTCTTCTCCTCCACACTACACTGTCTCAATGTGCCTCTGTCTCTAGCCTCATGCCTTATCGGTAACCCTCGCTTTTCTGCCTTCCCCCCCCAACTTACTCACCTCGAATTAGCCAGCTCCCTGCTCACACCTTGGACTTTTATCTATACACCCCTTGCCCCAGCACAACCCACAGGCACTGCTGTGTCGGAAAACTGGCAAGAAGTGACAGGGATGGACATACTATAAGAAGAGGTCTTGCCAACAGGGCTTTGGTCACTTCGATGTTTACTTAAAAAAACCCAGCAGCTATATATTGGTGAGCCACAGCCATCACTTGCATAAACACTGAAAACTACGCATGAATTACTACTACTGTTTTCAGTTATGCATCCAGTTTCCTGAGCGAATCTCCTTTCACTGAGGCTGAAAATACAAACTGTGATGCCCTGAATGCATCAAAAAGACAATCGTAGTCATGACATGGCACAGGAGGAGTTCTCTTTTCCTCAATAACTTTCTGCTTTCCTCTAAAACACATCTTCCCTCTTGCAATTCAGTTCCATTCTTTCTTGTCCTATCTTTTTCTTTGCAACAATCTTTTAGGCACTTGAAGACTGATATCTTCTCATTCCAACTTCATCATTTTATCTTTAAGTTAAACAAACCCAATTTATTCAGTCTGTCTTCCTAGGACATGTTTTGCAAAGCTTGGACTGTGCTCATTGCTCTCCTTCTGGCTCCTTCCAGCCTGCCTGCATCTCTTTCAGAGGAACAATGTCCAGAAAAGGACCAAGGGCCTACTACGTCAGCTCAGGACATACCCACCCATAGGAAAGGGAACAAAAAGGATTACTTCAGGTCTTGCAAACTGTACTCTTAATCGTAATTTCAGCATGGTGTTTGCCTTCTCAAGGCTCTATTAAACCACGTTGAACTTTTTCTTTCCCTTTAATCACCAGACTTCTCCCGGAGAACTGCTACTTAACAATTACTCTGGTTCAGGACTCATGAAGAATCTCCTCCAAGCGCAGTGCACTGTATTTTCCTGTGTTGAATTTGGTCAACACTTTTCTGCCAACTCTCTGCTTTAAAACAAGCATACAAATTCATACTCTGCTCTCCAAGATGCTGGCTGCCCTTTTTAGCTTTGTTGTCTGTAGATAAAGTAAATTTAGGTTCAATCTGAGCTAGTGAAAACATCAAACAGAGCTGGACCCAGCACAGATGCTAGTGGACACCAACTACAACGCAACTCAAGAAAGGCTGCCCACAGATTTGAAGACTAAATCCATATACAAACCAATCGTATTGGAGCGCTACACCCATACATACCCCTGTCCTCCACACACCTACCCCATGATACTGTCTCTTCCTCCCTGCCAATCTCCCCCGGGACCTCCAGTGTAAAGCATCTCAAGCACCTCACTCACCATCTCCCTTCCACCAGCAGCATTGCTAGACAAGATTCAAGTACAGAAGGGGTGAGGGGAGCTGAATACTTACCCTCTTCTCCAAGTCCAGCATACCCCAGACAAGCATTCAGAAAATGACACATTTCAAACCAATTTGGCTATCCAATCAACACTGGAACATGTATCCTGTGGGCTACATACACACATACAGGATATATACTATGGATATGTATACAGCAGCATGTGAAGAAGCATTGAAAAGGTTTACTGTGGAAAACTGATAGAAATCAATTCTGTATGGTAATATTACACATCACAATTGCTACTCCTTGATCTCTAATTTAGAAAGCTGTGAACAGCTATTTCTATATAACTTCAGTCTCTACTACCCTTGCACTCTGGTTTTCTCACTGCTGTAGTAAGAACACCAGGATTTTCTTCATAGGGGAGTGGGAAGGTTCTACATCAGTCTGAATTTACTGTGTTCATAGGCTGAATACATTTGTGCCCTGACATACCATGCTGATATTTCAAGAACCTGTGTTCACAGAATTTCTACTACATTATATTTGATTCTCTGACTGCAGAATTTTTTGAAAATGTAATTCAAGAACAATTTTATCCTTATGTAGCTGCAGGAATGTAAACTTATCTATGGGAATAGATGTTTCCTTTCATTGAAATTGATTATAAACCAGCCAGGAAATAACTGAATTGGCAGAATTGTAGGTGCAGCAGCATTTAGATGCGAGACAGAGCAGGGAAAGTCAGAAGTGACTGATACTAATAACCATTTATTCTGGATGAGCCGCAGCCAGGCCAGATCCACAGGCAGCTTTGATTAGAATTTGTCCATCAGTTTCATGTCCCACAAACCACACTATTCTTCAACACTCAAACCAAAATAAATGATAGAAATATCTTCGACTAAATATTTTGTTTCACATACTAAAGAGCTAATATCTGACATGCTTAAAGTAAGTTCACACAATTCAATTGAAGCTGGCCACTGGCAAGCTGGATCTTTTTTACATGTAAACAGAAGTCTGATGAGAAATAAGTGCGTACTTAAAAATAGTGATAAGCATATAAAGTCTCTGCCTTATTATTCTTGATCTGAGGCCTGTTTTTAAATGGAAATATGGGCTTGAATWGGTCCATCAGCAACTAAATTGACAAAAATAATAGTTTTCAACAGGCATCAGTCTTCTTCCTGCTTTAGAGCTGAAGCATAATTAGGATTCTAGCAGAAAAATAATTGTTTCCGACATTCTGCACTGGTCCCAAAAAAGTGAAGTCATTCATGCAAAAAGAGGTATAACTTAAGGAATGTAACATACAATACATGTAAAAGCAGAAAAGTATATTAATGATGAAACTGTATAATACAACTTCGGAATTACTATACATGGTCATTTTAAACTGAACTACAAGCAGAACATTATTTCACTATGGTATATTCTCTATGGATTGAACATTTTACAGCGTGAGTTGAGATGTGAGTGAGAACTGGAAGCCATTCACAAGAAAAGTGTAAAATGAGGTATGTTTATCCTTACAATCACTAGTAAACTACTGTCTCAAAATCACCTGCTAGGTTTACATTAGTTTTGCCTGTTTATTGAACATATCACTAAGTTAGGCGGCTTTCTCCCTTGAATCCCTTTCTCGAATAACTTGCACAGTTGAAAATATGATACTATATAATGTCAATGATCCCAGAACTTAGCCAACACTAGACATGGATTTTGGTCTTCTATGCTGAACAGTAGGACATAAGAGATGCAGAAGGATGGGAAAAAAGGAGAGCACAGGACAGCAGGTTTAAGCTATTAGTACAACGTTAGTAACATTTGAGCTTCCATTCAGTTGACATTTCTGCTCATACACTACACTGCAAAATTAAGGTTAAGCTACAGATACGCAGATTTAATGCGGTAGAGTATGCAGAAAAGCATCATATGGCTGACACTGAAGGTTTTTAATTTCTCTTAGGAAAAACTGTGACTGGAATGCATTTTATTGCTTGTAGATCTTCACTAAACGTGTTGCACATCTTTTTCATTAGTAACATTAAAATCAAGGGATTGATTTGTCAGTCAGCCTCCCAGCCAGGACTTTCTTCTCCCCTGATCCCACCACCCCTGCAGGTCACTGACGATGCAGTAAGTATCGGAAGCAGAACCTCGTCAGCAGAAACGACCCTCAGGAAAATGAGTGAGATGCCCATTAAAAGGGGAAGGAGCACAGACCCATGCAGCCTACCTGGTTAAGAGAACAGAGATGTCAGCTGGCTGGATGATGACAGAAACAAAACAGCATTTCACATAGGACCATGTTGTCATTAAAACTATATAACCAAAATTCAGGACAGTAAGGTGAGCAAAGGAAGCAATGTTTTTAAGGCCTGTCTTCCCATGGCATATATACTTCCCCAGTTCAGCCCTACTACAAGGAGAAAACCAGAGAAGAGAGACCTAAGTAGCCCCTTGCCTAGTGGGTTAGCAAGCAATAGCTGTATTGCAAAGAAAGCAGACAGTCCTTTTTTCTACCCGTGCATCAAACTCCAAGCAGAAACACTATTAATCTCAGATTTAAATCTTAAGGCACATGATGCTCTCTGACTCTGGAGGTGGGACATAAGTCTATGGTTAATGCACAAGTCCCTGCTGCCATCAGCTCAAACATTTACTTTTTTCAAAAATAATTTAAAAACACACAGTATGCAGACAGCCAACATCTAACAGATTATTATTTTTTCCTAATGTTCTGGGATTTTTTTAATGCAAGCTTTCAAAGAAAAATGTTAAGAGATTCAGCAAGACACACAAGTCTCCTTAATTAACAAACTTCCAATCTGGTAATACCTTGATCTCTAATATATGTAAATATTTTTATTCAAGCTGCTAATCACAAGGCTTAGCAGCCTTGAGCTCATTTAATTCCCTAAAACATAACTTCAGGAAGTTTAGTGGTACCCTTGACTGGTTCATTTCTCAGGGATTTTTTTATTTATTATTATTGTAAGATAAATTTTTAAGTCTCAGATGCTGAAGTAATTTCTCAAAGTCATCTGAAGCTGCTTCTTGCAAACTATATTTTTTATATCTTGTGTTCTAGCATCTGAACTCACTGCTGAGTTTTAACAGTCCAGATTTTTGATCCTTGAAATATTCCCAAATCTAAATTCCTGAAATTAAATATCTTAGCATTATGGAGCATAATCATCTGTTTTTTTTGGTTTTGTTTGCTGCGGGGGAGGGCAGGGAAGAAAGAAGAGAGGATTCAAGAGTGTTTTCAGGTATCCTCTGACCACTGGTACCTAGGTATGCTCAAATCCCCTCCTAGCATGAACTAAAACTACTTCCACTAATTGTTGGTTCCATCATTTACGTAATCTCATTACCCCTTGATTGTTTACTTGGCAGCATGTGCTGTCAAAGAAACACCAAGTCAAATGCGATGCTTTTAAGCTTAAAATTTAGGAAGTCGCTCAAAATACCCATTCAGTATTAGTCTCCTCCAGATGACACACTCAAAAACCAGATGACTACAATTAAGTGTACTTCATACAACAGCTAACATGACAAACAAAATAACAAGTCAGATTATTTTCTGAGAAAATATAATTAAGATGACACAAGAATCTCATTTAAATATTGATTCCATGGTGCTATTGTGTCAGTCTTGATCTATTTGACATAATTTGTATCATAAGTATAATTTAACACACGCAGACACACACACCCCCCCAACAACAAAACAACTTCTATGGACTTAAGCAATTGCTAGCCACTTCTGCTTCTAAGAGTAAAAACATGTTATAGCACAGAATTCCCTAATCTAGTCCAGATGAGCTAACTTGTGTCCTGAAAGTACTGTAGAGGCATTAGTGTGGTACGTTAATGAAGCACCAGCTTGGCTGTGTTGCAACCTTTAGTAACGAACGATGGAAGCCTACACTCTACCCTGTGTTTGCTTCCCACGGTTCATCATAATTATCTCAGTCTGATATAGATAAGCATTTAATCCAATTATCTCTCATCCATTTTCTCCAATCTGGAACAGGAAAACAGAGACATTTGTCTATCCTTCTCTCATTGGAGGAAAAAACCCCCTCAACATCTTGAAAATACTTCCATCAACCTCTCTCTCTCTGTATTACCTTCTCAAGCTTGCTCACATACATGCTAAATAATGAGGGGTGCAAGCATATACTCTGTGATATCCATCATGAGGGGATCACTAGGGTTTAAAAGCAGTTAACCTGCTTTCTCATCATAAAATTAATTCAGTGCAAGTAGCAACTCTCTATAATTCACCAGCAACTTTTATACATTATCAGACACCTTCTTCATATCTTGTGATTTGAATTTTGGAATGCAAGAGCACCTGTAAGAAATTTGCTCCTCAGATTTATCCTAAAAAGTATCCCAGTGAACTTGGATGGATACTGCAACCCAAGAAGGGCCCCGAGACACACGCAGTTACACAAAATTCATTTCGTTCTATCAGAGATGGAACAGGAAAAACTTAAGTGGTAGCTCGCTGAGCACCCACAAGCATTTGTACACTGTGAAGATGGCTCTAAAGACAGGTCTAGATTAAACATTTCTAGATTTAGCAATCTGGTGTTTTTCATGATGAACAACTACTCCATAAAAAGCAACTCTGAACGTACATACAATTTAAAAAAAAATTTTTTTTTTAATGTCTGTTTGCAAATCTTCACATTTCCATTGCCAGTTAAGTTAAAAACTCAGTCAGTTATACAAAACATATGTATTTCCACAAGCTAATGAAAACTGCATTTTAAACTCCAAAAATTAATCTATCTCCCAGATAACATAATGCTTTGTAAGTTTCACTGAAATAATGATGTTTTATTCATACAATAATTATGTCCAATATCAAACTATATCATGCAAAGAGATTTTTAGTTGTAACTAAATGACACTGATGAATAAGAAACCAGGAATAATCCAATCATCAGTAATACCAGCCGATGAACATTTTGATCTTCTAACTTCTCCTATATTTATTAATAAGCAAAACGAAGAGTAAAATTAGTGAACAATGCTGATCTTAAATGATCTCTTACTATACTCTTTCGTGCCAAAAGAGCATCAGGCATTGCCACATACAGGTGTATTAAACTATGCTTATTTTTTCCGCCCTCACTAGTTTATCCACTCACAGGCAATGCTGTACCAGCTACTTCAACCCTCCAAAATTTTAAAGTAAACCAGGAATTACCAGGTAAGCAGCAGCCATGACATACCAAAGCATAACAGAGGAAATACCAATCTTCGTAACAGAGGAAATACCAATCTTACCTTCACAAACTGGGCAGCACTCCCCAGGGACTTTAACAGGATTTAGACAGCTCTGCCCGCAGGCCGTTGCAACGCAGTGCGGATCTCCATTGATGCACTGGCAGAAAGTACAGTCGTCCTCTCGCCAGCGGTCTCCATGAGCTTGGATCTGACCATTGGCATAGCAGCCAGCAGGGTTATTTACTGGATAAACTGGGTCTGAAATGAGAGAAATTGCAAGAGAACAAGAATTTTTATCCTCCCTTTATGCCTAAACTTTATATATGAATAACTGCAATACTGTGATTTTACATTACCTTGAAAGGGTTAAGTACAGCCACTATCAAACCTTAAAAGAACCACACTGTGGTATGCAGTGATAAAATAAGATAGGTAACAACCTGGATATTTCAATATTGAAATTTACTGTCGAAAAAGGTAAGTCAACTTATACTGAACATTCATAAATTCAGATATTTTTAACTATTTCAACTCAAATTTTGTATACAACAAGCAGATCTAGAATGGAAAATATATCTACAAATGGCTGGTGGTTTTTTTTTTGTTAGGGTTTTTTTTGTTTGTTTGTTTTTGTTAAGAGGCTTAATTTTTGGATTTTCAAAACAAGATGGATCTTAGATGTATTGATCCATTTTTTGTACCAACTTAACAAATTCTGAGGGGAATTGAAAACACCTCAATGAACCGCTCAAATGACTCCTGTCAGCATCGCACCACTATTTTATATACGAGACCTCCGGCACATTTCCTGCTGGAACAAGGAGTCTGCCTTAAGCTACATCTCATCACAGTTTTGGAGATGTACTAGTTTTCCTGGACAGATTATCTGGCTCAGTTTTCAATTTCATTTCAGTTGGAGCTTTTTACCCTTAAAAGCTACAAGGCCCGTTTACCTGCTAGCAATAAGACTCAGGTATTTACATAACAGAATTTTGGGGGGTATACTTTATATAAGATTTCTCCTCAGGTTTCATGCAAATAAATAATGCAACTCTGCATATGCTAATTCATGACTTGAAATAAAAGCAGCTTTTACCCTTCAGAAAGAACATGTTTTACGCTTCAGAAATGCAATAAGAGGCACTGATATTAATAGTAAAAATATACGCATTATGTGAATGTATGCAACTGATCATGGTGGCTAATAAAAAGATAACTGTTAGACTCAAGAATTAAATATCTGAGAATGTACAGTAATCACATCAAGTTTTCAAAGCAAGCAAYAATACAAGTTACATATTAAAGCAAATTCAATATATTAAAAGCAATAAATACAACTAAAAGCATTGATTTTAGCAGGCATCAGATAGCAAACATCAAATAAGCACAAGTCATTTACCCATAAGTCAATTTTCAGAAAGTGTAAGGTTAGAAGGATTTGGGAGAAAAGAGACATCCTATCTAAAGGAGAAGGAAAAANAAAAAAAAAAAAAAAAAAAAAAGGACACACTGAAGTTTCATCAATCCCCTTTGGAAGGAAGGCAATCCTTGTTAAGTCTAGATAAAACCAGTAGCAGTGCTAATAGCTGTTGTCTTATTATAAGCCATTGTATCAAGTTTATGACACTATCAAACTCTGAACATTCGGAGTGAAACTGCGCACAAATTCTACCTCTACCTGGCATTCACTCCCATCCTGAATTTTAGTGATAGTCCCAATTTTAGCAAAATGGGTTAAGCCAACATAAGAAACAGGTGTTTGGGAAAAATAAGACATTTAAAAATTAAGATGTTTCCTAATCTCTTAACTTAGCACCTTTTTCGTTTTAGGATTACCTTGCATCTGTAATTAAATATTTTGACCTAGCCCAAAATCAAATCATACACAAATGAAGTGAATTTTATCATTCAACCCATGTATGGGATTCTGATTGACACAGGAATACAGAGAAAGTACAGAAAAGCCATATAAGACTGGTGTTATTTGCAATAGTCTTTTATGTCAATCAAAGCACAAAGTTCCCGGTACACTTAAAAGGTCAGTAGTATTTAAAGCTATAAATTGAGCCCAGCAAATTACATTTCCTGATGCTGAGGAATCCTACAGGACTTCGAAAAAGAATTCTTCCTGGCGCTAAGGCAAGAAGAGCTTGTGCCTGAACYACACAACACACAGGAAATTTACTATTTGCCGTTTCAAAATTATTGCAGAAAAGAAGGAACCATTATATTTCTTTATATTTCTATCATCAAGAAAACAGTAGAAAAAAATTAATCACCTCACAAATCAGTCATAAAATAGTCAAACAGAAAGAGAACAGGTAGAAAAGAAAATGCCACCTCTTCACCAATGACTGGGCAGGCTGTTAAGTATACATTCTGCCCATTTAAAAGACTTACCTTGTCAATTTAGGTGTCACTTAACATAACCCGAGTTATTAAGAAAGGGATCAGAGCTTTCTTTTTTCTTTTTAAATGTTTAAAGGAACCAGGAAGATAAACAACATATATCTTACTATCCAATCATTCAGAAGTGAGAAATCAGACTACCTTGATCATAGAATCATAGAATAGTTTGGATGGGAAGGGACCTTTAAGTGTCATCTAGTCCAAACCTCCTGCCATGGGCAGGGACAATCTTCAACTAGATCAGGTTGCTCAGAGCCCCGTCCAACCTGACCTTGAATGTTTCCAGGGATGGGGCATCTACCACCTCTCTGGGCAACCTGTGCCAGTGTTTCACCACCCTCAGAGTAAAAAATGTCTTCTTTATATCTAGTCTAAATCTACCCTCTTTTAGTTTAAAACCATTCCCCCTTGTCCTGTCGCAACAGGCCCTGCTAAAAAGTTTGTCTCCATCTTTCTTATAAGCCCCCTTTAAGTACTGAAAGGCTGCAAAAGGTCTCCCCAGAGTCTTCTCTTCTCCAGGCTGAACAACCCCAACTCTCTCAGCCTTTCTTCATAGGAGAGGCGTTCCACCCCCCTGATCATTTTCGTGGCCCTCCTCTGGACCCACTCCAACAGGTCCATGTCTTTCCTGTGCCAAGGGCTCCACAGCTGGATGCAGTACTCCAGGTGGGGTCTCACCAGAGCAGAGTAGAGGGGCAGAATCAACTCCCTCGACCTGCTGGCTTGATTCAGTGCTACAAGCCCTATCAGAAAAGCACGCAACACAAACAAGCAAGTCAAACAGTGCTGGATGATTTGATAAAAGAYCCTGTAACTTGGCATCTCAGTCAGCTGAGCAGAAATTAAAATCACAGCCATTACTTGAAAAAGAAGATTGTACTCAATAATTATAAGTCATTATCCATTTTGTTCTATCTACTAAGGACCTGTCTTAAGAAGAAATTTCCATTGCAGGCCTAATACACACCAACTCAAAACCAAAATGAAATGTTAACAGGTTTTCTTGATAGTCTGATTCAAAGGTTGCAAAAATGGAAAAATCAACTTTTAACACTGTATGATGATATGACAGAACAATTTATTGATAAATCATAAGATAGCTGAGTATTTAAATCACCAAAGAGGATGATGGACATATCTAGACCTGTAAGTTCAATGTGGAAAATCAGCATCCACATCTGAGTATGACAGAGCTGATATAGAGAGCCCAGATATAGCAGATATGTAGATGCATTGTTTATGTATCTATATACATTGCCATAATGATTTCATAATGCCAAATCTCAGAATATTCACATATGTAAAAAATAGTAATTATAGGAAGAAACAACAGATTTCACATATTCTGTAAAGTCAGCAGCTCATACAGCAATTTCTTCAGGAGTGGACCTGCACTTCCTCAGGAAGGGTTCCACCTCATCAGACATGCCTTCTCTAAACTTTTTCAATCTGTCATTAAATGATTGTACAGCACTGAATCTTTTTTTTCCCCACAGCTTGAAGGCTCTTAAAAGCGCTGGCACAACTGTACCAGGAAAGACCAAGAAGTCTAGCATCCTGTCTCCCACTATAGTCAACAATGAATGTCTAGACCAGATTTTAAACACAGGGCAAACATGGACTGGTATCTCTTTAGAACACTTAAGCCTACAGCATTTGTATTTCAACTTCTCTACATGTGAACACCATGTATCAATCTATCTGCTATGAACTGATACACTAAAATATATAAAAATACAAATACTCTTTAAAGAATGACTTCCTACTTCCTCCCTTACCCACCCTGATATTTCATTATCCAGATTTTGTTTTTTTTAAATCTCTGAAGAAGTTTTCAATAGTCTGTAACAAAACAAGCCGCCAAAACAGTAACCTTCACTAGATCCTGTGCTGATTGAGAAGGTCCAACTCTTATAGCTGCCTCGTTTAGACTCATTTTTACGAGGTTCTTTACTTTCCTAATTCTCTGTTTGGAATGAAGCGCAACTGTAATGGACCGTTTGGCTTATTTGCTCCTGCAAGGAACTACAGGAATACTGAAATTAAGTACACTTCAAAGTGTCTGAAAGTGACATTAATACTTAGATTTCTCTCCTCTTAGGAGGAGATTTGAGATTTCCAGCTTATTTTGCTTATCGGGAAGTCATTCCTAAGTTCACATTTAAACACAGGGACCAGGAGCGCTTCACAGGTCTTTGTCTATGTCGTGGCCATAACCTGACCCCCACTGGGGTAAGACCCAAGCACAGAGCGCCAGCCCCATCTCCCTCCGCTGGAGTCCTGGCTGTATTCTGGCAGAAGATGTATCAAATATTTTTCTAGTGTAAGCAGAAGGGTCAACATGAAATTTCCCACAGAATCCTTTTTAGGAGGACTGCAGGCCTAGCAACCAGAGGAGAAGGCTGTCAAACAGGGCAAAGGAGGAAGAGAAAAACACTGAAGTCAGATTACTGCCCCGTTTCTTTGCCATAATTGTAGAGAAGGGAAGGTGTATGCATTGCTCTAGCTGAACAGAACAAGACTGGAAGAAGGAGGCTGCAAAGCAACAGAAGCGTGCCTTAGGGCCACCCACTGCTGCTTTAGAGAAGCCTGTCTAAATACCTGGTGCAGAAATTAGGAACGGTTTCTCATGTCCTTTGGGAAGAAGGCCCCCCCCAAAAGTACTGCACACTTGACCATGTCTGAGGGAGTTCTGAAGCAGAAGGGAAAGGAAACCCAAACAGCTCTATAAAAAAGGGCAGAGTGTCAACGTCAGAGAAGCACTGCAAAAAACAAGACCGCGCACTCAGACACAGCAAAAATGTAGAAATAAACTGAATTAAGGAGGAATCTGAAAACTTCAGAAGAACACAATAAAGCACTTGTTTGCTCATTTGCATTGAAAAAGCAAATTAAAAAAAGCAGCAGAATTAATAAGCAAACAGGATTAAAAAGATACTGTACCTTCACACACTGGGCAGCACTCTCCTTCTGGCACATAGTACCTGTCACAGTGTAGCTCACCACACTGGGCAGAGAAACAAATAGAGACTCCACCTTGGCATCGACAGAAACGACAAGCATCCATTCGAAACATGTCTCCATCATAATATTCCATGCTGTTAAATATGCAAGTTGGCTTCACTTCTGAAAGAAGGAGGAGGGGAAAGAAGGGGGGGAAGTATTTTACAGATATTTATAAATGGGAAATAGTTAAACTCATGTTGCTACTGACAAAAACAGATATAAAGAGACAGCTGATTTTTCTTTCATCTTTTTAAACTCAAATACAATTTTTTTTTTTTTTTTTTTTTAAGAGCATGGTATATTTTATTGTCTGTTTCAACAATGGAAGAAAATAAAATGCTATTCAAAATTACTTTCAGAGCAATTATTTACAATTAAAAGTCCCCATGTTAAAAATTAAAATACTGAAGGAAGATTAAGGCACTGGTATTTCTTCATAGGCGTTAAATATTTCTCATTCTGGATGAGCCAGAAGCTACTTCAAATTTCAGCACATGAAGCAACAGATTTTTCTGTTTTAAGAAGAGAGTTTCTGATGTTTCTTAAGTGTAATCTTCCTTTCTGCAGGACTCTGTACACAGGTCGATAAATTGCACTAAAGCTTTCCAATCCACAGGGATATGTTTAAAAAAACCCCAACAAACTTATTTCGCGACTGCATGATCTGTTACGCAGAACTGAATACTCCTCAGTTCAAGCAACCTGGAGCTGTACTAGTCAGCTCATGTCTATGCCCTCCACAGAAAATAACCTCAATTTTAATAAATAGGTATGTGATCACTTTAGTGTTTCAAAAACACAACAAGGCTATTTCTTGTATGCCTCCATCTATAGCAGAGCCCTAATGTATAATTAAATCCAAACTTCGTGGGAAACTAAAAGCCTCTGAAAATTCCTAAGTATTTTGGGAAGGACATTGCCTATTTACTTCGTTAGCATTTAAAAAAAAAGAAAAAAAAAGATGCTAACTAAAACAACGAAACAGTTTGCAGATTTAACCACTTTTTTTTTTTTTTTTTAAAATACCAAAGAGGTTTGGTTCCAGATTATGAAGCAGATCCACACATCATGAATACATCATAAGGTCTCCTTAGGGCTTTTGACCTTGCAGTTACCCCACACATACGAACTTCCCTCCACCTCCACCACCTATTGCCAGCAGGGTGTATTCTGTTCAATCAGCCTGACACACACATAACACTGTGCAGCTCCACAGCCCAGGACTGAATCATTGTGACTCAAGACACCGTAGAAGAAATACTCCAAATTTACGTTCAACTATAATACACCACATTAGTCATTAGGAAATCATGACTTCACAGTTTCATCATTACATTACTCGATGACTTAAGCCTCCTCCCCACTTCAGAATAAACTTTGTGGCCTTCTGTGACACTAGCCCGATACCCAAAAACAGCTACCTGAAGTAAAACAGTATCTAGTAAACAGATGTATTTTTTCAGAAGCTATGAATCTAGCAGTCTCAAAAGCCAAAGGTTCTGCAAACAGGAAGCGATTTATTTTAGCAACAAAGTCAAAATTAAAAACATTACCAAACTGTAGATAAAACCATCACATTTCATTACATCTGAACTAAACATAGCAAAGGAAAGAAAGGACAATTGCCTATGTTGCTGATTTCTGTAGAATACATCGAAAAGACTATCTATTTACTTACATGTGTAATGCCTCACCACATAGGGCTGAAAACTGTGCCCACTTTGTGGTCAGGTGATTTTTCTTTTTCGGTTAGTGCTCAAATCTCACATGGGAGATGAAAAATATTTAAATGAAAATTCAGGATTTGCAGATTCCTTTCCACCCACCCCAATCCTCTTACTTTTGGGGGCTAAAAACTTTTCATCTGAGTTACTCTTGACAATGATACAGGTTTTCTTTAAAACTCTAAAGCATTTCAGGGACTCTAGTATTTCTTTCCACATACGCTTAATATTGAGCTCCAGCCTCGAGTCATTTAATATGATTGTAAAGCATTAGAGTTGAAACTTGGAAGTATCCTGAGCAATGTTTGATTTTTATATGCCTGTTCTGTCTTCAAGGCATAATGTAGAAAGCAGCATAAAAAAAAAAAAAAGAGTACGAAGAGGAAATACCACTGTGTCCAGAAAAACAGCTATGACCTCATTAGAAAGCAATTCACATAAACAAACACTTGAGAAATATTTCAAGTTTATATAGCTCAAGCTGTTAGTCTAAAAACCTTCTCAAAAAGGAAAAAGTGCCAACACAACTCAAAAGGCCTTTAATCCATTTGCTTCTGACTTTACTGTTTCAATTGCAGCTTTCCAGATTTTTACTGATTCCCCCCCCCCCCCCCAAACAGTAGATCTGAATTCCTGCCTAGTTAGAAGTAGAAACATCATCTTCCATGAATTATCATTCATTTTTTGGAGTGTCCAAACAAGACCAAGCAAGGAACTGTAAATCCTGAAAGGAAACAGTATGTTTTATTCCTACAATGAAAACGACCATAGAATTTCACTATACGTGCATTTTTGCCGTCCAGATTTATGGTAGTGTATACATTCATACTAAACTATTGACCTAAGCCTATACATCCAGCTATGAGACAAGGATTACTTTTGTAAGAAACATATGTTAAGACTGGAGTCTTAGGACTCAGTCAAGCCAAAACAAGCACTAAATGGAGAACTCTAGCTTTAGATACTCATAAAGTGGAAGCCTAATGAAAGAGTGAGCACCACGCCGTGGAACTGTAACGATGCATTTCTTCCACCACTATATACTGGAAGATTCTCTCAGTTCTCTCTCTTTTTTTTTTTTTTTTTTCCCCCCCCCCCCCCCCCCCCAAAGTGCTAATTTTATTGCCTTACTGATCTATGTATGGCAGCCACAAAGGAGTGAAATAACATAAAGCCAACATTAAATAAATGCATCTTTTCCTAAAGGCCAGTAACCATGAATTCATTATTCTGCCAATAAAGAGAATACTAGAGGTAGAATTCTTCAAGTACCAAAGCTTCACTGCATGACGAAGTAATTTAAATTGACTGAACTTCATAGCACAAAGCGCTTAAACGATTCCGAAACCCCAAATCCCTTTTCTGATGCAGACTACCACAACGAAACAGTGGGCATGAGACAGACACCCAGGCCATGGATTCAGTGTCTGTCAGCTATCAGATAACCCAGTAACACAAGATTGATCCAGGCCAAGCACAGACGGACAACTGCCCATCTGTGAAAGGAGCCAGGACAGAGCGGACGGTACCCAGAACAGTACAGAGTTTATACTGGCTGTGGAAGGACAGATGATATCACATCTCTGCTCCTATATAAAGTTAAGCATGACTAAGAGACTGGACTTGATTTGGCATTAAAGTTCCTGCCACAGAGTTAAGTGAGAAATAGTTCTGGCACAAATTTAGTTCTACAGATCTCACAGCCACAGCCTTTTTGTTCTGGGAGCAGGAGCCCTAAAAGTCAGCATTGCAGCAAACCACACAGCCTCACGCTACACAGAGACAACCTGTGCTTACTTCTTAAGACCTTTATCTCCAATCTCAACTGTAAACAGACACAATCTGTTTTATCAAATCAGTTTTCTAAGGTATTTTACCTTATACTTTTAAATCTAATTAAATACAGTTCTTTTGGCTGAACTAGCCCAAAAGAAAACTTCTGTTATTGAGATTTCTGTAGTTTCCCAATACTTGTGGTTTTCTTTGATTAGAGTCACGGAACAGCTCAGAAACACATGCAAGTTGGCAATCCCTTGTGAGGCAGCAATTCTGCACACGGTTATGCAGAGCGCATGAGATGCTTCAGGCATCAGCTGTTTGTAGGCAAGTTTGGGCATTTTCTTTTGTAGTATCAGAAATTCCAGCCCTCCCAAAGGGGAAGCGAGATTCAAAACAATTTTCTGTTGTTTAAAAGATTAAAGGTTCGTGATTCCAGCACTTCGGATGTTCCTTCAGCATACAGAAGGATTTGTACCAGACTCTTGGAAGGAACTGGGGCAAGTGCTGTGAACTTTCAATTAAATGCAAGGGAAGGAAACTGATAAATTTCAATCCTGTGTCCATATAAACAAAATACAGAAAAGCTTTCTGTTTTTCAAAAGCTGTGCTGATAGGGAGTTTAAAAGAGAGAAGGATACGTTTCATTGGAATTAACCCATAACATGTTAAAGGACAACACACTGTATGCTTTTGTTTCCTTGCAAACAGATAAAAACAAGCTAGGTAGAAAAAAAAAAAAAAAAATATTTGGGTTCTTACTCTTCAGGTCGTACTGCTTAGTGCAGTGTATTCCCTAGTAACACAATTGCAGGACCATTCTAAAAGTCCTTTGGTCCTGCATCTTCTAAAAAGGTCATCCAGAAACAGAGAAATCAGAATTAAAACAAACCTGTAATTATCATTTTTAAATCAATGCAATTATTTATGCATGCATTTATACAATTATTTATGCATATTTGCACAGCTTAAAGGAAAGAAACGTTATTTTGGCACCTGTGGTCTGTAAAAGATATTAAAAGATACTCGGGACACTGAGGAAAATCAAATTCAGCAATTCACCTTTAAAACAAAATGGAAATAATCAGATTTTTATGGTAAGGTTTTAGCAGAGAAAGTCTGTATCATCACACTAGAAACCACTTTTATATCCAGCTGCCACAATCTATATACAGTGCTGACTTTCAACAACAGTCTTAAAATTTTCTGTCCACCTCAGCAGCAGATCCTGATCCAGTTATCTTTAGGCAGCTTCAGAAGACAGCTCTCGTGTAGGTTGATATATGTGCCTTTTTTTACACACAGTAGACAAAACTGCGAGGTGTTCCCCATAGCGACAGAAGACTTATTTCCAAGTCACGGTATCGGGTGGAGGTTGCATCATGGAAAAGAGCAGGGAAAGATCCCCCAACAGAATCAGCTCTACCTAATACATCCCTGGCTTAATCTTTTCTTTAAAACCACCCGTAATGGAGAAGCTGCAACCTACCTATTAAAACAATTCCACAGTTTTAACTACTGTAACTAAGCTCAAATCACAGCAAGGGTAACACAGGTTAGAGAAACAGCAAACAAACAGAAAGGAAGTTTCCCAAGTTTTGTTAGTTTTCCCATCTTTAAGGTATATGTCCTACTGGTTTCTACCTTCCTCCAATGTGCAAGTTTGTTGCTAAGAGGACTCATCCTGGGTGTCCCTGCCCCCATCCTCTCTTACAGATAAAATGCACACATTTATTTCAATTTTAATTTCTCTTCATCAGGTCATGCTTTTCAGTGTTTGATTGTTTCTGTGGCTTTCCTCTAGGCTATCCCCCTCTTTTGTTTATACCTCCTTCTGGAAATTAAGCAGCGCTACTTTTTAACATCCTGCAGTCGGTTACAGCCCTACCGCAGAAAACCGCCAGGACAGCCAAAGGAGGAGCCGGGGCCACCGAGGGCCATGGCTGTGCTCTAAAACCCCCAAACAGCGACAGATTTTCCTCGATAAAAATCGCCAAGCAATTCCTGGAAGCAAGCCATGTTCTTCATAACAGAGGAACGCGTTTAAATCCCAGTAGTCTCTGTCAGTCTATGACAGGAGAAAATACATGTTCTGTTACCAGGACACAGGCAGCTGAAACAACCTCAGCACCACTAAAAGGTACTGGCATAGCCCATCATTCATTGCCAGCACATCTGTGATAAGCCTCCAGTGCATGAGAGAAGTTAAAAGTTGCAGGAAAAAAGAATCCCCAAACCTGTAACACAACGCTGTGGTTTGGCATTATAACAGGTCTAACCATTTCTTCCATTCTTTGAGAAAAATATTTAATTCTAACCTTGTCCTCCAAAGTGTTGCCAACCTTGTCCAAGTTTAAGCATCTAGAAATATCTGAGAGTCAGAACATTACTGAAGACATTAGCTTACCAAGAAAATTCACTTTGGCAAAAAACATTACTACTTCAAAGTAAATACTGGAAATATTTACTCTTTTTTTTTTTTTTTTTTTTAAACTTTTAAAACCAGACAGAACTGCACCATCTGGCATCTAATATTTTTTGTGTATGACATACCATCAGTTCCACAGAATCTATCTAGCGTCCTGTTTTTGATTAACCAATATGAAAGAAGCGAGTTAGACTTTGTCCTTGTGTTATTTAAAACTCAGTCTCTACTACCCATTGACCAACCCTCCCACTCATAGTGAGCCACTGTAAAAGCTTTGCGTTTGGTTTCATGTCCAATTGTGGTCCCGACAACTGCTACCCCTCCTCTTTCGTTTACTTACATTTTATTTATTTATATTTTATTTATTTGCATCTATAGACTGAATATTTTTATTTTAGGAGTTTTGGGTTGACTGGCCTTTTGACTGGCCTTCAGTTTTATGCATCTTCCTTTCCCCTCCTGTTTTAAATGTAACTGGTAATGACTTGCATTGTTTCAGATACTTTTCCCAATTTGACTACGGTGAGTATAATCCAGGTTCAGAGGATCTAAAACACTTGACTTGGTTTGGCAGACTGACCTACTTTTTCACTATACTAGACCAAATTCTCACACTGCTGTGGCTGGTGATTAGCCACGATTTTCAAATACTGTTCAAATGTCCTGACTGAAGAAAAAACAAGCAAACCCAAACCCCCAAACCCCACCCCACAACCACTAAATCTCTCTACCTTTTTGGCATCAGATTATCTTCCTTTAATATTAATCTTCCTTTTATTACTTACCAAACAGTTTGTTATCTTTTGCTCCTTGCAAGCTGCATTTTGCAACTTGTTATTTTTAAGCAGGTGTCTATTTAAAGTCCACCACAAAATTCTGTGGGTTTTGGATCCCCAGAGAGAAATATGCAGTAATGTTTAATTAGGATCAGGACTATATTCAGTTTGCTGCTCTGGGACAGACTCTGTTACCTTGGTCAAATCCTTATTTCTTAAGAGCACACGGAAAATAAGTTTAATGAAAGTACAATATAAGTTCTGTCAGGATTAGTACAACAAATAATGGGAACTCTGCGGTAATTAGCTGGTGTCTGTGAGGTGTTTTCACTTGGACTCCATTCTTCCTTTTTTAGTGAAGATTTTCCTTGCTGACCCCATATTCCCCATCAAATCCCGTCAGTACTCATTGATGCTCCCTTTAGAAACAGGTGATTCTTATTTCACTTTAGAAATAGTGGAATCACCTTTATCCTTTTCCACACCATGAGCTTAATAATGGAACTGCAATTGCTGTGAGGAGTAAGTGCATCAACAGGTGACAAGAAGTGTGATTAAAGAGGGATTTTAATCTCTCTTCCAATGCAGTACCACTGTACAGAGACACAAGCGTGAAGAAAGCCAGGAGGCACAGAGAAAAGAGAAACGGCTCATTTATGTCAGTGGTATCTTCTCAAATGAGGAAAAAAATTACAGCAGCAGTTCTAAAACACAGGTTATGTGTCACATCAAGTGAACGAGCTTGATGATTTAGGAGATCACTTCTATACCACCGTGTGCTCATCAGTACAGCCTGAAACAGCAGTATAGAAAGGGTCACAGTCTTTTAAGTCCCAGGGGAAGCTGTCATCCTTTCTTCCCTGGATCACTGCCAGTTATTTTCGTGCATGCATCGGGTAGCCCCATTCTCAATGGACAGGGCAACAAAAGTCCACACCTCACCTCTGGGGGAAAGGGATGTGAAGTGCTGCTCCAGAGCCACTCCTGGCAAGGCTGGACTCTCAAATCACAGCTCATACGTGGCCGTGGCAGAAAGCAGCCTGGTCCCCTCCACCTTGGACCACATGGACACATTAACGAGGACCACTCTCACACATGCAATTTACCACCTTTCATAAAGCAATCAGAGACCCTTTTAAAGTAGCGGCTGTATTCAAGTAAACTTACTGAGAAGTGGAAGCTCTGACTGACAGAAGAAAGCAGCTGCAGGATGCTTGGTAATTGCACTTACATTCAAGAGACCCATGCATCAATACCTAATTAGAGAATAGGCAAGTTTGGATACTCTCTTGTTTCCAAACACTTCCACTCTTGCTGCACGTGCAGCTTTCAATCTCTTTAGATTCACTTGTTGATGCTTGTAATTTAATGCTGAATCAATTTTTTTTCCCTACAAAGCTCTCCCATGAGAAGAGGCAGCACACCAGGATTAGTAGACAAAAATCCTGGTGAGTAATATATTTTGGGTGGATCAAAAGAAACCTTGAATTAACTTCTGTAAAATGCAGAATTTTGAGAAGGACTGCATCTTGGGAATCTCTTGCTCAATTTTCCCCAAATTTATATCACATACTATCTAGTATTCTCTAGATGGAAACCAGATTTCAGGTAAGTGCAAGTAGGGTAACTTCACGGCAATTGGAATAACCTACCTTTAAACAAAGCAATATACACTCTCACTGAAATGTGCACTCTGTTACAATGCATTGGAACCACGCAATAGGCACAACCTCATTTTCAGTTTCATATACTAAGATGAAATTATTTGCTACAGATTCTCATGTTGTCTTATTTTATCTGTATCTACCTCAACATTTCAGGAACAAGCACATTTGACTATGGATGTAGCTCTTCCCTGAAAACTTCACTACTGAATACCACTATACTAATCTCTGATTCCCATATGCAACAAGCAGTGATGTATACTATTTTATGGCAGCCAGAGATTTAAATTTAGCAATTCACGCTTCTCTGTCTCCTTCAGGTTAAAATTCTGTTACATGTACAACCTGGGGCTTGTCCCGAGGGTCATCAAGAAAGTAAGATTAGGTGAAACAGCCAGCCATCTTCTAAGCAAAGACGACTGACAAAATCCTATCACCATTGGTTTGTAAATCAGTGTTTATCAACAGTTCCAGAGAGTTGCAAGTTTTAATTTACATATTAAACAGTAAAAACCTTTCTTCTCACAAGGAAAAAGGAGCAAGAAACAACAAAGTTGCGGCCATCACTCATCTGAGCTATCATTTCGACACCCAAAGACCAGGCAGGGTATGCTCTGGGATGGCCCAAATACTCATACTGGATAAATCATGACAGAGGAACTTCATTGCGCCAAAAGAGAACTTTGGCTTGATTCCTACCACCATTTAAACAATACAGAATGATTTTATTTACAATGATGCTTTCCTTCAAAATAAAGGAATCCATACATGCCTTAAAATTGACATTTTTAATTGACTGACCTTTGGGACAAGAACCACATTCTAACGACAGTAATACTTGTGTKTTAATTGTAATGATGAATTCTTTTAACCACAGAGGTGTTTTAAAAAGCACAAATTTATGTCTCCAGTTAGTATAACAGTTTTACATAAAATACTCTGATCTCTGCATAGATTCATGATGATTAAAACGTCACACAGAACTATTAGGAGCATCAGCTCTCTGTAATATATTTTTTCTTGTCACCAATGAGAAAGTTGTTCTCAGCACTTTCTAAATTATTTCCTGTAAAAAAAATTCAAAAAGAACCTATACAAAGATTGAACAGCCACAGACAGTAGGTACTTAACAACAAGCTCCAATTAAATCTAAATATCAGGACCATTTCCAAGCAGGAGTAAACGTTATTTTGGTGATAAATAATGTTTATATAATTATATAACAAACTATGAGAAACAGCAGATTACACATGATGGGAAGCTTAAGGACACACCCAATATAAATCTGAAGCATGAAAATAATGATTAGCATATTGACTTACTGCTGTATTTAAATCAAACAGGAACAACAACAACTCCACAATCTGCAAAGAGTGACTACTGTAGAAGTTTCTCTCACCGCAGATTAATATGCTTTTCTGAGACAGATTAACCAAGAGCTAGTTTGAGACAGCGTGTACTGGTAACAAAGATAACCATACAAAATCTACAGATATATCGTAGAACTTCTAAATGAGTTTTACATCATATCCAGGAAAAAACGTTTGCGAAAGAATGACTGATCTGTCCCAAAAATGCTGACAAACAGCAAAGAGAACATACTGCAGAGTCTCTACACGACACGTATTTTGCTGCCCTTATTCATTAACTCCCTCAACATTGGCCAATGTTGTTCTGCAGCCAGAGCAGACCTCTTTCCTACACAGTAAAGGCAGCCTCCCATACTCCCTCTGAACATGCAACTCTGCATCTATCGCATTAGCACATACTTGCAATAAATATTACAGAAGGCTGGCCTGCTTTAACGCTCTGCACATCATTAGGGTTACCTAAATACACAATTTAGTTACCCCACAATACACAAACTGGATTTTTTGCAGTTTACATACACTTACTCGTAATGGATAGCTTTATTTTAAGGTAACTCAGATGATCAGTATTATTCCTGACAGCTTTTTGTCTCTGACCCCTCTCCCCCCCCCCCCCAAAATAAAATTATTTAATTCTAACATTAAATAGATGTTATAACAGCAGGAAAACCATACTAATGTGATTGTGCACATATCCTTTTTATTCCATCCTCTTGCCTGTTTTCAGAGGTTTTCAAACACAGAAGTAACTAATGGAACTCATTGGTAACACTGATTACACAGCTTCCCCACTTACCATCTACAAACCCATTAATTTGCATTTGATTAAAACACACTCTTTAAAAAGGCATCTAATCCTAATTAGAAAGGATGAAGATAAGGAATTCAGCATCTTCCTGGCAGTTTGTGCCAACAGCTAACCACCCTCACTGCTGAGAACAGCATGTCCTAGATCTTAACAGATTTGGCTCTTGTTACTTTGATGGCAATTTCTTTTAATGAAGTGAAGAAATTGATCTAAGCCTATCACTGTAAGATATTTCCTCCATCTGTCACTGATATCTACTACATCTCTTCTGCACTTGTTAGTATTTCAAGACCCTTCTAAAAACCGTAACTGGATATTATATTCAACTATCAGTCTCATGAACAACATTCCCCCCCTCCTCTTCATTTTAAACTGACAAAAGTAATGGTAGGAATTATATACTTTTTCTTTTTTTTTTTTTTACCAGTTTGTCATTGCACTAGACACTTACCTAGCAAGTTCTTGTCAGAATTAGTTTTCTAGGAATTTAGAGGTTTTAGACGTGTGGCTTGCAATATTTGGTCCTGATACAAGAACCACCTAACCATCCTAAAATGCACTTGAAAAAACCCCCAATTATAAAGCAATGCAGATCAAGTTCTATGACTATTCTGTCCTCTTTACAAATGATCTGCCACACAATCTAAACATCACATACAGAACTCCTCATGAGTAGTTTCACAGTTGCTCCCAGCTTGTTGATAAAAATATTTATCATCTTCAGGCTTATAACCATTTCCTCTTTCCAAAATGAAGCATCATTAATAACTGCACCTGGAAGTTTCTCACTTCTAAATATATTTAAAGTGCTTTCAAGTCACATCACACAGAATTATTTTTTAAAATCTGATTGTAGCATTAAGTAGCATAAAGACAAATGCCCTTTTTAAAAAAAAGAAACCACAAGTATTTAACTTTTCTGACCAGGTTTCTCAGAATTTTTTTTTTTTTTTTTTAAAGAGGAACTTAATTAAAAAAGTAATTTTCATACTTGCCTGTAGTTTTTTAATACTGATGTTTTAAGGACATAAACAAGACAAAAGATTATCTCTTCCTATAAACCTTCGTTTTCCTCCAATCTGGCCTTTCTGCTTCCCTCTCTGGCATCAACTTCCCTTCAAAAACTCCTATTTTTTCTTTCAATTTACTCTGTCTTCATAGGCTACTAAGGTGAAGATTAGGAATGGGAAAGCCTGAGAGGCAAAAAGAAATCCTGACCCAAAAGCAGGTTGAACCTTTGGAGTGAGTTACAGTGAGCAATAAGGCAATGATGCACAGGGCAACAGTGCTAAGACAGTCCAAATTCACTGTTAATTATGAAAAATGAATATAACTCCTCCTTGGAAATGGGATATGAAAATGACTAAGGACAAAAAAAAAAAAGTGGGCAATTTAAACAGCTCCATCGAATACCTGACATGATATATACTGCAACAATTTTGATAGCGGTACCCACAAATGACTTGCGGACTGAAGAGAAACAGGAATGTTAGCAAGGTGGTTTGTACCTTTGAGACTGTTTCACACCAGCAAAGACATCGTATCAGTAATTGGCTTTGCATTTCTTGCTCAAAGTACTGAAGTAAATCCCGAATCAAACATTGCATTGAGGTGTGCAACACAGTTAAATCAAATTCAGAAATGATACTTTAACAGAATGACACGAATATGAAACAAAGGAAGATGAATATTACTTTAGTATAACAGGCAGTATATAAACAAATATCAGGTAAGTTGCAATTAATTCTACAGTATCTACAATCTTATCCCAAATAGTGAAAGAATTAATCTGAAAGCTAAAGAATCTGTGACTCTTCCTGATGCAAATTCTTTTATTCATCTGAAACAAGTTAATTTTTATATATAATGTACCATTATATGTACTGAGTATTATTTTTGAATCAGCATTTGAGTATTTAAAGTATTACTACATGTAAATATCACAAATATTCTCCTGGGGAAATGTCTCTCTCTCTATGTATGCTTATGTGCATATGCAATGCAGAATGTAAAATAAAAGTTGTTTCAAACATATGATACATGCACCACTAAACAAGATTAAATATTGCTGAATAAATATTAATTAGTAAATACTGCACCAACATACAACTTTTTATGCTTGGAAATTATCTGAGCATGCAACCCTTCAAGAGTATTTTTCCCCTTCTATCTACCAATAGTCAAATATCTAAATCTCTTCCCAACTCACCATATACACCATATATGCAGTTCTATATATATATAGCATAGAGCAGTCCTGAGATACAGTCACTTGCATAACAAATTCAAGGTTTTTAAACATTTTCTAAACATTTACATCGGGAAGCAAAGAATGCGAATCAGTCTATTCTTACACTGACTTACAATTTCCAAAGGTTGTACATTCGTGTTAAAAATTACTTTGCAAACGTTTCTTAAAGCAAACCCCATAGTCTAAACAGCATGCTTTTGTTTACGGTACTGCAACAGTTGCAGTGCTTGCTTAGCAAAAATTTCACTTCTAAAAGGACCCTAGTGTTTGCTACTGGCAAAGGAGTACCTGAAAAACATGCAGTGAGAGAGTCTTGCTAAAACTGTAATTCCCTGGGTGACAGGGAAAAGTGCTTTAGAAATTAAAGAAACATGACAACTTACAAATGACACAGTTTCCTACTTAAGTATCTTCAGTAGAACTTCTAGTTCCCTCTTACTGAACAAACCTCAAGAAATTTTTTTCTCTTAGATTTTGACAAAAGTAACCAAATGCCCAGCATCTCCCACAGACAGATAAAATCCTCCTTTCCAGGTGCAAGAGAAAGCGTCACGTACCATTGACACATTCAAAGACATCACAGCACTTGCCAGGTGTTCCATCTCCACGCGAGACTATCTGGGGAATGGAGCCTGCCTCGCACATGGGGAAACCACATAAACCAGAGAGACACTCGCATCTGAAACCAAAGAATAGTAAGGAAAACCCCATAAATAAATGAAGCCACGTATAAGGGGAAAGAATAAGCAAGAGGAAAACAGAAAGCTAGAGCACAAGTTCCAGTATTAGCATATTCATATCTTAGAATCATCTTTTATTAACCCAACAACTGAGATAGCTTATCAACCTCAAGGTTTTTTTTAACCATCTGAACTCTTGTTTGCTGGTCAAGCAAACAAGAAGGTGGTACTGTGCAACATCAACACTTYTCTAGTGCTGTATGTAAAAACGTAGAAAACTGTAGTTCCAGATTGTTTGAAAATAACTGTATTCTCCAGACTTGCAAAATTAGGCTTCTCCTCCAATTCTCTCTGAAAAATCAAAATTGGTGAAACACTAATAGCAGTAACTGCACCCATTCATTAGAAGAGTGTTCTCTCATTAGGAAACCACATTATACCCAGTTCTCTACACGGAATAATTAAAGAGAAAGGAAGACCATGCAGAATCATTAAATCTAAGCCAAATGAAAATAATTGCAGGTTCTCTTTTGGGTTTTGATGGTGCTGCCCTCAGTTTGTGGAGGGGCAACCAATTACATAAGGTGCAAAATAACGTGGGAGGCTAGGTATATTAAATACTGTGGTTAGTTTTAGAGATTGGATCATTCTAAAAAGAGTATTTTCTCCATGTAAGTAGTATTTATTTGCTTATTTAAGAAAACAGCCTAAAGAACTGGAAGACATAAAATGTAGATAAACAATAGTCACGTTTGTTTCCAGATTCTTTGCTTTATGATTAACATAATAGTTTAAAAGTCAAACACTTAAGACTTTTAATAAGTTTACATTTAACAGAGTTCTTGCCCCAAACAACGGGCACATTATAGGGATGAGCAGCAATGATTCAATAAAATGCAAGACAAAACAAACAAACAGAAATATGCAAATATCATAGCTGAGAAACTTCATGGAATAGCACTTAAATTTTTCAATTGCAAAACACAGATTTTTTTGTAAAAAAATTTGTAGATTAATTTAGCATACTACAAATACACATGAATTTCAAAAGGAAAAGAACTCAGCAGAAGATTCTGTAATTATGAGTTAAAGAAATGAAACTAAGAACTTGTTAATGACTATTTCAAATATTTTAAGTATTCCAAGACAACCCCCACATTAAACCACACATTAGTAAGAAGCATCATCAGCGCTTAATGCGTTTGCTTATTCTTTATGTTAAAAAGCAAGAAGTTTGGTTGTCCTCTACCATGAATGTCTCCTTAATTGCTCAACAGCCATTTCATCTCAGACCAGGGTTCAATGAATAAGGAGGAGCCACCTCTCAACAGACAGGGTTTTAATATCTCTCCCTTTAACCTCATCAGTGTCAGATAATGTTGTTATATTCTCCACTGTAAGGTATGACTCAAAAGGAAAATTGCAAGAAGAAAAACAAGTCAAGTCAAGGAATCTCACAGAACCTTTATTATACTATCTGAAAAGGATTCTTAAAATCTTGCATTACAGCAGCATGTTACTATAAGGGGATAAATGAGTCCTTGAAAAAACAGTATTAATTATATCACATTTCACAAATAACGTTAAATATGTCAAGATAAAGTGAAGCAATTTAACTCTATGTGCACATATATGCTACAGCATAGTGACAGTTTTAAAACCAGCATTTCAAGAATTTTTTTGATAACATTGTTCTTACTATAACAGTAAAGGATAATGAACTAAACCGACAAAAAAGTAAGAGTACAGAAGCCAAAGTTTTATTTATCATACCTTTGCTTTTGACATTTTCTTCTCAACTTAATTGTAAATACAAAAAAAAAAGGGGGGGGGRATCTAATTATTTTCTTTACTGTATGCCCTTTGCCTTCAGAGATGTAGAAGGGGAAAAAGCATTATGGCTTCTACTACACGGGATCAAAAAACCCAAAGGATTTGTGACAGCAGCTTCCCTTTAAGATGACTCTCTAAGTAACCTTGCAGAATTCTGTACTAATATCTCAACTTTTGCTGCCCCAATAAAAGGAAGATACTTGGTGGGGGTGGGGAAGAGAGAAAGAAAAAAGATGACCTCTAGCAATCAGCAAAAAAGAACAATTAGCACTGTCAGGTTCAAGGAATTTGTACCTTAACCCATCTAGCAGACATTACTTTGGAAGATGCTTTTCCCTTGTGAGAAGAATGAAACACAGAAATAAGCGCCTATATATTACTAAAGAAGAAAGAAAAAAATCTTTTAAAACATATGTAACAAAAAAAGTACAGACACAATCTGAAAGCAGTATTAAGATAAAAATACTAGGTTTCACTTCAACCACCCTATATTCAACACCCAGATAACCTCTGGGAAAATAAGTAGATCAAACTTCCTGAAAATTCACATGTCTTTCACAGAGAAAATGGCACATGTGATGGAAATATAGTTGTGGACCTTGATTTTCCAAGTCTCATGAGCTGAAATTACCACTCTTAGTTTTATTGCCTTCACAATAAGCTTTTTCAGACATGCCTGTATCTTCTCTATTTTTTTGCCTCACATTCATTATCATTGATGACTTGAGTTGCAGGAGAATATTAAATGATTAGATTAATAACTTGTACTTTTCCCCTCTCATTTTCTTCCCAGTCAACTGCTTAAAAAAAAAACCAAATCAAACCTAAACAAAACAAAACACAAAACCAAACAACAAAAAATATGAATCACCAGACTAAATAACTTAAGATAGGACAATCTTCCAGAAGAAAGGCTGAAAAAGATGCTTAAAAGACTGGTGGGAGCCAATGTTCCTTTCTGCAGAAAAGACTCCCTTCTCATTTAGAGTAATCAAAGCTTCGCATACTCATTCACAGTGTAAGCAAACAAAACCCCATGCTCCAAAATTTTATGAATTGACTTCCCATTTGTTAAAAAATAATCCATGCATAAGAGAATGTCAAAGTAGCAAATGGTCTCAGATGGACTTTTAAATAGTCTGCATTCTTTTCAGCCAGCTCTGCTAGGAAAACCTTTGACCATTGTTCAGGCTATTAGCATGGAAAACATTGTTTTGGAGACAGAAGTCTTTCAGGAAGAAGCCCAAGGAATTCTGGTAGCCGAGCACGGCTGACGCACTGCCAAAACAACAACATCTGGAAATTCGGAATAAGTGATCCAGTTCTCAGTAAGAGAGCAAAATGAGCTTTATAGTACTAGATTWTTCTGAAGAGCCTTTTGGAGCAGAGGGACAAATGGAAGAGAAGTTGTAGTCCAGCTCTGTGCTCTATTGCAGGCAGCTATCCACCTGCAGGGTGTATCTTGGCCTTGGTATTGAGCATTAGGTTTGAAGAAGTTTAGCAGGCCAGATTGTGATAAGCCTGTTGCTAGTGGCTATGGTCCTTCTCGAAGTAATTTCTATAAAATTTAGCAGTCCAGACTGCTGATCAGTAAAGGCACAATGCTGCTTCTGAGCTGCTCCCTCTATAACCATAACTTGCCTAAGGAAAACAGATACAGCAGAAGTTACTACAAGGAAACCTTCACAGAGAGAAGACAACTTTATACGTTGCCTTCTCTCTTTACACAGCCTGCAGCGACACCACTGCAACATCAAATAGCACAGTGGCATCAAAAAGTTCCAAAATTAAAGGGAGGTCAGTACTTGAGGTACCGAGAAGTTGGCACTCAGTATCTCCCCATCACACACCTTATTAGCAAAGGCTCTAAGGAAACATGTCTCTTGGGATGTTATACCGTAACAGCACTCAAGTCAAGTCAAGAAGAACATGTCCTTTTAACAAGGAAGAACAGTCCTGAAAGAGAGTACAGAGTCCCCTAACAAGAGGACCCAGAAAGAAAAAAAAAAAAAAAGAAGAATCAAACAGTCATGCAAGAGACTTCATGGAGTGCAGCCTGAAAAGGTGGTGGGATGGCCTGGAAGGAACCAAGAATCCCAAGTAAGAAGTCAGCTGTACTGAAATTTTGAAAATACAGAATCAACCTGACTGGTAAGAGGAATTGTCTCCAGTTCTTGAGGTTCAAAAAGAAAAAAAGTACTAACAACAATAATCCTAGAAATTTCAACAACTGAGCAAGGGAAACTTCAGTATACAAAGAACCAGAAAGAAGACTATGTTCATTAACCAGTGCTTGAGGAAGGTAACTGCTTCAGTAATATAAATGGTCTGATTTTTAATTTCAGTTTTTAAGTTCTTCAAAACAGAAATAATTTCATTACTCGTTTCTTTTATGTTTGAGGGCTTAGTGGTTGGGTTTTTTTGTTTGGTTGGTCAGTTGTATTTTTTGCTTTTATATAATTTTCCTTCTTCCTTTATGTCACCAAAAGTGCAAAAAGGAAAAGGAAGAAGAAAAAAATAAATCAAACAGAATACTTGTAAATGACAATTTTTATTTAAAATCTAATTATCTTGGTTCATTTACTTCTGTTATTAAACAGATGAAAAGAGAGAAGGGCTTGGTAAGCCTCAGAAAAGCTGTTTTGATGGTAGGATCAAGAATTCCCCAGGCACAAGGCATAATAGCTTTGAAAATAAGAACAGGCACCCTGGAAAAAAGATTTAGTACCAGTGAATGGGAAGGTTGGGGCGGGGGTGTGTTGAGGAGAGGGATATTTATTTTGAGGATCAAAACAAAATTAAGTCTGAAGCACTGAGACTAGAGAAAAGCATTCTTGAAACATACATCACATTCCTGTGGAGATTTTATCACGGTCCTTCTTTTTTTCCTTGCAGGAATCTAATACAATTTGCATTAACGTTATTAGCACTTGTGTTACCTAAATGTAGTAGAGAAAACTCCCACAGATCTGTTAATAATATAAACACTTAAGGATACTGTAAAATAAGGAGTTTTCAGAAGAGAACTCCCAGTATTATGAAAGCTTGATGAACTAGTGGCAAGGAAAAGAGATTAAATGCAAGACCCTCCCTATCATCAAGCATAGGGTATAAGAGATGACAATACCTCCTTATCATCAAGCATAGGGTATAAGAGATGACAATACAGCAAAATGAAATATTAACATAGCAATCTCATGAAATCGGCGAAGGATTATGTCTGTGTTACTTACACTTGAAGCCACGTCGTGAGTTAAGTAGGCAAGATGATGAGTTTTAAACTGGTCAAGCTACAGCTTAAGGAATCAACCAAATGCTAGCCTTCAAAAAGATAAACTCCAGTCCTACACAGAAAGTGACACTGCAGGCAAAGATGAAGCCATTGGGACACCTCCACCCGAGAAGTTCACCTAGAATTTTCCTAAATCTTCAGACATACAGACTGGAGAGTTTTTGCCCACAAGTTCAGGGTCACTGTTTTACACATTTTGCATTTTCAGTTTTAAAGATATGATCAAGCAAGTCACTAATGAAAATACTCCTTTTTCCCGGAAAGCTTTTAGGGTTTTATTTTGGAGAATCAATAATAAACCTGTAGAAAGAGATGGCAGAAGAACTGTGGAAGTTGCATGTAACACTTATTATCGGACCATTTCCAAATACTCAAAAGTTTTGCATCACTTGTATATGAATTAAGTGACTCATATGGAAGTTCTTCCTATTCTAATTCTCCAGGGGGTTTACTTATCAAGAAATCAAAGCCAGTGTGCTCCCAAGTAAGAATTCCTTTCTAAAATTCTCRATATTGTTACAAACAGATACCAAATATAATAGTGCATTTTTCCATGAGTATAGTAATCTTTATACACAGGGGACATTTAAATATTACAAAAGGCAACTATCTAGCTTTTAATTAAAGATGCTGTGAAAGGGAACGGTTTTTGCGCATGTTTTGCATATTCTTAGCGTTAGGAAATAGCAAACAGATGCTAAGCAAGGGAAAAAGCCGTAAAATCAGCATTCACATCAAGTAGATTACCATCTTTCCAAGTCCTATTGGAATCCAAAGAGTTCATTTCACTAAAAGACTTGATTTCATCCTTTGACTAATGTTAAATCAACTGGCCTGTTTCCAAGAGGGATGAGACAGGAAAAGACGACAGTCACAAAAGAGTCATGCCATGGAACCAGTACGGATACAACCACTGGCCAAGTGCACTGACTTTTCAAGTGCACTGATTTTTTCAAGTACACTGATATATGTATAGACCCTTTTGAATTCATCAGTATATGAAATAAGACACAATATAAACCAGTCCAACCCTGCATTTTTCTCATATTTTGCCGTACCAGCTTATGTTTTTCTCTGTTGAGTATCTCTTCGTTTTTTACCACTATGTACCTCAGTTACTCTTTCCCTAGGTTTATCAGCCTCACCCTTCATAATATAACAAACATTTCAAAACCAAAGATAAGATATTAGTTAAGATGTTATACAAATGTTAGTTATCTGGTATTATAAGAATCTATTTCTTTTCTTATTTCACTACTTTTTAATGAGGAATTATAAATATCTGATCCTCTTACAAATAAAACACAATTCCTAAGGACTTCAGGTCAAAAAAATCACTTACAAATAATAGTTTTATAAGTAATTCACTAACTTCAATATTCCTGTAACTCCAAACTTTCTTATTCCTGAATGACATATCTCCCTCAAACTAAGCCATTAGGGACTCAACATAAGCAAACCAAAAAACCTGAGAAACAACAACCAAAAAAGCAAAAAACCCACCAATCTCCCCAAAACACATTATTTTTTAATTTATCTGATTGTTTCATTTTATGTCCACTCTTTCTTCTTTGAAAGAAAAAAAACCCCAGTAATTATTCCACATTTAGCTTTTCCATGCCATTCGTGGTATTAAACACCTTTCTCATACCCCTGAAGGCAATTCTGTACAAGTTTAGGAAGGATAAATTGACTAAGACTCTGTTTGAGGACTGTTCCATGCTGTTTTCATGTGAGAGAGGCCAGAAAGCAAACTGTCCAGAGGGGCAAATATGACCTTCTTAAAAAATATGACAAACCATTAGATGATTATTTAGCTTCTGAATTTATTCCATTATGGACTAAATTTAAAAACGAGGCCAGAAGATTGCTCCAGAATCCCAGTGTTTCTGAAACCAAACAACTCCATTCAATTAATGAAACCTTTTCCATGTAGTGGGAACCATGTATGCAAGAACTGTAACCCTTTTCTAGAAACAAGATTCTTAAAATTCCACCAATGACATTTCAAGGAAGAGTAGTGAGAAAATAGTTATTATTTTAAAACCGTCCACAACGTTCAGTTCCACTTTTTAAATATTCAATAATTTAAGAAGGAAAAAAGGAAGCAGTGATCTGTGGCTGCTGAAGTCCGACACAGTATTTCCTGCTATGTTCTAGAGGAAACACAACTTCAAACTCTTTTGATATAACCTCAATAATGTTGATATTATCATCTGCTCCGAGTACTGTTGGAAACTGCTGGGAAATTCTCATGTCTACTTCCCTTCTAAAATACAAATATCCAAGTGATAATTCTATTGCTTTATTATGTATATGGGTCTCCCTAGGCATCTGAGTTTGAAGACAACTGTCAAAGACATTACTGATCTCTGTGATACAAACAGAAATTTGCCTGTTCAAGTCAGAAATTATTCTGAACTAAATCACCTATTCAATTTCCAAACAAGTTAATAGCTGATTAAATAGAAGAAATGGAACAAAATAGAGTGGTAAGTCTTGGGGAGAGGAGAGAGCGCAATATTCAGATTGATCAAGGTATACACTAATTCTTAGACTGACAAGCGAAAACAAAAATTTATACCAGAAAGATATGTCTACCAGCGTATTATAAATTGAAAGAGTTCAAACACCGGCTTGCTTGTCAAGAACGCAACAAAACCAAGTTCTATAGACACCACAATCTCATTCTACTTCCAAGCATAAAACACCATCTAAAAGGAGATACAATGAAGAGTTACTTTAATTTATCTGGGTTAAAATTTCTTCTTAAGTTTAACAGTGAAGGAGTAAACATAGTATTAACACAACACATGGTCAGATTAAAGTACTACATGTACTTTTCCATAAAAAATCATACATAAAAAAAGGAAGCTGCTTGCATAACTATGATCAATACTCTCTCCCCCTGTGCAAATGCTGGTGGTTTTTTTTTTTTTTTTGCGCTTATGGGAAATATGCTCCTTCCTTTAGGTAGCATTGTCTTGAAAGGTTTTGCAATTCAATACTTCCTAGGAGTTGGTGGAAGAGCATGGATGTGTATTTTTAGCTTATACAATACAGGTGCAAAAAGCTGATCTTATAAAAGATGCAAGCAGGGACCCCTATATTTACAACATCTTACATTTTCTTCTGCAGAAGATTCACATGCTATTTCTTCTGAAAACGTTCTCATGTTTCCTCGCTTTGTTAGAGGTCTTTGACACTCAGAAGTCAGCCATCAGGCTCCAGAAATGTCTTGTGCTTCAAGAACTTCCGTTCAAGCTTTTTTGAGATGGCTTTAAAAAAAAAAAACAAACTTATAATCTTTTTCTCATTTGTGGACTTTAGGAAAATGTGGTTGCTTGCCAAAACAACCCACATTGTGAGGCTGGACACCAAGGCAATAACTATCATTACACTGAGAACATCTAGGAATTGCTGAGGCAGCTGTAGTAAGGGAGGAAGAAGGGGATTGCCTGAACTTTGAATTCAGTGATTCATTACATCTCCTGGAAGACCAACATGGAGAACATRGACATGGAGCATGGGTCACCTATAGAAGGTCATACACATGCCCTTTTACCCTTGCTCTTTGGGGATATTCAGTACAGTGCAGTCTGTAAGCAGGACTGAATACCACTTTCTCACTTAGCAGACCTGAATGAAGGAAAATGGTTTTCCTGAGAAAAATATTTGCTGTTTCCTAACTTTTGAGGATTTATCTTTAAAGACTAAAATACATGAAAATGCCTAAACACCTATTTCCAGATATTATGAAACTTCACAAAATTGCAGTATTCTATTTAGCCTTTTCATCAACTGTTAAAACAAACAAAACCCTATTGCAAGCCTCAGCTAGACATGCAATGGGTTCAACTGGCATCAATGTAGAGCTTTCCTTCGACACAAAACCTGCCTCTTCAGTAAGCAACAGTCTCCAATTGAACACCAAGTGTTACAACACCATGGTACTGGATGGTCAGATGTACTCAAGATGGCAAAGTGGTCTGCTAGAGTTAAAGTACAGGAGAAACAACTTGAGCAAGTTGGCCATGATAGCTGTAAACCAGAGTTTCTAAGATGCTGATGAAAGAACTGAAGGCATAGCAAAGCTTCTGCAGAACGCTTAACACGCTTTTGTTAAACCTTTGGTCCACCTACCCAGGTTACTCAGAAGTCAAGCCCTGAATAGAAATCTCAGGAAGATACAGGTGCTTGGATTTGTATTTGGTCTTACCAGTTCCAGCTGAACTTTCCTTTAACAAAAACCGGGATCCACAACCACTTTCTCTTGGATACCATTTCTTGAGGATGAGATGGGTGGAGGAGAAGGATCTAAAATTCTAGAACAAATACAAGGGAGACCTCTGTATCAGCAAAAGTTGCTTAAGAGAGGTGACTGATACAGGGGGAAAAGAGAAAAAGTTACACCTCCTGAAAAATCATGACTGCCCTCTAAAGAAGGTTGGAAAAACGAAGTGGTGAATGCTGTACTGAACACCCAAACAATGTATCATAAAATTAAGGTCTTCCAAAGACAGGAAGACCTAAGAAAAGAATCTAGACAAACATGCAAGAATCATGTCATATTTTGATAAGGAACGACATAGAAGACATCTGGCCCAGCCAAGCAGCTAAGAAGAATGAACAGAAAGGGTGTTCTCTACCCCTCCTATTGAGTGGGATAGATGCAAAGGTAATCAGGGAGTCAGAGGCCACCTCTACAGATGCTATCAGAAGAAAAACATTATCCAACTAGCTGTGTGGGTACTCTCAAATATAATGCAAATATAAATTTGTAATAACTTAGAAGAGAAATTACAACTACAGATTTCCCAGTGACGATTCTGGTGGCTGCCATAAAATGAGAAGAACAGAACTGTGCTGGTTTATGTGTAGCTGCCACTAGGATTGCCTAGACACTGGTGTAACATGAAATACAGAATATTGGCTGGTAGGTTTAATGCCATGACAGGTTGTGGACACAATAGATGATACAATGACAACAGGTCCAAGTGTCATGAAAGAGGATAAAGTACATTAAAAGCAATTGCTTACTGGGCAAAGTAATCTGGAAGGATAACAAAATCATAAATATATTTAAATGACCTCTGAAAGGGTGTGATTTTTGCATAAACAGCTGCCACAGGACCTCTCTTTCAGTTCACTAACATGAAAAGACAGCATGGTTGACTTAACTGATATCTACAAGTTTTCTGAAAAATAAAAGTGAAACTGCCAATGATGAATTTCTCAAGTGGCATCTCTATTGTGCCTAAGACAGCACAAAGTTCTATTAGAAACAAAAGCCTACAAATAATAAAACAGGCAATTTCTTCCTTTGGAACCAAAAACAATTCAGTAATGGTATACAAAATTTAGAGACTCTAATATAAACTGCTACTATTCATTAATGTCTTCAGAACTGCTAAATAAAGGACACTCATGTTAAAAATGTTTTACTACAGGGCAGATGCAAAATAGTGTTTTCTTAATTTAATAGATAATTCTTGAAGTGAAACGTTTTTGTAAATTTACTCTTTTTCCTACTATTTCATCCCTTGAAAGGTAATTTTACTTAATTAAATATGATAATAAAATCTAGTTTTGTACTGTTTTAAGTTGTATTCAATTTCTATCCAAATACAGCTTAACATAAACCTTAGGTAAATAAATGATTTGCTACTACATCAAAGTACTACTCATTTTCTTGAGCTGTATAAAAATGTAAGGATTTAGGAATTGGGGGCGGGGGGGGCGGAGCGGTGCGGAGCTGGGCTGTTTTCTACGTAAAGCTTTATGCTTGGGGAAACAAAATGCACATATAATTTGCCCCTCTGACCCTCCAACAGGACTGAGTAGGTGATTACAGTGTAAAACAAGATTTTACCATACTGTCCAGAGAACTAACACTTTTGCTGGTCAAGTACATATCACTTTACCACACTGCAGACCAAACTGTGGCATTGCCATTCACAGCAGCCCCAGACTGAGACATTTTAGCCACATATAAAGAAAAACCAACAGGGAAAAGACTATTCAAACAAGGAAAAAAGTTCTATGACTAATTCATTTAAGAAACTTTTTCAGAGGTTTTCTTCTAAACAATAAACCTATAATCCTACTCCTCCACGCTACTCGAGCCAATGGAGAGTTTTGCATTTGCAGCACCATCCAGCTATCTGTAACTAAGCAATAGTGAAATGGTCTGATTCAGAGAGTCTTCATTCGCTCATCCCTCAAGCCCAAGTCTTTAGGGCTCCAATCTTGCAAGACTGTATCTATAAAAAGCTCTTCTTCACTTTTCTGACACATGAAATAGTCATTGTGACTTGTATTCCTGTTTCATTTAGATTTGTTAAACAGTTCACTGCTCTTAAAGTTTCTGTCTCTCTGTAGCTTGTTATCTGCTTCTGTTATGCTTCATTTACATTTGTTTTTTCCCTCCTCCTCCCACCACAACCACCTTGAAACTGCTTTTTTAAAGCTAAGACTCAGATACAAAATAAACTACTGGAGATTTTGATGGATAAACACATATCAATTATTTCTGAACTTTTTCCAATCCAGAACATATTCAGGCTTATGGTGTGAGCTTTTTAAATAAGTATGTCAAGTAAACTTATTATTGGGATATAGTGAACATACTCCTGGATGCTTCTCTCCTCCCAGAAGGATATTATATCCTATATTATCAGCAAAATATTCAAGCCAGCATGTGCACGCTGCAAGAGTTCACCTCAGGAGGTAAAGGACCACGACGCTGACTTACCGGGACTGATTCACCTCCAAAATCCAGGGGAGGAGGGGTGTGGGAAATGTTTTTCTTCAATGTTAAGTAGTTTGGGGAAGGGGTTACATTTCCATTTTGTAAAAGTAAACCCTGTGAGACATTATTAATTAAAAAGCCCTATTATTTTTTTAAAAGCTAGAATCCAATACAAGGAAAAGGATTGGTGACTACAGAAGACAGAAATTGAGAAAGAAGGTGTTCTGATGGTCAGATTTTTAAGGCAAGCTTCGTATCTTCAGAAGACAAAATCAAGTTTCATAAAACTGTCCCTGTCAAAGCAACATCGGTTGCTTTTAGCTGTAATTGCATCCTTTAATCCTTCTCAATTCAATCCTCCATCAGTTTCCCCACTATTTTTCTCAGAAATGACATCAAGATAACCAGGCTTTAATTACTTAGTTTTTGTTCTTTTTAATATTGGCACAGTACTAATATCTTTCTGGTTCTCAAGAATTTTCTCCATTTATCTGGTTTTCTTAAAAGACTGACCGAGAACAGCTGAAAAAAAAGATCTCCATGATAACAGCGCACTGAATGAATATTGAAGTTCCAAGATTTGTAACAGGTGACAGCAGGGAGAATAGAAACTGCAGCAAGGGAAAAGACTATACTTAGATTACATGAAGGGGAAAGAGCACAGAAGCAGGGGGATAAAACTAGAGCAAGAAGAAGAGACCCAGTAAAGACTAAATTTACAAATGATTCTAATAAACAGAACAGCCAGGAAGAAAAAAAGATAATCCAAAAATAATTGGTGCAAAGCTATCCAAACATGCCGTTTACTCCTTTGTATATAATCCTATGAAAAATGTACAAAACCATGTAAGCAATACAGATATAAGCCAACACTAATCACTGACATCAGCTCCTGTTGTTACAGCCCATTCTTCATAGATAAAAAATTAAACAGATATTGATAAGGATTTTTACACTTACAAAAAAATTCTCAAAGGGATCTGAAAATCTGAAGAAAATTCATTCACAAGAGAAAAACTGGATACATCTGAAGATAATGAATTCTGTACACTTCATGTTGATCATCCCTTCATTTAACTTCGTAACAGAAGAAGACAAACTTACATTAACAAAACTGTGATAACATGTTCTCTGTAAGAGCTCTAATACATTTTCATTTGATAAGCTCCTCGGAGAAGAGAGCATCTTTATCAAAACCAGAGACAGACATTTAGCTTTCCTAACATAATAGCTAGAAATTTAAGGTAAGTGTTTCATGACAGTCTGATTAAAGCTGAAGCAACTGGTATTTTGCTATTAATGCCAAATCAGTAGGCTGTTCTGTTTGCAGTATTGCATTAGAAATCAGTGTGAAACTAAATGTAACCTCTGAATGCAAGTATAAGAACTTACGGTATCAGAGATTTGTTTACTATTCCCACTTTTCCCCTGGCATTGCTAGAGGAGTTTTCAATATTATGAATATGCATTCAAGAGCTCGCTCATGAAACAAATGCCAACTTAACACCAGACTTAAGGATCTCTGTTTTCCTAGCATATTACATACAAGAAACCAGCCAAGAACAAGATGTGGGACAGAAGTCCATCTGGTCCTGCTGTATGTGAAGTTGTCAGCTACTTGTTAACGGTCAGTGACATGCCATCCATCCTTAACCGTGAGACTCTCCTTGATGCCTCTCCAGTTCTGCTGGTATTAAGCCTTTATTTTAGTGGCAGTAAATGAAACAAATAATTGTAATTTCTTGAAAAAGTCCATAATCGTAACAAAAGTAGTTTCATGAAGTCTGAAGACTATGACCTTATGAAACACTACCTCTTTGCTTTTAATAAATTATTCTCAAATGTACATTAAAACATACAGTGCCACTTCTTTTGAACTTAATTCTAATGATTAAAAAGAGATACGATATGGATTTAGGTGATTCTAAACTGAATCACAGGTAATGCAATGTTAGTATTTCATAATGAGTTTAGTAAGAAATTCCAGAATTAAGGAAAAACATCCCTTTTCCCAGTGTAGAGTCATTCATCCACAAATCTGCACTTTGACTTTTTCTGTAGTTTTGAAATGCAAGTCTCATGTGGGGTAGAGATCCTGGCTTCAAATATAAAGCTCCAATGTTTCCTCAAATCTGAGGAAACATTGAACCTGAATTTAAATAGTTTGACTTTCATGTTCCAAGTAACTGAACTTAGTTTCCCTTTCTGCTCTCTCTCTTTTCATACATAWACTTCCCTTCCCTCTAACCTTCATCTAATCTTTCTTTTCTGATTATGCCCATGTCTGTGTTCCTTTATTCCCCCCTTCAAGTAATATCTTTACCTACAGTACATGAATGACAACTATGGCACTGTCTTCTTTAAGAAGCACAGCAGTGTATTAAAATCTAAATAAATAAATACATTTCTAGCAGGCATACAACATGTAAAGCACCTATATGATCTTATTGCTGCCAGATTCAGCTTTTCTTCTTTCCTTCTCATCTGCTCTATTAAAAAGTGCATTATTGCTTTGTCTGAATTAAGGAAATAAAAAAAAATCTAGCAACCCACATAAGTATATACAGCAACATAGACTGAGCCACAAAATTAAAAATGGAGGAGTATAAGACTCCTCCATTTCAACCTGCCTGCAGACTTAGGACTAGGTTATGCTAATTATGTTTTTTTGCAGTTCTACACATCAAGGAGGACAGAGATATTAACACAAAACCCCCTCAGAAATCCCGACCCGATCACAAGACTCCAGGAGCTAAGAACTCATCTATCCCAGCTCTGATCCCTTGTTAAACTCTGATATCAGTAGTGCACAGCAATCTGATTTCCAAGAGGTTTCAGTGCAATTCACAATTATCTAATAATTCACACACACTAAAACTGCTTGTATAATTGGGGTCTTTGTGCACAGGAGATGGGAATACTGGTTTTGTCACTTAAGTACCATGCACATGTACAAGTACATTTCAGACATCAGTTACAGTTAACACACAGCAAACCAACTGGTTTTATTTTTAAACATTATCGAAGAAAGAGAAAGACTCTTTCAAGGACATGTTTGGTCTAGGTGTTTTATTTAAGATCAGTTCCGTTGGGTGTGCTAGAAATAGAAAATATTTCCAACTGGTCATTTTGCTGAAGTAAATGAAGTTTTACTTTCTCGGTACTCTACGTTCCCTGATAGAAGGAACACTGAAGTTATCATCTACAAAGAATAAAGTGGGTATTTTTCATTCCCTCCACCCAAGCAATAGAAAAATCAAACCACAACTTACATTAGGCTGCACAAAAATAGAACACAATTTTACTTTTGGGAAACAAAAATAATTTGGCCTATTTATCACTTTTTAATCCAGCAAATTGAAACAAATTTGGAAGTAAAAATCTACCATTAATCTAAGTTTTCTATTGTGTCAAGGTTTCTGAGTGTTAATCTAAACTAGAAATTTATGAAATTTTAATCTGAGATTGCTTCTTTGAATCTGAGATTGCTTCTTTGACTTTATAATCTATCTTTCCGAATACGGTCCTTAGTAGCATTTTATTCTAGATGTCTTGAACATGCAGATCTGTACTGGCAGCAACGCCAGTACAATGACTAGTTAAAATCTACAGCCTCCTGTGCAATCCCAACTAGGCAGGTCAGCTCTCAACTAATATGAAATTATTGTAATTCCTAGGAAGGTTAGTGAGAGTATGTTGAAGAATAAAGGGAGGATACTGAGAACCCATACCATGTTCTGGTCCAAAATTCAGAAAACAAAAAAAGAAAAGAAAACAACTCCTCCGAATGAAAGAACATTTGTAGCATTCACTGAATAAGGATAATAAGTATTTTTTAAATAGCAGACTACTATGTGTATTCTACAATTACAAATAAAATTTGTCACATTTAGAAATGTATTTTCAAATTTTTATAGACAGGATTACTGCACTACATGAAGTTCTTCACATCTCTTTTCCTGTCTTTTTTTTTTTTTTTTTTTTTTTTAAAATAGATATATTTTTAACTCTCCATGCAATAAGAGACCCTCATATTTCATGGAAACAACAGTTTCAAAGAAGTCACTACATTAAATGTGTATGCAAAGGGCACCCAACAGGGAAGATCCCTGACTCATTGTGCCACCTTTGCCATTTTCTACCTTCTGAATTCTTTGCAAGTTTATCACTCCTTTACAATCTCACAAGGGGTTGAGAATATGACAATATTGTATGGTGCGAGGACCTTCATACCAAATAAACCCACTAGTTACATCTACAAGAAATACTTTCTTTTTTGTGTAAAATATTTTAAGTGATGGTACTTTTTGCTTGAATTCATATTTATTGGGCATATTGCTGAATCAGGTTTTGGGAATTCTGTTGTAAAAACAGAAGCTGAAACAGCGGTGCAGAATTTTGGAACAAAACCAACTCCAAATTGTCTTATTTTTCTGAATTGTGATAAATTATACCTATTTGAACAACAGAAGTAAAATGGAAGCATGTACTTGAAACTTCTGTTTCCCTACAGTTCCAGATAGCCACCATCTTTCAGCTTCTTACAGTGGTCTTCCACATACAAAAAATAGCTTTTTTTCTTTAACTAGGTGAGATTTTTCTCTGGCATTTCTGCCACCTCCATTATTTAATTCCTTACCATCATCAAAGACCTTCAAATGTTTCTCAAAAGAATTTATTTTTGTAAAATTAATTGAAGACATTGAAAATCAATCTAGAGGCACAAACCCCTCAAAATAATTTTAGCAAAAATCAGCTTCATGCATTTGCACTGAGAAGAATTTTCGTCTGCTTCGAAAAGACAGATTTCATATTTCTATCAGCCTGATATACCTTTAACCTACTTCATGTATCTTTTATTCTGTATTAACATTTACTGCAACAGAAGTTTGCATTATTATCCTGTATTTATAGTACTTGAACTGTAGAGAACAAGTTAAAAATACTCAGCCATCAAGACACCAACCTTGTGGGCAGGGTACAGCAGCCATCAGCCGTCAGCCTGACTTGGGTTTCATAGCTATCCAGTGGGCAAACAACTTGTTGAACAGGAGGACATTCGACTGTGCTGCAATCCACACTGAACACTATGGAGGAAGGGGAGAAGAAAATTCCTTTTACTCAAGCTTTAGAAGCTTTTTGCAAATTATTTCATCATAAGCAACAAGTTATGCATCAGCCTTTTAATTTGAGTCAGAAAAACTATCTCATGAATGCATGCTCAGTAGGTAACATTATAAAAAGACTTCCATTCTCTTTAAGATTCACTTTTTAAAATTATTGATTCAGGAAGCAACTGAACTAATATTAGTTAATAAAAAATTTATAAAAGAAGTGAGACAGGCAACCTTAAACAATCATTACACCTGTGAATAATATTTGTTACTAGAAATATACTAGGTTACTGAGAATAAATTTTCCCCACAGCTTTTAAAACAGTAAACAATTCATTGTTTAATTTTTTCCTGATTAAAGTCTGTTTAAAGAGTAAAATACCTGGGTTATAGGAAATAAAAAGAAATATTGAAGATACACTATGGATTTATGCCTGCACATGTAAACTACATTTTAAAGTATTATTCCATTAGGTTGTGTTGTTTAGATATTTATATATGGCAAAAATGAAATGCAAATTACCAAATCTATCTGCATTAATGACATGAAGAATTCCGCATAACTAGTAAGACTAACCGATGCTTTTTAGAAAGCAACAAACGCTTAGAAATGCAAAAAAAAAAAAATCAGGCTGAATATACATTTAATCCTATGAGTCATACCCAGGATCCTAAGTTGAAACACATCTTTATCTTATTTAGTCCTAAATCTCCCATGTTAACAAACAATACCAGCTCAGGCATTATCTATTTGCTATCCCTTATTATAATTATACTAAGAAAGTCCAGAATAAAACATGGTTCCCTCTTTAAAGAAGCTACCTACCAACTGAGTAGGCAGGATGAACAGAATGTTATCTGTATAAATGATATTCAGAATCTGCCTTTTTCCAGTTATTTGGGAAACAGAGCCATCTGCTAAATCAGAGCAACCTGACAAGTTCAAGAAGTTCTCACTGAGAAACGCACAAATTTAATTAAAGTCCATTTTGTGGAGCAATGCAGAAAGTTATTAAATTTAAATTGAAAGATTCCAGTTACTCATCTCGACAATGGCAATTATCAAATTAACTTTTGTATCTCTTCGTAAACATACAAAGATACCTATTTGCCTTTAAGACGGGAATACTTTATAATATTTCACTTTAAAAAGCCCTAGAGTTTTATGTTCCATTTTATGAACAAATAACACGTTTGAAACAGCTCTTCTGTAAGAAATATACATCTAGTTCCTCCATTATCACAACAGGCATTGAGAATCATGAGCTTGTCAGTATGGCCCAACGCGACCAATACAATTTGCACGAGTTTGTTGTGCCAAGTAACTACCAACGTCCAGTTTCCTGAATTTAAACTAGCAATGCTTCTACCTCCCAGGATTCAAGGTCCCCTCTGCCTCCTCCCCAGGTAAGCAGTTTGGTAAAAAACAGCCAGCGAGTTCTACCAACAAGCTGCTACTGCACAGCTATTTCTGTGTCCATCTTTCCATATACCAGTAATGACAATGAAAGAAAAAAAAAAACCGCAAGGAAACTCCCTAGTCATGCCACCGTCTCAACTAAGGTGCTCTTTCTTCCTAAATAGTTCAAATTCTTTCCATCGGTTATAGTGTGCTAGTACATGGCTCACTAATACTGAAAAGCAGCCCAAACAGTCCTTTTTTATTTAAAAAGTACAAACCTAAGAAAAATTACAAACAAACCCCAAATCAAGAGCATTCAAATAGAAAATTCTCATGTAATTAAGTGGCTGTAGTCACTCCGTGGTTCCTGTTTGATTTGACTTACCCATTTTCATTTATTTTATACTGATCTCTTACTAGTACCAGAGCGCCCTCCAATTCTTGTAAGGATTAGTAGGATTTGGTGAACAAAGGGCATGCACTGAGCTTATCCACCTCCCACAGAATTTTATAATACACACTCATACCCCACCTCAGCCTTCTCTCCAAACTGGGAGATCTTTATTATTATATTATTAGATTAATCATAGAACAGCTAAGGTTGGACGGGACCGCTGGAGGTCATCTGGCCCAGCCCCCTTTCCCAAGCCAGGCCACATAGATCTGGTTTCCCAGGACCATCCATGTCTAGATAGCTTTTGAGTATCTCCAACGATGGAGACTCTACCACCTCTGTGGGCAACCCATGCCAGTGCTCGGTCACCCTCATGGTGAAAAAGTGTTTCCTGATGTTCAAAGAGAACCTCCGTTGTTTCAGTTTGTGCTCACTGCCTCTGGTCCTGCCATTGTGCACCACCAAAAAACACCTGGCTCTGTCTTTACACCATTGCTTCAGGTATTTATATGCATTGATGAGATCCCCCTGAGCCTTCTCTTCTCCAGGCTGAACAGTCCCAGCTCCTCAGCCTTTCCTCACAAAAGAGAGATGGAGAGAGATAAGATATGAAAAATATTTGAAAAAGGGAAAAAAGTTCCTACTTTTTTTCATATTTAAATGGGTTTCTCAAACTGGAGAAAGTATTGAGCCAAACTTCCAGATAAGCTGAAAATATTGTAGGGTTACAGAACAGTCTATAATCGGATTCTTCACTTCTTAAAAAAGACATCCCCCAGATTAGCTGTACTATCGTCCTAGAAAATAAGACTGCAAACATTTGCCACTGAAATACTAGTTTTGTTTTCACATCTTACTTTGACTCCAGTAATTACAAAGTACACTTTTCATGAACAGGTTTATTATAAGTTGTTATTATATATTTTATTATAAGCTAAAAAAATTTAAAGTCCTGTCCAAAGAAAATTATTTTTGTCTATCCTAGAAACTTTAAGCTTTAAATATATAGTCTGACAAATATATATCTTCAAGAACTCATAAACATGTTGCAATTTCCTATCAGTGAAGATGCATCCGATCAACCTTTGCTCACAAGTCTTCAGGAACTTTCTCATGCACCAAATTTGTATACGGTATCGTCTGAGAGTTACTAATTTTTCTACGAGAATGTAGCAGAAACCCTACCATGGTTGCAGACCCTGACATAGTTGCTGTAATGCGCAACCTCCTTTGTAGACTACAAAGCTGAAAGTTTCTAATGATGAAACCGTTAATACCTAGGTGAAAATAACTTTATAGTAGAATAAGTTAATGCAATTATATTAAGTTTCACCCTTACATATTATGCTGGGTTTTCAAAGAATAGAATGTACAGTTCAGGGGCAAGATCTAAATAACTACCTATGCATCTAAAGGTCCAGGATCAAGGCAGTATTTGCATCTCTGATGCAACACAGTGGCTCAGCACAGGAAAGAGTTCATATTTTTCCAGAAGTCACAGCTTTCTGAGGGTCCAATACAAGGGTATACAGCCTGCTTCTACAGCAGCTAAGAAGCATCACATAACACCCTTTGCTTTCAGTTCAGATGCATTTCACCTGGTCCCTCATGAATAACAGAACGCAACATGACTACATCTGATAATGGTAGTTACACTTTCTGCTCTGAGAGAAGGTGAAAGAAAGCATGAAAGTATCTTTCCATGATAATGCATCATCCTTTTTACATTTCTTCACACTTCAGAACGTATTAAATACGACTAGAACAGTGGCGTTCCTCACCTTTCAATGCAGCTGTATCACTGTCTGAATCACTTCCTTAACTACCTTATCACAGGTATTTCCTAACATTGACCCCTGCATTTGCTGATTTTTTTTTTTCCCTCCCTCACCATCATTGTCAACTTATAAACCATTTCTCCAGCTCCATTAGAAATGTATCTGTAATTCTTCCCCACTCATTTTCTCCAGTCCTTTCCCAATCTCATCTCTTAAGTCCTCTCAACATCAGCTTCTAACAAAGCATCCAATAAAACAACACATGTACTATTTCTGTAAGCAACAGAGAATTAAAAAAAATATTATATAATGCTATTTCTCTCAATTATGTATAAAAACTTGATTTTTCTGACTCTTGCCCTTAGTGCAAGACTGTAAAAATTCCAGACCGGATTTTCAACGCCGAAGCGGTACCAGGGTAGAGCACAAGCTACTTCCCTGTGCATCATTACACACTACCTACTAAATTTTGCTGCTGATCTCAGACTTTCCATCAAGCACAGATCCCCAAAGCAAGCCAAACAATAATATTCTCTTTACAATTGTGTTTAAGCCAAGATTTGGTACCAGAAGAAAAACCTCCATTTCAGTAAGAGTAATTTTCAGGCCACGCAGGGGTGCTGGAGAAGGTGAGTGAATGAAAGCTCTGCCAGAAAGACTGCTAGAATAATGACAAAATGAGCAGTCTTTTCAACAGAGGTTCTCTCTAGCATGACAGACCATTTCCCAATGCTTTCCCAAGGATGTCAGAAACTAAGAGATGACACAACYCACCTCACCATATACAACAACAAAAGTTATCAATAAAGGTGCAACAAACATCTGTTGGATAACTGCCAAAGTAAGCTATTTACCTTTCTTTAGTTAGAAGTGGCAGCTAGAGTTCCCATCACAACTTCAGCAAAATACCTTTTAGATTGGATTTTAACTCCATCTTTAAATAAACAAACATGATTTTAAAAACATCATTGCTCATACTGTTTTAGCTTCTTAGCAAAAGAGGCACATATACTCCCACAAATCTTGTTTCAGCTTATTCTTATTTTTACTCTTAACACATTATGCAGCTCCATTTGAGACCGTTCATTCAAACTATCTTTAAGAAAAAAACCTTATTTTTGAGAATATTTTTTAAGAACTGTAACTCCCAGCTTAAAACTAAATTCAGCGCTCGTTCAGTAAATTCACTGCTCATGAATGGTCAGTTATACACAGCTCGTAGGAACTAAGTAGGTTGCTTATAGCACCAGACCACTGTTATCTCACCTCTAATCTTAGCAACCGCAGCAAAATAAAAGGGACACGACACACTTGTTCTCAGTAGGTACCACAACTGTGGTGAGATGCTTGGTGGAGCATTTAAGACCATTTAAGACAAATTAATCTGGAGGTTAATAGACAGGTATGACTAAGCTACTAAGTTTCTTCACTGTTCATTTTAACTGAATGCCAGTGCCTTTAATCATTGTATTCCTAAAGTAAAAGAGGTAGAAGAGGAAGTGGATCTCAAAATGAAACATTCTATTTTTATTCTAGCATTTAGTGTTAAGGAAACACTTCCTATTTTCCTTTCAGCAACTCAGTTGCCAATCACAGTATTTGAACATATGCAGTTCTCAGCAGAAGGCTCCAAACTCAAATGCCACTGTAAACTGGAGAGCAGTGACATCTTATTTAAGGAACAGAAATAAACACAATTTACGCTTTAATTGCGCGAACACTGCTTATTGGCATAAGGCAGCACTGCTATCACAGGAAGCAGTCCTCCCAGCGTCTGGCAATTTGTTTCCACCAGAAAGCCCTTGCTGGTGCAAAACCCCTATGGAGACTGGTTAAGCAGACACAGAGGTGCAGGAAGAGCACTCTGGTAGCAGCACTCACAGAACTAAAGTTTTTAGGTCTGTGGCGAAGCATGGAAAAGAGTTTTCTGCGTTCGACATGTAAACTCCATAGACATGCTGACRCTAGTCAGTATAATTAGTGACATCAGCCCCATAAGAAACTCTGCATGAACACTTATCTACCAGGCCTTATACGGTCCCTTGTCCCATTTTTTTCAGTAACTTGGCATTAAAAACAGAGGAAACATGAAACAGAGCACTGCTAGTTCAGTTCCCGTCCAACTCTTCTTTCCTACAATTCTTCAGGATACCAAGTCAAACTCTGAAGACACAAGGTTTATTACCAGACTTACCACAGGCTGAATAAATATTCCTGCCACGTAAGGAGCATTATCTGACTTCACTTTATGACCACTATTTCAGCAAATCCACATAGATAATTCACATAGTGTTCACACATACATAAAAACAGTTATATGCTACTACATATGCAGTAGTACATGTATATACACATAGAGAATAAATGGCATAAAACAGTGCAGGAGAGGCAGGATGGACTAGATTACCTCCAGAGTCATCTAGTCTTCCAAACTAAATTATTCTATAATTCTATAAGCCTATGAATATATAATCCTAATAAAACAAGTTGTTCTTAAACAAAGAAATTTATTTAAAACCACAGGCAGTGGTGAACATGACGGAACAGTTTAGATGGAAAAACACAGCAAGGTTCATGCTGACTTGCAAATTTAAAAATAAAATCCCTAAACTTTCTACAGGAAAGGAAGCATTGAAAAAGATTTCATTTTTTGTTTAGTCTGTAATTTTCTTCCCATATGAAGTACAAATTATGTTGTCTATACAAGTACAGTTTACACTCTGAAAATAAGGTTCCTCTGAAAACTGAAAAAAGTTCAGATTTGCAAAGATTTGCCATTAAAAAAAAAMAAACGCCTTCTGTGGTAAGTAATTTGTAGTCTACTAAGATTTGTCAACATTCACCTGCTCCTTTCCCTGTCTTCCAGCCTTGTGTTGGCTTGTTTTTCCTTTGCGATCTTCCCACTATGTCAAATGGCACGTGAAAGAAACATCTAGACCAAAGTTATAAAAGTCAACTTGGACAGCCACTGAAGTCTAACCTGACAAAAATCAGGCTATGTAGTGACTAATAATTCCGTATTAATAGCACTCCCTTTTTTCCCCTAAAGCCAAGGCACTGCAACAAGTAGAGGCCTCACTTACTCTGTAGTTTGTAGTTTAGCCATTACATCTTCCATCACCTTTCACTGTGGGGATGCACAAGAGTACCCACCTACACCCCTCAGCCTCTTAGCCACTGCCTAAGAAACACACCTTCATCATCTCCCAGGGTAGGGAAGAACTCTCTGCTTTCCCTTAGCCTCTCAATTTCTAACCCCATTGCAAAGCCCTACACTTCCCTTAAACACCATTAGTGTCCTTCCTCAATCTCTTCAAAGCCTCTGCTCTTCTACCCTCCTAACATGCATCTTCATTTTGCCAGTCCCATGTACCTTCACCTCTTAACTCCCTACAACAAAAAATACAAACTACTTCAGAAAAGAACGTACACAGAGTTACATAAATCCACCAATGGAATAAATAATCACATATTCAATTTGAAGATTCTGCAATACTAAAAAGCTGAAAACAACCTTCAAGAAGTAACCTATAAAGGTAAGTTTGGAGTAAGTTATTTGCAAACTACAAGATGGAAATGCAAATAACAGTCGGGAGGACATGAGCAAAGCTAACACTTATTTTGAGAAATAAAGAAATAATCCAAAGCCAGCAAGATAAAATTCAGTAAAGGCATACTTAAAGTACATATAGGAAGAATTAAAATGTACAAATACAGTGGTTCAGTAGAAGTCATGCTACAGAAAGATCTTGGGATCACAGAGTTTCACAAACTAAATATAACTCTTGCAAAAGAGTCAGCTCTTACTTAGAATTTTGCATGAAAGACAGAAAGTAATTATTCTACAGTATTTAGTGCTGATGAAGACTCACCCAAAACAGTAGTCTGCTTTTGGACACCACATTTTAAAGATGTGGATAAACTTAAGAAAAGTTATAGAGGGGCAATAGAACAAGGAAGTAGTCCAAGGAAACTATGCCATAAGAAATTACAGCTAATTCTGGATCAAAGACGACTAAGGCTGACAAAATGTTCCAGAGCAAAAATTATTATAAAGACTTGTTCAACAACTACTCAGGACAGAGAACAGAAAAGTTTGCTTAAATTTCCACACAGGCAGATTTGCATCGGAAATTAGGAAAAACACAAAGAGAAGCACTAGAAGATACAAAGACTGTACAGTCGTCTTCTGTGGAGGATTTAAGAAAGTGTTAAACAAGCATAGGAAAGGCACAGCTTAAGCATACTCGAACCTGTTTGCATATAAGATTTAGGATTATACAATTTTATATGCCTGCTTTCATCCCTTTATTTTTATTATTCATCTTTACCAAAGCCTGGATCAAAAAGAAGAGTGAATTACATCTTCCACTTCACTGAGAATATTAAATCACAAGAAAGGGTGATTCGCATTCTCATGAAATGGAAAATGGGTAAATACTGAAAATGTTGTAAAGTCTTTCACTGTGCTCCTCCAAAATCCTTTCGCTCTCCAGTTTTTAAGGGTCATCACTTGTAACCTAGAGAAATCTTAAGACAGAAACCTTAATTCCCTGTCCATGCACGATATATTCCTACTATGAAAAACCTTTGTATAATCTAATCAGTATATACAGTATGTCACTTTCACTAATAGCATCCACAGAAATGCAATATTCTCACTAGGCTACTTTTCCCTTGTTGCTCAGTTTAAATTAGCGTCTGAAGAAAAAAAGAAAGTAAAACTTACCATAATATGTCTGTCTTTCTTGTGGGTATTACCCACATATAATCATTTTAATTTTGAAGAATCAGAAGAATTTAGAGGCTATATAGGCTTTATTAGATGCAATTACATATGTTATTGTGCTTGTCAGACAGTCAGAAAAAAAATGAAAAATGGAAAAAAATCGTGTCCACTTTTACCTGGTTTACATTCATAGAGATCACAGCATTCCCCTGGCTTTCCCGATGCCTTAGAAACCAATATATTCAAATAGCCAGGTTGGCAAACCTTCCTCAAGCAGCCTGCGGGATTACACACACAACGGCTCGGGAGTGGACAGCATTCACCGGGAGGAGCATAGCCTTCAATCAAGATGGAATCTTCTGGACAGCGAGGAGAAAACTGGACTTCACATCGGGCCTTGGAGCAATCGGGTTTCTCTTCTGAAAGGGAGAGAAAAATCAGCATGCCATAAGCATCAGTAAAACACTGTACTGAAGCTGTAAAGATGAGCTCAGATAAAGCTCCCTTTCTTCTCCCTCCCCCCAAAACAATAAAAAGAAGAGGAAACCGCTGCTGCTGAACTCATTAGCAAAAATTATGGAATATGCTTAAAAAAACATCTTTGTATTTGCAAGATGGCAGGTGCGTTATGAAATATTTTACAAAAATTCTAATTTGTGCAATGTGCGTGACTGCTGAACCCACACAGCCTCAAAAAACAGCTGTGAAGCTACACATTTGGCCATGACATTAGAAAACAACTTGTCATATCATGCACAGCCTTCATGTTCACACCTACACCTTCAGTTTCCTAAGACTTTCCATTATGAGCAACCGATTTTGATTGATTTATTAAACTGAATGACCTGAACTGAGATTTCACGTATTCAAAAAGCTGGTTCAAAGTTCAACAGCTAACATATTTGGAGAGTCCATACATTAGCAGAAGAGGATTCTTCCTGTACACACTCCCAATGCTTACATTAAAAGTGTTGTTCCTATGTACTTCAGTGGCTTGAATAGTAAAAGAGAAGAGGTTTGACTAGCAGTGGCTACGGGCACTAGAGGTTTGAGGCACTGGCACATAGCAGTAAGAAAAGGAATACTGAGGAGCAAGGTCAACAAATTGGTGGGAATGGTGACAAGCTGGACAAACACTAAGATAAGACAAAGAGAGAATGAAGACATAGAAGAAGGTTCTTGGACAACTAGGTAACACTCTTCCAAAACTTGGAAAAGAAGTCAAGATTCCCTATTCTCAAAAAAATGAATCTTAATTCTGGAGAAAATGTTGTGTCATGCCCTCCAATGACTAAGCCACACTGGGAAAAATCAGACCACTGCTGTGACCAATTCACTCGGTAATGCAAACAGTGAGAAACTTGCTCGTATCCAAGAGGGTCTCACTTTTAAAAAGTGTTAAAAAACTTGTTAAAAGTTAAAAAAACTTTAACTGTTAAAAAACAATTCAAGACACTCAGAAGAGCAGTATCTTTAGGTCAATAGGACATGGAGACTTAAGTGTTTGGAGGCAACACAGAGAACCTTCCCAGGCCTGACCAGAAAACACCCCACAACAATAGAAAACCAAGACCTGAATTTATAAACTGTTTGTACCACTCCTTGGTTATTCGCAAGTGTGTAAACTAGATGGTTCTACTACAAATGTCACTATTACCCCTACAAAATTAATCAACTACTTTGCTTGTTGTCATTAAAGTTAGATGCAGGATAGTAGAAACAAGTAAAAACAACACTAACTTTATTGATCTGATGTTTAAGCTACTGCCATTTTAAAAATTAATCTCCAGTGATAATTTCAATGATTGAGTAAGACATATCAAATATGAGCATCTCTGATAAAAAGTCAAGAATATCTTCTCCAAGATTTTAGTAACTCACTGGTTTTGGAGTTACAAAAGTTACTGGATATTGTGTTTGGGTTTTTTAAACTAAAAGCAACACAGCAAATGTGTAATTCTGCTTCCAAACATACACTGAATGTCAATAACAGCAGTATTTTTTTTTTTCCAGAGGATTATTTTTACACTTAATTTTAGTATATTCTTTGGAATTCTAAGTCATATTGAAGAATCAAAGCAGTATTGCTTGTCTACATGGTTGATTTGCTAACTGTGCTTTAGTTTCATTTAAACTTAGAAGGATATAATGCCTAGACATACAAGTGCTTAGAAAGATATTAATCTAAGTCTTAGCATTAGTAATTGCAAATTTATTTATGAATATAAACATTTGCCTCAATTTTAGTTTAACAAAATTTTAGTTTAGCAAATCAGAATCAAAAAATAATTACACTTATTTCCTTCATGTACAAGTATTTTGTATTTTTTCTTACAAGCAACAGAGATTACTAACTTAAATGCAATACTAGATAGCGTCGTAACTCCTTTCTTACAGTTAAAACCCCCACTATTTCCATCTATCTTTAAAATAGCCTAGGCTAGATATGTACTTTGCCTAGAATTTTAAATAACATTTGTAAGACCAATTTTTTTTAAACCTACGCTTATGTTTAAGTCCTTATSTGCTTTATTAAACACATTGTTCAGACTGAACATTACTGGTTACAGAGATTCACTGCAGAAAGTTGTATAAATAATAGATAACATACTAGTTTCAGTATTTTATTGATATTCTTTAGTTTATGGATATAATAAAAGGCTTGACATTTCAGCTTTTAAAAATCTTTTCATTTTCCACTGCATGTTGTTCAATTGTGCACAGAGAAGTGATAGAGCAGTAGTGCAGTAGCAGCCCTTGAAGTTCATGCTCATGATAGACCTTTAAATTCACACTGTTCATTACTTGATCTACCCTAGCATTATGCATCCAGCGATCTTCTGATTTCCATGACTAACAGAGAATCCCATCCTCATGCAGTCTCTCTTGTGAAAAGACTTCGTATAATACATATTTTAAAAAGTTTACCTACTATTTTTACTTGACTGCTTTTACATACATACATATATCTGTATCAAGATAAGTGTGTCCTTAAGGACTGTTTCTATTTGACCAATTTAAACCAACTTTCAGAAATGCAAGGTTTGTCAGAAATGCATGTCAAACTGTTGGGATTCAGACTATTCAGGACTCTAGATATATTTATTGCGAAGACTAATGCAAAGCCTACTGTTGGAGTTGATAACATCACCTAGCAAAAATATGAAGAAAACAAGGATATGTCACTATCAGCATGTAAGAAGCATTGCAAGCAGTAGAAGAAAGAGAAATTTTAAGTAGAGAACCGTGACAAGTATTTTTGTACGAAATGTTCACTCAGTGTTTCATAGTTATTATCTTTGATAGTCTTTTCCACATTAGAGTATTGTGCTCAATGTAGTTAACTGTAACAGAATACAATAGGACTCTACGATTAAATAAAACTGGCATCGCTTTCAGAGGAAATGGTTTAAACACAAGCAACCACCACCTTGCAAAGACCTGTTTGTGTTTTAATACCAGATGACGTAACACCAGCAGATATTTAGAAATCAAACTTAAGTTTTTCTTTTTAATCCAGCGTCACTATTACTTTTGTACTTCATAGTCCTGAAAAATAAACAAACAAAACCCCCTCCCTACTACTACTTGTGTAAATATTGCGCTTCCAAATTATAATCTCAAACTATGTACATGGTAAAACATTCCCTTCCCTGTATACAAATGCAGTGGAGCAACAGGAAAGTCAAATATATTAACCCAATCTGGATCAGCCAACAGACAATTGTCCTTCAGCTTCCCTAACTCCAGCCCACAGCAGAGTCAAGGGCAAGTAAAGAAACTTTTTGCAGACTACATCATGATTTGGTTCTTGATTTAGATGTGGTTTTCCTTTTGTGGAAAGGAGCAAGTGGCTGAAAAAATACATGATTGACAGTATCTAAAATGTTTTCTTGTAGAGTCCCTACTTCATACTTCTGAAAATAATCTTTATCTAAAACATGAAAACCCAGCAGCTCCCAGTGTAGCATTACTATATTTTAGTTAAAACTTTAATCAGCTAGCACCACAATGGCGTAACTGCATCCTGAGCCCAGCACTCACTGCAATATAAGAAGGTGGGAGTTCTGTTTTACTGCAGGTTCAGTAAAAGCTGACGAGGGCTCTTCTTTTTGATACCAAGCCTGAATAAAAGATATTACTTTTAAGCAACCATTAAGAAAAGTTTCAAGGTTTTTCTTCTTGTTATCTCAGCAAATGGCAAGCATACCCATCTTTTCTATTTACAGGGATAAAGGTTTGTATATGAGACATATTTCTACAATTCATTGTACTAAACTTGTTTACCTTTTCATTACTTGATCGAAGAAGGCATCAAAATTGAATTTGTTCTCAAAATAAATTACAAACATTAATACAGCCAGAAGTGTCACTGCTTTAGCAGGATTCCTGATTTAATTCCATCACATACAGCTATTGAAGATTTCATCAAACAAGAGGCATCGTTTAATAGCTCTTTTTCCCTTTATTAACAAACACTTCCAGCCCTTACAAAAGGAACACATAAGAAAACATGTCAGAGCACAATAATTAAAAATACAACAACAGACTATCTCAAAAGACAAGAAAGGTATGGCAATGGCAAGCTGCATTCCACAGAAAACAACTGTGAAATCACTCACCAGTGATATTTTTGCTACTTTACCCCTTTTATACACCAAACAGGAACTATTTCAAAGCAGCTTCTCAACAGACCAAGGTAGATTCACAACAATAACCTACTGCTTCTCTGTCAAAAACACACATATACTATGAAGCACTGACCCATCTCCCAGACGTTGTTTTAAGCAACTGTCTATTACACAAATCAGAATCTTCCTAACCAATATCTTCAAAGACAAACAAGGTATCAGGACTTAAACTCCATTTTATTATCTTAATTATGATAATAAATAGAATATAAACAATTACTATGTGTGCCCCAAAACAGGAGAACTTCATTTTTCAAAGCAGTGTATCGAACCTAAAAAATTAGATTTTTGAGGAAAGGGAGAACTATGTATATGACTTACTATGAAATACATTAGCACAGCAAATACATAAGATACTTATTCCTGAATAAAGAAGCATCTTAACACACAGATTACATGGCAAGAAGATACGCATGTGTCACACTCTCTCAATCCATAATGTAGATTCCCTCACAAGAACAATTGCATACAACCCTAACTGTATGTAGAAAGACAATAAAATTATTTGTTAAAGCAGATGTCTGGTTTTGTAATTAAGAGTTTGTACTCAGGACACTTATCACACTAATTAAAATATATTTTTATAAAACATTGTTCTACCTCTACCCTTGAAGCAGCTGATAGGTCTCATTTAATAAGTTGACTGTTTTAGCAAGGCAAAAAATTGCTTATACAACTCACTAATTTAATGACATGAGGAGTTGTATACACTTTTGCTGTTTGATTTTCACAGAATCAGTTAATGGAAAAAGCATATACAACTTAATCACATTTCAGTCTCTTTAAAAAAAAAAAAAAAARAAACCATTAACAAGGAGAACAACTACTTGTCAAGGATGCATCCATCAAACTTCTCATAAATTAAGTCTGAACAGATAACCTACAACCCCCTAAGAAAAAACTTAGTTGGCTGCAAATGTTGCCTTTATGTTCAAAAAGGCAGCATTTCAAATGACTACACAAAGAACAGAAACTATCAGTTGGTTTGCTGATGAGGTTTCTGTGTGGGACACATTTTCTTTATAGCCTTTCAAACACCACCGAAGCTGGAAGCGTTCTGGTATCTCTGACATCTCACCAGCCTGAGCCAACAAAGAATCTCAATAGAGATAAAGGAAGAGTCTGGATCAATCAAGCTTTACAAACTATCTATTCTGAGCCAGTCAATCTTCTCAAGAAATTCAGAAATCTATCTGGAAAGGTAACATTTTTAATAAATTGAACACAATCCAAACAGGAAAACTGACATTTTGATGAATTCAAAATAAGACTCCTATCCTTGGAAACAAACTTCCTATCTACTCTAAAAGGCAACCTTACAGACCATTTAAGATAAGATTATTCAGTTTACCACTGACAGTGCTATTTCTAGGTATAAATTACTACAGGTACCAGATTTGCATAGATTTGCATTTCAAGACAAACTTTACTTTCTATAGGTCTGAAGGTTCAGGCTTACTTGCTGTTGCTTTGCAATTGGCCTGCAAAAAGAACCTGCCGTTACTAAGCTCATGCCAGAGGTCACCCTACAATTACCAAGAATAACTGAACCACCTAAGTTACAATGTGTAACTGAACAATAACAACTGAGTAAGTTACAATGTGCTGTGTGCGGGATCATTCATTTAAAAAGTCAGGATGTCTCAAAAACATTTCTCATTTTCATCTCAGAAGCACACAGGAAAGTTGTAGCATCTCAGAAGTGAAGGCATAACAACGTTCAAACTGACCTTTCACTGCAACCACAGTGTATTTGTTAYAAAGTGCACGAGGGGGAGGAGAGCAATCTTCAAAGCATAGAATAAAAAGAAGAAATCAAGATGTGGATTTGTTTTTGTTTTTTTTTTGGTTTTTTTTTGTTTTTTCTTTGCCATTAACACTAGAAAGAGACTGTCATAAAGCAACAGCCGTAAAGCTAGAACTTTCACAAAACTTCTCCATATCAAAAGCTGCTATGTATTTTTAAAGTTATGTGTCCCATGACCTTACAAAGTTATTATGGGGAAGTGGAGGTATAATGGCAAGGTACTAAAGTCTTTCTGTTACAACCAATACTTTCTCTGTGAGAAGGTGACTTCTTTACCTTCCGGAAAGGTTTATACAATACTCACTCAAAGTGGCCACTAGTTAGAGGTGTTTTTATTAAGATGGTCACTGAATACAGGAAGTCTAGATCTCAGGGGTTTTTTGTTTGTTTTGTTGAAGTAGAGCAGTTTTAACAAAACCCAACCAAACATACACACCCCACCCCCATCTTGGTTAGTACCAAAGTAGTATGGAAATAAAAATGGTTCCTGAAGAGGAATTAAAACCTTTGCTTTCACCTCTGTATCAAATTCTTTTCCTTCATTATGTCTGCATGCTCTGCTTTGACACGCAGAGAAAGTATATGCCAAGTTTAGTTAATGAGAAAAGCAGAACAGTTAAAGCACTGGTTAGCACAGCGAAAGGATCTTTAGGTATAACCTAGTGTGGGAGAAATGGAGAAGAAAAGCCCCAGGAGGGGCGGGAGGGTCTTCTCCTCATTCTTCAGGTGAAGCGAAACAGATCCATACTTTTCTGGAAACCTTTTCAGGGAGGGATTTTTATCATTTTGTCAAAACTTCGTGTAACCAGAGATGCCTTTACTCAGTCACCATAGTAATGAAGACAGAATGTTTTCATCCAACGAGAAGGCTAAAGAGAACTATCGGAGACTCGGGTCCGAACGCTTCTGCCGAGATACTTAAACTGTTCTACAGCTGCTCCTCTAAAAACAAGTTTTTAATACATACCCGTATGGATATACATACACATATGTATATACACAGAGAATAAAATTTATTTTTTCTGTTAGGTCCCTAAGAACAATACAGAATAAGAAGCATTTTGAAATAGCTAGCTTCATATTTCATTTTTCAGAGCAGTTCAAAATAGAATATGGTTCATAAAAATGAACATTTTATATGACCAAGCAAAGTGAGGCACTAAGGTCAGCATACATGCTTTGAAGACACGCGTTATTCAGCTTTGTGTTTTTGTTTCATTGTAAACTGGTTTTGTGAAATCTAGGCTAAAATACAGCCACTTTTACTGTACAGTCTTACAGCCGTCATTGAAACACATTCCAAACAATAGGCATACTGTACTGTTACACAGTGGCAGGAAGGAAATATTAGAAGGATTAGGGATAAACAAGAAAAATGATTACCCAGCTGAAGCAGTCAGACAGACAGGGATCGATACCGGAATGCAAAATACCCAAAAGGATTTTCAAGAATCAAAAGGACAGTTATAGCAGATTAAAAAATGAGATTACCTTACACATACCAAATGCACAGTACTGTATACGGATGAACTGCTACAAATAAAAAAAAGGAACTAGAGCCTGACCTTTTACCTAAAACTGAACTTTATTTGAAATCCATCCTGTTTTTTTTAAACGACTTTTCCTTCACTTTCCAGCATTCTGACACTCTGGATTTTACGTACTACACAGTGGAACAATCTGTCTCACCCATATTATAGCCTAACCTTCTTGTAATGTAACAGCAACAGCCTGCAACTAACCTGGGTTAAAAGAGTCACGCACAAAAAGACCGTCATAGACAAGTTTTACTAAATACGCACCTGTCGATATACATCTTTGCAACATGGTATTAACTACGGATTTGCCAAAGATTTTTCATTTCAAGGACCAAATAACCAGGAACTAGGGTTATGCCACACAAGACAGCCAGAGCCAAGAAAGATAATAATCCCATTTGGATAGCAACGGTATTAGGACATTATAATTCTACTTCCTCAACTTTCTTCTTTTCCTGTACTGAAAAATACTTAAAAAAAAAGGCGGCAATTCAAAACCAAAGGCACACCAGAATTGCAATCAAGCCTTAACCCAAGCTGTTGTCTACCGAAGAAAGGGTTTTAACAAAATCAATGAGGATTTATCAGACGTCAGACACCCTGCATCTAAACGCAAATGCAAGTTCTATGAAACCAGTATTGTCTGTGGCAGTACTCGCATTTGGGTTCAAACCTCCCAGCCCAAAGCATTTCTCCGTTAGGATTAGAAATGGTCCTGTCTGGAAAACTCAAAGGTAGTTTTCCTTTTCCTCCATTTCATTTAAAACCTGCTTTCAACGGATACGTATGAACATTTTTTAATATAAATTAACAGCTTGACACCAACAAGTTAATCCAAATCTGTAATGGATAACATTCGCTTTCTGACAGAACTGTACATGCAGAGAAGGACACGAGCCCAGCCCAGCCCGCTGCACAGCGGGCAGGGGGAGATGTGCCATCCCGGGGACAGGATCCGTTTCCACTGGTAACTGCACTGCTTTCCGATAGCAATAAAGCACCTTTAAGCTTCAGTATTGAAAATCCTTCAGAAGTTAGACGAGAGATGAGCAGATAGCTACCTGTAGTCAGATTTACAGCTGGGTTGCCTCCATTGTATTTAAAAAAAAAAAAAAAAGTGTTTTCAATACTGTCATGACTGGAATAACATTGTACATTGTTATTTCTTTATATAAGAGAGCCTATTATTCTGGATGAATGATACTACTCCTACTATTGGTCAATCTTTATATCGGCAAGTCAACTGAAATCCCCAAAGGAAGAAAGAGTATGTAAACAGTGATGAGGTGGTCTCAACTACAGAGCCAAGACTTTAAAGAATGCCAAAACATTTTGGAAGTAAACCAAAAATGGAGACACTAAATTCGCAACCAGTATAAACTGCATACACTTCAATGACTTACAAAAACGTATACCAGTATACCAGTAGTAAATTTAGCTAAAGCAGAAAGTATTCTTTATTGCAGTGATACAAGCAGCTGCAAACCAAAGGTAATGCTGAATGCGTACCAAAATGATGATAAAGCAYAAATATTTGGAACAATTCTGCTTAATATAGCTTAAGAAAAATATAAGCTAGCTGACATCTGGAGAAATAATCACAAGTATTCACTGAAGGAGAAGTACTGCAGCACATACCTTGATGTGACAGGGAGAAAGGGATTTGAATTTGAGCACGTAACTTATCCCACAAAGGACAAAAACCTCTGGAGGCAGCTCTGGACATAAGGAGTACAGAACTGCATGCTATACCACACAACCACACCCAAAGTAGTATTCTCAAATCACTGTTTGCTTCCTAATCAAAGTCTGAAAATATAAGCACAACAAGGACCCAGAAAACACTTGCATTTGCAATAAATGCAAACTACAATCAAAATAAATACGTGATTTTACAAAGAAATGAGAATTCATGTATGTAAGAAGTTAGCAACCGAGATAAAACTTAGAACAGCAAGAGCAGCAATTAGTTTTCCAGAGCTAGATTAAAAAAAAAAAAAAAAGGAACAGAGGTGTAAAAATTAACTTAGAAGTGAGGGTTTTGATACTCAAAGGAACACAACTTCTTGTTATTACTGAAATTGAATCAACTCCTGCCTGCCCTTCAGTGTTTTGCTTTATTTAAGTTGGTAAAAATAAATTTAAGATATGTGCTTTCTTCAAGTTCTTTGATCTCTGCCAGTGTTAAAAAAAACCAAAAAACAAAAAAACCCCAAACAAACAAACAAACAAAACACCACCAGAAAGCCAGACCCACACACAATAAAATGAGGACTTAAAGGCTTTAAGATACTTCTGGCAAGTAAACTCCATTATGCAAACTAGTTTTCCTAGCTATTATGTTCAAAGGACCTCTGTACGTTTGTTAGCAGCCTAACCACATATTTCTTAAACTCTTTCACAAAAACACTCAAGATGCATAACACCAGAAAAATCATCTCTGTTCAACATTTTATTCTTTTCTTCTCTTTACTAACCTAAGATACCGTAGTTATCAGAAAGTATGAAGAGAGGCATAGTTTCCTTCTTTTAGGCAAACAGAAGCTGACTGCTTGCCATGGTGAAGGCCAATGCCCAAGCGTTGAGACATTTTCATTCTCCAACTGCTATGGTTCATCTCTCTTGACTTCTCTGGGTTGGCTTCTTCCTAAGTTCTYCTAAATAGCCTCTCTAAATTTAGAATTAAATGCACTTCTATTATATAAGATTTTCCATATTACCAGAGATCTTTCTGAATTCTTACCTTTTTCCTTTTTTTTTTTCCCTGTTGTTGGTTTTTTTTTTTTTTTAAAAANTTTTTTTTTTTTTTAAAAACATGAATATTTCTGTTGAATTTGTCTCCCTAGAATGGATTTTAATCCCAACTACTATAACTATTACTTTGCAAGTCATCAATTACCAAACCTGCATCAATTACTAAAGAAAATTTTTATGCATTACTCAGGACAACAGAAAGAGAGCTCTAGCTATAAGAAGAAATACGACAGCAAAGCAAAAGGGGCCACTATAATTTTGGGTGAAATCTATACTGACATAGTGAATTCTTATGTAAAAATTCTTGGTGCCTTGCAGTGAAGAGATTCTACAATATTTTTACTATGTTTCCAATTACAAGAAAAATTGTCAATGTGAAAGAATTTAGTAAACGGCTCAGTCCTCCAGAAAAAGTAAATCTGGGTTTTTACAAGACTTATTTTTGCAGAGAAATGACACTTAACGAAACTCTAAAGAGCATTTCACTGAATACAGAGATGGTGGATATTCCACATAAAACATTATCTTTTCTCCAAAAACTAAGTCTTTTAATAAACTACCACATCTGACACTTAAGATGCAAGAGGCACAAATAAGCAGTGTATCAAAAGACTCGGTTGTAAAAGAAGTTACAGCACTCTGTTCTTTGGTTCTTATACTAGAGGCAGTTTCTCATATTCCATGTAAAAATATGGAATATTTAAAATATAATATTCTCTGGATATAGGCTTTCTTGAATTCAAAGAACATTTGCAGTAGGAAAAATAAAATTAAATAAAGCACTTAAAACAGGTATTGCAAGCAGGAACTTGGAATTTAACAAAATTCTTTGTGTGATGTTTAAGTGCTAGCTTGGATGGGTTTCTGTTTTTTCATAACTATCAATCACACAAATACAAAAAGAAAAAAAAATTACTGGGAAAAACAACATCAAAAGACAAAAAGAAGCACACGAAATTTTAATTTTAGTCTTAGATCTAAGCAGTTTAAGCTTGAGAAGACAGCTTTCCAACTGTTTGCACAGAAGTTTTTGAGAACTGATTAGAAAAATAGACAGACACCTGGAAATTTGAGAATCATCTTACTCTTCCTGCTTCCAAACTACAGTAGTACCCAAACCAGAAATATCTACACATTTATAAAAACAAAGAAAAAAGCAACATAAGTCACATGCACACATGTATTCATAACCAGCCCTCAAACAAACTAAAGACTGCAGGGAACCACTGTATGGGAAGGGCAAACAAGTTGCTCCATTCTGCAATACTGCCATACAAAACCCAGTGTAACAAGCCAGATTACTTTTAACACAAACTGAGAAACACGCAATATTCACAGTCTTTATTCCTCACATAGTCACTAAACAGGTGCCTGCACAGGGCTATTCAGGTACATAAACAAAATACTCAAAATAGATGATATGAATTAAACACAGCTTCACATCCATCATACATTAAATGCAACTAGATACCATCACCCTGTTGCAGCATCCCTTATTCTACCTCAAAGCAGGAACATCCCACAGAGGGAATTAAATGTCAAAACTACAAAAAAGCAGAAAGTCAAAGCTTACACAGCACTGAGCTTCTGTTAACACTAGTACAAGGATTTTGCTGACTGCAGTAGTCATTAAACTTGGACACCTCTATTTCAAGCTGGATGAATGCCAACACCTTTTATTACGAACAAAAGACAGTGAGTCTGGAAAAAGACCAACAATCCTATGCCAAATATATAAAAATAATCTCTCAATTTCAGAGTATTGTTGGCTGCAACGTTCTTTAATTAGATTCAGTTTCTGATCTCATTTGAAGTATACAGTTGAGTGTTAACTAACTAGAAAGCTCTTTTCCAAAAGCAGCTTAAAGGGGAATGAGCCAGATGACTGCAAGTATGGTAATCAGTTTTTCCCAAGTGTATTTTTTTTTTTTTTTTTTTTAGCAGAACTATCAAACTAGAAGTGTGTCACAAATTACCCTGGCTCAGAGATTTATTTTGATTCTTTACCCTGTGCTTTTCTTATTCTGTCGTCTTCATTGTCCTTTCCTCTTAAGTTATCCATTTATGCCTTCTTTAAAGCAAACCCCAAAACTATCTACTTCACATCTTTTTTAAACTTTTGACTTTCTTACTATACATCTCCATTATTATAATATACAGCAACATACTTGCTTTGTGTAAAAATCTACCTTAATACAAAATATTATTTTCTCTTGAACACCAAAGAAAAGCATATTGTGGCTTTTTGCATACCAACTTCCATGACGCAACTAGAAAAAAAAAAGAACAAAGAAATTCAGCTGCAGAAGTATTTAATTAGCATAATTTCTTAGGGCAGTTTGACTAAGCCTTGCTCATAAATTCATGAGCACTAAAATGCAGGTTACATACCTTTGTGGAACATTATGCATACTGACAGAAGTTACTGCCAGGAAACTGCAGGTACGGTTGCACTTTATAAGTGAATTGAAGTAAATTAGTATTATTTCTCCAGTAAGATTTCCATGATGGCACTCCTTGCATAAGTTCGGGATTGAGTCACACCCAAAGCCATTTTTAGATCAAACTCTGTACAAGGCATGGCTCAGGAATCTGACACAATCAATGTTCATTAATCCTACATACAAGTTTGCAGGAAACATGTTATTTTACAGAGTATAAGGTTCAGAGCCAAGGCATACCAGTTTATTAATAAACCAGTCAAGTATRTGAGATGGCACCTAATCCACAAAAATGATGTTAGCATCTGCAAAACAGGAGAGAGCCACCAATGATGTACTTGAAGAGCTGACAGACTCTTCACGGAACCAGGACAAACTCTTCAAGTAGGAAGACGACAGGCACAGTTTTGAATGATAACCAGCGTCCCAAGGAAGGGACTGGTTCTGTACACTCTCATGTTACAATGACAGCGATACTACCTGATAAACACACTCTGGGAGGCAACACAAGCAGGAAGACCAGAATTTTAATTGATAGCTGTTGTGAACAAAATTATTCTCCCACTAAAACCAGACTAACAAAAAATGGGAAGAAAAAAAAAAAATATTTGAGGTTACTAGCGAATGCTAGGAAATTATATCTCAAAAGACGCAATGATCCTTACAACCAAGATACTGCACTGATTGTATAAACTCATGTAACACATTTAAGAAATCTAAAGGTTGAGAACATATTCCTTCATACAGACCAAGCTAAGAACTGGTATTGCAGAAGTCAGCAAAGCCTGAGCAGTGCTAACAAGGAAAGCCTGCTGACATCAAACAAGGTAATAGAAGAAAGCAAAAGCTACCAAATAGCTTTACCAAATACCACAGATGCTGATGCTTATGCATCCCAGAGTGATGCTACATTAAACAACACTGTTTTCATTGTTTTTCCCCATTTGGCTGGAAAGAGACACCAGAGAGAATAAAATCTAGTATTGCTACATGATGAGGTATCTCTCGTGTCACTTAAGATACCTCCTCCATGGTACACCTCGGCAAACAGCAGTCCTCACAGTCTTTCTATTAAACCAGCAGCACCATAAATAAATGAGAAAGAGAAACATTTTTCATTCTATACTCAAAAACATATCTTTAGTTAAAGCAGTTGTAGGTGTTAATTGTTAATGAAGGCGGTATTAATAAGGTGAGCTTTAAAGGACACTTTTCCTTAGCATAACTCAAAATGCACACATTTTTTTTTTCAACAAAAAGACTAAGTTGCATAATATACCACCTAGTATTACTGCTGACAATCAAACAATTCTCCTCTAATCTTTCTTCCAATCTATGCAATGAATGTATTTCCTCAACACAGAATAAATACTTGCTTTCATGGAACTCTGGATCAAGACTTAAAGATTTATCAGAAGTCTCTGCAATATAAGCATGCAGGAAGGACAAGATTAAGTAATACTGATTATGCCAATAATGGTAAAATAGGATGCAAATATGTCAACTCTGTCACCTTTGAAGCATGCCTTCAGAATCTCATCAACATAAAAAGAAAGAATAATTGAAATATAACAGAAAAAAGTTAGAACATTTACTCTACATTTCTTACCACATGCATATCCTCCCCATGCACTGTGTCCCATTAATGCCTTAGGTGAATGTTTAAAAGGATGCAAAGCTAGTAAGTTTAATAAATCTTTCACATACTTAACTTGCAGTACTGATCCTAACCTTATGCTTAACCCACCTAAAGTCCTGTGAAGCAGGTTTTTAAATATCACCTTTAACATGCTGACCTTCTCCCATTTCACATAATTTTCTTGAATCATGTTGTAGATCTCAAGATATTTGAAAATAGCATTTAAGCACCAACTATTTCAGAAAAAAGTAAAAAAAAAAAAAAAAAAAAA